>OX377201.1:24225071-24420263 GCA_947396885.1 Heligmosomoides polygyrus polygyrus | reverse complement strand
AAGCAATTGGGATTTTTGAATTTCAAGAAGCTAACCGAGTTATGATCAAATTTGTGAAGAACTGCTCGTAGACTCTGCACCGTCGACACTGGAGTCATTTCATAAAAATGATCATAACTCGGTTCTTTTTTCGAAATTCAAAAATGCCAATTGCTTTCTGAAAATTAGGAAAAAGGTGCTTTCTAACAATATAGAAACCAGTTTTCAAAAAAGGGATCTTCATACGGGGCGAGGGGGGGTTCGATTTTTGGCACGTATTTTTGCAACATTTGACCAGAATTCGAACCCCACCCGCCCCCTTTGAAGACCTCCCTGATGAAAACTAATTTCTATATGGTTTGAAAGCGCTTTTCGTCTTGTTTTCAAAAAGCTATTAAATCTTTTAAAATTCGAAAAACTTACCGGGATATAATTATTTATACAAAATCACTTCAATTTTTTTCGCTCAAAAATCGAATGCCTCAGCCCCGTATGAAGATCTACTTCTTGAAAACAGATTTTTATACTATGTAAGGCTCTTTTCTTCTGGTTCCTAAAAATCCTTTGTCTTTTTCAAATTGTGGAAACTTACCGAGCCATAGTCATTTTTGTGAACGTCGAATTTCGTCGCTCCCATGACGTCGGTGCCATATCGACCAGTGGTCGATCCAATCCATTCGTTTCAGAAAACCATGATTTTTACATTGTGCATTGAACAAGCCCTGCTATTTTTTGTGGCAAGATTTCAACTGTGTGCGCGATCTGGTTCAGGTAAAAAATTAATTTTTTTAAAATTTTTCATGAAACATGAGAATTTGCAAATCGATCTTCCCTGATCATATCGGAGATCACTGCGAAGAAGCTTATTTTTGATTGTATATTAATCACATCTTGAGCTCTAAGATGGCACAGTTTTCACTCTCTGATGCTCTTCCTCCAGAAGGTAGAAATTTTTTGCCGCGAGAAGTCCATCCTTCAGTGGCGATCGGTGATATCGGATAACGCAATGGCTCCACGTAACCTACCATATTTCGGAGTTTGTGCGACATCTCTGAAAAATTCACAAAGTTTTTAAAACAATAAGAAGTGTGGGTTCTACGCTATAAAAAGCAGGCTGTAAAAACAGCGGCCTCCATGTAATTAGCGGTGTCGAAAAATTTCGGCAAATCATACAAATCGGAGCGTCTGTTCATACAGTGGATCCTTTCAGAAAAACAGGTTTTATTACCGTTGTCAAACTGTGGATTAAAACTCCACTTTCTGATGCTGTTTCCTGCAGAAGAGAGAAAATTAGTTCCGTGACAAGTCCATCCTCCGGTTGCCATTCGGTCATCGCTTCGAAGAGTGCTTCCGAAAATCTTGTAGGAAAAGCACTTATTTTTCCTTAGCAATTGACAATTCAAATTTTATAGACGGCAATTTAGGACGTAGATGTCGCTCGTTCAGGCAGAAAACTGTCGCGTCCGTGGCTTCTTGAAAAAAAAACTGAAAAATGGAAACTTCTCATTGACTCCAAATCTGGGTGCAGAAAATCTTTATTTTTAATAAGTAATACAATCTTTATTTGAAACATTTTTATATTAATTTTTACAACTTTGCGGGACGAATGAGAGACTCCATGCCTTTGTAGGCATTCCTGGAAAAAACAAAACAAAAAAATTAAGAATTAAAAACATCACCTAAAAACCTGAAGAATAAGAGAGAATTCTCTGCCAAAACCGGAAGAGCACGACCCCCCCCTCCAGACGAGGCCACAGTACGACCTCCCCTTCGATTCCCAAACCTCAAGCTTGACCCTGATGGGGGTGCAGTACCTAGGCTTGGAAAATTTCAATGCACAACTGCGGAAGAATAGAATATTTAGCATTCCTAGCAGTTGCCCACCTCCACAATAGGGTTGTGCTAGAATAGTGAGATCTAATTGAAAACAATAATTGTTGGGGAGATGCACCTCTATACCTGTACTGTGGCTCATTCCCTTCCTTGAACTTGCCCGTTAGCTTCACCTGCTGCTTCAAGATATTAGCGGCTCTTGGGCAAATTCTGGTGATGTGGCGGTGTGGCGTGGTAATGCAGACACAACTATGGCCTTAAGCCGCATGCACACTCGGCAGCGGCGGCAGCGACAGACGTGATTAAGCATAGGGACATCGATTCCCGCAAAATCGATGCTCCTATGGTTAATCACGGCTGCCGTTGCCGAGTGTGAATGCGGCTTTATGCCTTTGGTGTACTCCCGCGTCACGCCAGCGGGGGATCGCGGCGTGACGCGGGAGTACACCAAAGGTTAGTGTTGCGCGGATAACTACAGATTAGGTAGCTGCCCGCGCAACACTGACGCCGGGGCTCGTCGCAGGCGCGACGGGAGAGTATACCAAAGACCTTTGACAGTACATTATGACGCATGCGTACATTTGTCGTGTTCCATCGAACATGTATCCATCATGAAGTGTGCATCTATTTTTTTTTACAAATCTGTTCAATATGAACAAGTCCACAAGAGTTCGTTCAGCATTATTTAATATTTTAGCAAAATATCAAAAGCGATTCATAGCCAACTTAAATAAGGAGGTTTAGAAAGTTCGTCGTCTCGAAAATCAAGAACTGGAGGAAGATAGTAAGTAAATGCGCACAGGTGTGCTAAGTATAAAGTCAGTAATAAGTTTGCCTTATTTTGTTCTAACTGGGGACTTCCTAATGTGTAGGTCTGGACCGTCGATGCATAACGGTAGAACCACCTACCTATCAAAATTGAGAAGATGCAGCTATTAGGATGGCCGAAACGCTCTGGCGGTTTGGACTGGTCCATTTCAAACGAGCGCAACTTTCTTCATGCTCACCAAATTCAGCTGAAGTGAACAATATTCGAGTCAGCACACTTTTTTCGACACTCCTAATTCTGTCAGCGAAAAATAACTGGTTAATATAGATGTGACAAATTCTGGAAAGACTCGTTGAGACTTCGAATGCCAATACAGCACAGTTTATTTAGCTAACGTCTTGGTCTTATCGCCTTCGTCGGAGAATGGTAAGCCAGGAACGTGCACAATTATCCCACCAGGCACCATCTCAAATTGAGAAAACAAATTCAAGACTATGTGGATCAGAAAAGCCATGCAACGGAGGCTAGAAGGCGTACCTAGAAGTGCAGAGAAGGACTCGCTGGAGTCGTCCACAGACAAAATTAGTGGTAGATGCGACGGCCCTGACATGAAGACTTTGGAAGCCAGAATCCACAGAGGTGAATGTATGGGACGAGTTCGTTAGCTGTGGTTAGGCATTCATCTTTTCTATTCAATTTTAGGACTTCTGCTGTGTATCCCAAACGCATCCAATATTTTGCGTGCAGGTGTTTGTCTATTCTAAAAATTTCGCACTGCCACCTCAAACCCTGCTCCATTTTCTCCGACGCTGTCTTCAACGGGTAATACCGAACTTCATCAAGAGAGAGCTGCACGAGACATGCTGTTTACAAGTTGAGGACCGGAAGATCCGAAACATCGAGCTCCACATTCTAAGGACATCAAGTCCAAGCGTTATCATATGTATTCACTGCTAAAGAAATGTGTCTCCGAAGTGTTGTATTGTGAGCGGTACTTGCCCGATCATCTTTGGAGGAGGGTGGGTGTGTATAGGAACGTTCGTGAATTATGCGATATAGATTGCGAGACAATGTAAGATTGCGAGACAAATTCAATGTGCTGTTGAACCACAGGAAGGGTTATGCTACTCGTACGCTTGAATGTGCAACTTCTTGGGTCGGGAATGGCTCGGAGAATTGTAGCAGTGACATGGTCGCGTAAGTATTATAGTTCCGCTAGTTGCCGTTCTTAACGGCATTTCTTCTTCTGAGAACGCGCTGGCAGTCTTTGACTTGGTTCCAAGTTTCTCTCCAAATCTACCAATTCTCTTTTTCTCATGCGCAACGTTCTCGGGTCACTGCAGGACAATCTGCGTCTTAGAACAATCCGTGAGATGAGAGGGACGACCAACATCGATCGATAGAGCCTGCACTCTCCGCCATCCCTTTTCCTATACCCTTTTTCAAACCCTAAGACGCCAACCCTTCAATATATAGCAAGCTTCGCCTGTTCTTAACGTTTTTCTGCTTAACTCCGTCAAAGCTGACACACAAAAGCGCGCTAACTGCAGCGCCACCTAAGCGGAAAGGCAAGGGCCGAAAGAGATGCAAGATTTCTCATCGTCAGAAAGCGTCACCCTGAAAGTCTCCATCGGCGACAAATGTGGATAGTTTGCTGTGATGTCGCAACCATTAGATGCTGCTATAACGCACTTGCAAGATCGTTCTCTTTACCTCCCTGCAACAGCTGAGGAGTACGGCAAGGAAGGCCGAAGTTAACCAGGGTATGGACTCAAGCAGTTCAATCCTAAGGCAGTCACTGATGCGATCTTTTCGACGTCCAGTTTTTATACACTTTTCAAGACCCATAAACTTTCGTCCAACAATTCTTCCAATTTCAAAGTTCGTTCCATAATTTAACATGGGGGAGGTAAAATAGGATTTCTTAGTTGTTTCTTAACCTCATTAACTCAATTTATCCTCGCCCACTTCACTAGCAGAAATATGTTACTTGACAAGATAGGGGAATCTAGATTCAGACGTAATTACGTCATCGAGTCGTTTGACTTAACTTCTCTGTTGACCAACGTCTCAAATGACGATGCAGAGTAAGCGATATGTGAGCTCTTTACTGAACAAATATAACAAATATATGCACTTATGGTCTCTCAGTACAAAACCTCATAGGCCTGCTAAAGCAATGCCTAGATTGCTCCATCTTTAGGTGGGCGAGTAACTGCTATAAACAAATTAGGGGACCCGCTATGGGTGAAAGGTTGACACCACGTTGGCCGTAGCTTTCATAAGCAGGATAGAGAAACCCGTCCTATGCGGCGTCATTTACGTCCGGCACATACATATGTGATATTCTATATGCTCTATCGTTTGTTCTCTACAGAAAGAAATGGACGTATGTTTTGAAATCCTGAACAAACAACCTCCCAGTATACAGTTCACCCGGGCGAAGCGGAGCGAAGATTGTCTACCCTTCCTCAATGTTTAGGTCCAACTAAGGATGGATTACAATAGAACGAAGTACCGTAAACCTAGCAACAAAAACATAATTATCTACTTTTGGTGTACACATCCCCTAAAAACAGAACTGGGCGTCACAAGAAACGTTTCTAAATGGTAGGAAAGTTCACCTGGGAGCGCGGAAAGCCAGAGCTTCCCTAAAAAGATATATATGTATATATATTCCATTCTGTTTTCCATTCATAGAGACGAAATAAGCGGGTCTGTCCGCGCTCTTTACATCGTTGCAATCTGAGTGGTACGGCGAGGTTAGTAGAAATACCACCCCTAATGAAGCTGCGGCTCATCCGAAAACGGCTTTACGATCAATATTGCTATACCTTTTGGTGTATCATCTGTTCATCTGGACGAGAGGGCAACTGCTTCGCTTCGGGGGCCATCTACGTCATTTCGTGTAAACGGTGCGACGAGTATGTGGGAGAGACGGGTCGTCCCCTATGCGTGCGGATGAAGAAGCACGCACATCGCTTGTCTTAAAAGGTCACACCCTACTCCTCTAGGATCTCATCAGTTACAAATGCACGATAATGCAGTTTGAGGTGGAGTGCGAATTCTGGAGCGCGAGAAACAAACACCTGGTGCCATACTTATCAACGACTTATAGAGATTTAACGGAGAAATTACGGTAATTCCTGATAACGCCCGCATTTCACCATATCGCTTTTCATAAGCCGCGTTAGTTCGCGTTTTCTCAGGAATTTCGGCTCTCCGTTAACTCTCTGTAAGTCGTTGATGAATTCGACCCTGCACGGCAAACATTGGATGCGTTTTGGAAATTTTTTTTTTTTTTACACAAATTTTTTTTACACAGCAAAAATCCCAAAGTTGAACAGAAAAGATGAAGGCCTAGCCAGGGCTAACAAACCAGTCCCATTTCTTGATCTCTGTAAGTTCTGGCCTCCAAAGTCTTCAGGTCAGGGTCGCGGCACGGCTTCTGGGTCATCTACCAGTCATTTTGTCCGTGGACGACTCCAGCGAGTCCTTCTCTAGGTAAGCCTTCTAGTCTGCATGGCTTTTCTGATGCAAATAGCCTTGAATTTCATTTGAAATGGTGCCTGGTGGGATAATTTTGCACGTTTCTGGCTTACCGGTCCTGACGAAGGCGATGAGACAACGTCAGCCAAATAAAACTGTGCTATCTTGGTTAGCTGACGCATTCGAAGTCTCAACGACATATTGCCGAGATTTATCGAAACATGAAGTATTCTAGAGAGACTGCTTTTGTATGGTCCCGATTTGAAAAGACTGTACCATGGAGGAAGTTCTGAAAGTGCCTATAAAGGTGTAGGTTGGCGCAAGGACTTTTGCGTCTGATGGGTGTGGCATAACTTCAACTTCTATTATAGTTTGTTCAATTTTTGCACGGTGATTTGCGAAGCATGAGGACGGAAGTTGTCAGCAGAAAAACGGGACCTCTTCTGTTGGCCGATACCAGCTGCAGCTCACGCAATTTTCGGTGCATCTCGTTGACTTCGTCACAGTAGACTCCTCTGAGATTGTCCCGCCTGGTTCCAGAAAGTTGTAACGAATCGCGCCAGCCGCCACCACCACGTTGTTACCATCGCCTTTTTTGGTGGGGTTTTGGCTTTAGGAAGAGCCTGGGGAGGATCGCTCGAGAAGCAAAGAGGGACAGGTTTCGAAACGCGACAATTTCTGTCACTCCCTCAAATCGTGCGGCAACCACTTTCCGAGCTTTTTCAAATCACCTATAACAACAGTTTTACTTACTCCTAGACCTTGCGCAATATCAGGGACTGTTTGCGATGGCTGAGCTCCCATGAAGACTTTCTAATCATCGTCCAGGATTGCTGTAGGATTGCCGCTTCTGGATGCGTCCTCAAGGCTGAAATCTCAAAAACGAAATTCCTAAAACCACCGTTGCACGGTCCTTTCCCAACACTATTTAGCCCACGGTTGACATATGGTTGATTTTCCGTGCTGTTTCGATGACGCAATGGCCAATTATGAAACTGAAATAAAGTAACGCCCAGAATTGATGTTCCGACATAGGTCTCCGAAAAAATACAATTACTAAACATTGGTAGAACACGACTTATTAGTGCGAAAAATTCGGTACTAGACGTTAGGTGTGATGAAAATGCAAAGTTGGATAATGAATGGTAGGTAATGACTGGTGCATTCGTTGAAGTGAACTTACGAATGAATGCAGCTTGGTCCAAATGGCGCTCTCTGACAGGAGTGCTTTGTGACAAGAAGATACCACTGCGCCTAAAGTCGAAGATCTACAGAGCAGTCGTTCGAACAGTAGATATTTACGGAGCTGCGTGCTGGCCCGTTACTAAAGAAATTGAAGACCGCCTCAGCGTTATGAAAACGAAGATGCTGCGGTAGACGGTCGGAGTTACGCGATTGGATCGACTACGCGACGACTCCATACGGCAGAGGTTCGGTGTCACCCCTATATTTGAGAAGATGCACGAAGCTCGTCTACGATGGTACGGCAACATCCTTCGCGAAAAAAGATGACACCGTCCGAAAGACTGGTGTTAGCCTTGATGGGCCCGTTAGGCGGCAACGAAGGCGACCAAAACAGCGGTGGCTTGATACACTGCATCTGGGCTTGAAGATGGCTAGGTTGCACCCTGATCAGACATTTGATCGGGAAAAGTGGTGCCAACATTTCAGGAAAGCGGACCCTGTGACTACGCGGGAAAACGCTGAAGAAGAAGAAGATGGATATTGATTGAATAGTAAACGAACGGAAAGCGGCTGCATAAAAATCGCCAGAACTTTTCGACCGCTGCACTTCAGGTGACTCTTACAACTTACGGTTTACGATTTACGATTCACGACGATTCTTTTAGTAATTACGATTTGTAATTTACGAAATTTCAAATTTTATTTACCCACACCACTGCTCCGCAAACGGTTGGTTGGCCGGGCTGCTTCAACGACAGAGTGGCCGAGTTTGAAACTGAAATA
The DNA here is from genome assembly GCA_947396885.1 of Heligmosomoides polygyrus polygyrus. Lineage (NCBI taxonomy): Eukaryota > Metazoa > Nematoda > Chromadorea > Rhabditida > Heligmosomidae > Heligmosomoides > Heligmosomoides polygyrus. Next base: position 24,412,225 of record OX377201.1, on the reverse strand, counting down.
AAATAACGTCCGGAATCGCTCTTTCCTTATACTCAGAAAATCTTCAGGGAAACACAGTTACTGAGCATTGGAGAAACGGAAACTATTCCATCAAATCGAGAGAAGAATTCCGCATTAAACGTTATATAAAAATGCAAAGTAAGTTGGATAATCGTTCAGTAATGAGCGAACGAAAAGCATCTGCACAAAAATCGCCAGAACTTTTGGGCCAACCTAATAGCTTTCTCCTGCCGTAACTCTGCACGATGTTATTCTGTCGTCGAGATGCATGCATTCCTTTACTTCCGAGAGGAAAGGGATGCTGCTCGTGTGCATCGCAACGGTGATTCAGACCAACACGATATCCTTTTAAGGCTCGAGGTCTCATTAGAAGTGTACAGGCGTGTATTTCAGGTGTAGAAGAAATCCTTCAACAAGATATTAGGAGTTAATTATCAATACTCATAAAACGTAGAGTAAAATTTGCAAGTATTTGTGTATGCTTCTATCGTGCACAGGCTATGACTGTAGCACAGCTCTGTCGATAGGAACTTGAGCTTAACATGTATTTTATTGTGGTGGTGGCAAATAAAGATTGTTCTGCATCTGTTAGTTTTTACACTAACTTGGCTTGAAAGTATAAATTATAAGAAACACAAATTTTCAGTCTCATATTAAAAATCATTTCATTAAAATCAATTAAGCCTCCTTTTCATCGCGCGTCACGGCATACGCAGTTTGCATGTCCTGGAGTCGCCGAAAACTTCTGTATACCTATTTCCTACGTACTTTAATGAAGAGTATAGCCTCCTATAATTGCGCTACAACGCGCGGAGTCCAAGCACCCGAAAACGATCGACAGCTGCGAGCTTTTAATCCTTTCATTTTCTTTATTTATTATTTTTGATCCTTTCGGCTCTGTTCCACCAGGAATTTACCAATAGAATGCTCTTATGGAATTAAAAGACAAGTTTTGTCTTATTAGCAGGAGAGCAGACTGTTTCAATGACTTTGACACAAAGAAATCGCAAGTTCCCTTATGCACAGAGTGCAAAACTACAGTTGCATGACGTGCCATCTGGACAGTTGGATCAGGGTTCTCCTTGGTTGTAGTTGAGTTCATCAACGACGTTGCCACCAAAACACTCAACTTTCTATTAATGAGTGATTATAAGAGCTCTGTGAAAAGCTGACGCACCCTGGACCGTAGTGACGCACTGCAAAGATGACCTCTCCGCAATTCTGATGAGCACAACCGAGCTTAACACTGTCGTACCACGCCATCTGGAAATTTTTGGACATTTCATGAACTAAATTTATAAACAAGAAAAACATAAAAAGGAGGTGTCTTCTGTTTCGGCGAAGTGCGTGATAATTTTGCTGGTCCTGCGCCCAGCTTCAGATGTGAAGTTCATCGCAGCGTTAACTCCGAAAACACTGCACGACACATGCACGTCCTGGAAGATAAGGTACTCCAATCGCAAAAGCCTGCTGCAGTTATTTTTTAGGCCACCCACGGCGAAAATGCGCTGGTCTGGTAAGGTTTTATACATGCTTGTATAGATACCAAGGAAACGAATCGAAAGGTGCCAACAGTTTCTCGAACAACCTAAAACTAAAGGAGTTATGAGCATGTGACAGTTTGCGACGGATTTTTCCGTCACAAACCGTCCTTTTGACCGCGCGACGCGGGCGGTATTGTATAGTCGTTCGAAGTGGCTACATCTTAAGCCAATAGTAGGTTCTTAACGTACTTTGAGGCTCGTACACATACCAACTGTCTTTCGGGACATGTTGCTGACAAGAGCACGTTTCACAGCTAATGGTTTTTGACACCTTTTTACGTAACTTCTCCTTCACACTCTCACTTGCCAGCCAGCCTAATGCAACGAGATTGCTCGTTCGATAACCTGAAACACTCATCCAAAAACCTAGGAGTAGCTTTACTAATAAACCCGACGTTCAGCGGCCTCGCGGCCGCCAAACGTCTGGTTGGGGGCTTTGCCCCCAAACCCCGAGTATAGAATACCCCGACCGTGTTCTTTCCTTCTTTAGGCCCTCTTACTTTCATTTCTTTCTCCGAAGTACATATTCTACTAAGTCGTGAGGAACAGACTGTGAGAGTCTCAACTCAAAGTGCTTAATCTGCGGAAACATAAATGAAACGAATGGGTGTCGGTAGACCGCTCGATACCGTTAACTGTCCGACAGCAATCATGTTCCTCCGATAACTTTAACCATTCTCCTTACCCTCACTCTCAACTCCGCCAATACCCCTTACACTTGTGCCGGAGTGAAAAAAATAAAGGCGTAGTGAGAGTCAAGTACGCGCACGCTTGTCGAACGATGCCTTTAAAAGTCTTCTCACGAATGCTGTGCATGTACGATCTGTGGAACGATTTCTGGATCTGGACGCACGTTGTACGACGTCTGGGTCACGTGTTCTGAATCCGAACGCATGCTGATATCGTCTGTGATACATCTGCTGAGCCCCAACGCACGTGTAACGACGTCAGCAGCACGTCTTCTGAAGCCTGATACCCGTTGGACGATACTGATAAGAAATCATGGTCCGCCCTTACTGGTCCTCTTCACTGGACCCCCTCCTTCAGTGGTCCCATCTTCACTGGTGCCCTTTACCGTGTCTCTCCCCCCCCCCCCCTTATACTGGTCCCCTCTTCATTGGGCCTCCTTCATCACCCCCCCCCCGTTACTGGTTCCACCTTTGCTGGTCCCCCTTTTCTGGACCCTTTTACTGATCCCCTCTTCACTGGTCCTTCCCCCGTTATCGGTCCCCCTCACCGAACCCTTCCCTGCAGTGGTCCCTCTTAGTGGTCCTTTCTTCACTGGTCCTCCTTCTTTCCACTCCCCCCCCCCATTACTGGACCCTCCCCCTGCAGCGGTCCCCCTTAGTGGTCCCTTCTTCACTGGTTCTCCTTCTTTCCACTCCCCCTCCCCCCATTACTGGGCCCTCTTTTGAAGGTCCCCATTACTGATCCCCTTCACTGGTCCTCCTTCTTTCCACTCCCCCTCCCCCCATTACTGGGCCCTCTTTTGAAGGTCCCCCATTACTGATCCCCTTCACTGGTTGACATGTCGCCTGAACCGGGGCAGCCCTTGCACGATATCGATGAGACCCCTTCTTAACCCAAGCATCCGTTCCGCGACATCGGTGACACCTCTTCTGAACCTAGACACCGACTGCGCCACATGGGTGACACAACTCCTGAACTCGGACGCGTGTCGAGCGACGCCGGTAACACGTCTTCTGACGCACGCGACACGACGTTGGTCACACCTCGTCTCAACCCGGACGCCTGTTACTCGACGTTTATGAAAGGCCAGATGGACGACGGATGGACAGACGGACGGACAGTCGGACGGACAGACGGACGGACAGACGGAAGGACAGACACAACCGCTTATCTTTTATATATTTACTAATGAATCTCATTCGATAGACTGACGACATCTCATCTTTGGCGTTATCAGGCGTTATCATGTTAAAAATCTAGCAAAGTAGTGAGGGTTAGAAACATTTCGCAGAATCTTCTGAGAGAGGTGGTTGGCGGTTGAGTTGCGAAAAAGAAACATCCATCGGGTACGACATTAATATACTTAGCATTAAACAGGTTCATAAAGGTAGTCTTCCAGAAAGGATCGCTCTAAGGCCGAAGAGAACTTGAGAAGATGGCTGAATACGAGCCAATTGCTGCCAACGCCAGAGGTGGCCCACCGCCGCCTCCTCCGGGGCCTCCGCCAGCCGGAGGAGCTCCTTGGAGACCAGGAGCACCACCTCCTCCTCCCGCTCCTTGGGGACCTAGACCGCCTGCAGCAGTCGCAGCTCCGGGGTTTCCTCCACCACCAGCACCACCTCCCTTTATTCCTGTGGCTCCAGCGCCAGCTCCAGCACCACCACCTCCTCCACCACCACCACCGCCGCCCCCTCCTCCTCCTCCACCACCTCCGGCACAAACTCTAGAACAATTTGCAATGCTAAACGATCCATTTTTTGCCTGCCCAAAACCAGACAAGTAAGTGCTCAGCTTGGTGCAACTCTAGTTCGCGGGACATAATGCTGAGATGTTAGAACACTATCAGGTGCAAGTCCAATCAGGGATGGTTCCCACCTAACATTCGCATAAAAATCATGACATGAATAAAAGAAACATGCAAGAAAATTATAACCACAAACCTTATGTACTTTGTTCCTCATAAATGCTCAAATGAGTACCCGAAGCAGCATTCTTAGATGAGGGTGCAATGGTGAAAAACACGCAGAATGAAACAAAACGAGGAATAAACGTCCGAACAACTTTACCTACCGCTGTAATCAAGCAGTTGAAGTGCACACATTTGGTCAGCAGATGCAAAGGACATGGCGTGACAGTGGTGAGCCTGCTGATGTATAATATGTACGTGGATATTTTGATTCTTATGGGAATCTCAGGTGGACCTCCATTCCTGAATGGACTTTCACCCATGAGTTTGCTCACGAGTCCAGAGGCCGGCTTCACGATTGATAAGGTAATGGGTTAATGGCGATGGATACGTTTACCAGCAGAGGATAGAGGAAGAGAGCAAATTTGGTCTTCATGATATGATATAATTCGGTGAATGATATAATTCTATTCCACCATTCACCCATCCTCCCTCTTGTAAAATCCAACTAATGTTTCAATTTATACCCTCTACCCATATAACGGGTAAAGTTATTCAGGAATTCGGCCTCAGAGCCGGGCTCATCAAAGACTTACAGCAGTTTAACAGAGAAAAGCTGAAACCCCTGATAGCGCGGCTTATCAAGCGAAATGGTAAAACATTTCGCCACGCTATCAGGGATTTCGGCTATATTTTCTCTGTTAAATTAATGTAATCTCTCTAGGTGTCGGATTCATCAGCAATTAAACTCACGGGCATAAGGGGTATAAGGGCAGAAGATAAGGAACACAGATGAAAGCTTCGTCGTGAGTATCACTACCTCTCCTACCCCCGCATTCACGGAGTTTACCGTTAGTGAATCCAACCCCTGCAACTACTCCAATCTCGCGGTGTCTGATTGTGTTCTACTCACCTTATCCAACTTCTGCAATGAGCATCTTCGCTGGCTCAGAAGCTGTATTATAGTGATTTATGCTCAAGTAATTTAAAGAGGCTGGATGGCTAGTTGTGTGAAAGGAAGCAAGGATCAATCCCAGTGATGGGAGGCCACTTTAAGCACACACATTTAAATAATAATTGAAATGGAAACACATGCAACATAATGTACAACGTGAGACAGCGACTAGACTCTCGAGGAAGGCCAAGGGGTTGGGGTGGACATGTCAAGAGGACGAGGGGTAGAGCGCACATCCCATTATAAGGTGGACCCTCTCTTTAGGCTGCACCGGAATCAATTGCCTAGCGGCACTGGTCATCCCTTCACCTCCCCCCCCCCCCCCCGCGCTATCTCTGCCGAACTAGGGTTGCACTTTCATTCCTAACAAACATTGTTCACCTCGTTAGCATGTATGTATTTCAGCGCACATAAGAAGCACGCGAAACACAGATGTAAAAGTAAGTGCGAGGCCATTTTTCGGATCTGTCCTAGTCGGTGGTAGCGCATGGTGCTTTTTCCCACCATTCACTACGCAATACTGGTACGGGGGTTCAGTACGAAAGGCTCACCTCTACACTAGGATTTTGCTACAATACTGAGCTCTAGTATGAAAAAAGCAAGAAAAATTGATTATCATAACGTGCACCCCCATGCCTGTACTGCTGCGCCCCATTCTCTCCCTTGAACATGTCCGAGATCTTCACCTGCTGCTTCAAGGTGTTCACGGCTCTTGGGCAAATTCAGGAGAGGGTGTGGTGTGGTGTGTTAATGCACATGTGCAGACACATCTACCGCCTCAGGGCTGTCCCCTCCCGACTAGGATATATCCCTTTTTCTAATTGTTTGTGCTCGAAACCAAACAACATTTGAGCACTTCGTTTGACAGTACATCATGACGCATGCGTCCATTTGTCATGTGCCACGAGCGTGCATCCATCATGAAGTTTATATCAATTTTTTTACAAAACTGTTCAGTATGAACAAGTCTACGAGAGCTCGTGCTACTATTATTCAATATTATAAAAAAATCAAAAATAGCTGGCTTAAATAAGGAGGTTCAGAAAGTTCGTCGTCTCGAAAATCAAGAAGCGGAACAAGATAGAAAGAAAATGCGCATGCGAAGGTGCGCTCAATATAAAGTCAGTAACAAGTTTTCTTTATTTTGTTCTAACTGGGGGAGTCTAAGAGTGCATAAGTGTAGGTCTGGACCACCAATGCATAATGGTAGAATCATCTCCTATCAGAATTGAGGGGATGCAGTTATTAGGTTGGCTGGAAAGCCTTGGCGGATTTGACAGGTCCACTTCAAATGACCATAACTTTCTAATACTCAACGGATTCAGTTGCAGAATTTGAATCAGCGCAGTTTTTTCCAACGCGATACCTGCTGACTAACTCCATCAGTGAAAGAAACTTGGTGGTCGAGATGCGACAAATTCTAGAAAGACTGCTTTTGCTTGGACCCGATTTGAAAAGGTTCTACCAGCAGAGAAGTTCTGAACGTGCTTGGAAAGGTGGTAGTCGGTTAGCGCGGGCTCCGGTGAGTATGGCGATGCGCCAGAGCTTCCGCTCCGCTGTGATGGTCCGTCCTCGTTCCATAAAGTTGTAGTGGATCACGCCAGCCGCCGGCCGCCACACTCTAACCATCGTCTTTTTTTTTGGTGACGTTTCAGCTTTGGGAAGGTCCTGGGGGGGGGCACAGCCATACTGTTTTGGCGGCCAAAAGTTTTTTTTATCCCATCTCCATGGGAATGTTTCAGGACTTACTTCAGAATGTAGAACAGCGAAGATCGTTCTTTGCGACGCACGGTGGGATTGCGCCCTGCATTCACTCGGCGTAATCCTGCCGTATGACTCAGTACCCTTGTTCGATTACTACATGCGCAGTTGCTGTTTTCGCGGCATTGGTCAATGATTAAATGATTTTTCAACTTTGAGTTTTCGCTGTTCTTTCTGCTAAACTCTAGACTAATACGCAGATAAAAAATTGATTGTATGTTAGGAATTTAATGAATATTCAAACGATGGCTTTTTGTTGGAACAAGTGCTCCAACACGCCTTAATGAATATTCAAACGATGCCTTTTTGTTGGAACAAGGGCTCCAACACGCCTAACTGAGTGCCTCGCACTTGCGCGCTCCGCGCGACTTTGTAGCATCACTGTGACCTATAAAAAGTAGTTTTTGTAAAACAAAAAATTCGCTAGCATCTAGAGCCTGGTGCGTACTTTATCGGCATCAAGCCGTTCACCATTTCGGTACCTTCATTATAAACATTCGCTCCGGACCGGCCATTAACGTATTTGTTTGTGCTGCGCAGCACTTCTGTCCCTCAGCTTGCTTACTCGAAACGTTCTCATGCTCAGCAGCTAGCGTTTCCAGATATGATGGACATGTCTTCCAAAGCCAGGTTTCCCCTCACTCGTTTCTTCTTACTGGATGTAATTGCTGGTCCGCCTTTACTGGTCTTCCCTCCCCCTCTTTAGCCCCACCTTCGTGGTCCCAACTCCTGGCCCACTTCTTTGTTTCCACTATTGACCCCCTACTGGTCTCTCCTTGCTGGTTTCCTTGTCCTGTCCCCTCCTCCAGATTGTTCCTTTCCTTCCTGTCGCTTTCCTGGTCACGCTAGGGGTCCCCTTACTAAGCTTCTCCACCACAACCTTAGTGGCCCTCCCATAATCACGGCAGACATCGATGACACGTATTCAGAATCGTGACGCTTGTTGCGCGATCTAGGAGGCCTGTCTCCTGGATTCAGAAGTTTAAAAGCGCGCGCAGTCGCCGCTGTGTCGAGCACGAAGAGGCTATGCATATGGCAGATTCCTTGTTCTCCGTATGAATTCCCTTACGGCTCCCTTCTTGTTGGTTCCCCGTCCTGGTCCCGCCTCCAGGTCCCTTCTTCCAGGTAGATTCCTCCTTCCGCCCTCGGAATCCTCCCTACTACTTTACCCCAATTAAGTAGGCCTCCCACGCTCACGACACGACGACGGCGAGCGAACGCCCATTGTGTGACATCGGTGTCACATCCCCTAAGTCCGGTCTCTTAATGGTAATGGATCACCTTGCTGTTCCTCCTTATCTTCCCCCTCCCCTGATTGGTAACGATCCATACATATTGCCTAAACTCCTCTTGGTGCCACCTCCTGGCCTGCTTCCTTGTTCCCCGCATCGACCTCCTCGATGCTCCTCCAGGTCGCTGCCTCCTGATCGCTGTCGGTTCTCCACATTCAAAGTCTCCCTTCTACCCTTACAGCTTCAGTAGTCTTCTCATGCTAATGGCACGAAATCGGCTTCTGAATCTATACGCTCAGAAACGCGCGTAGGTGCTGTTGTGTTAAGCAGTGAAGGGCTGCGTTTCCCCTGCTGTAGCAACATCCCACGTTCCATAGCAAATTTTGCCCGCGCTGTAGATGATGAAGCGTACCTCATTCAGGTTAGTCCATCGACTGCCCTCGTTGTGGATAATGCGGCGTATCTCACTTCGGTTAGATCAATCGACCGCTCTCGCTGTGGATGATGCCACTTAGGTTAGATCACTGCACGGACAAACTCTTTCATATGTATGTGGTGATGTCACCTGCCGTCCCGTTGATCATCGACTTGCTCGAGCGGGCACCAGCAGCGTCTCCATTCGTCCCAGTCGTGTGCCAGAGTGGTCCAATGGATCCTCCTCGCTCGAGGGACAGGAAGAGCGTCATATCGGTCGTTCAGGGCTTTCACGATGAAATCCGACCAACGCGTTGGGGGGCGTCCTTGTGTTCTCTTGAAATCCCGCTGAATCCAGTCGGTGATGGCTCTCGTCCAGCGGGTGTCTGCGAATAGCATTACGTGGCCGGCTCACCTAATTTTCGACGACTTGGCCCATGCGACAGCGTCTATGATCTTCGAACGTCGGCGAAGCTCGGAACTCCGAAGGCCTTCTCTCACTTGCGTGAGTCGTGACACTCCGAGCATCGTCCTGTCGATTCACCGCTGTGCGGCGCTGATCGCCTGTTCATCCTGCTTTCGTATAGCCCAGGCCTCTGAGGCGTATGTTAGGGCAGGAAGAACAGTGGAGTCATATAGGTGGGCACGGAGTCGAACGTTCTTCGTCTTCTTCACGACTTCTTCGACGCTCTTGAAAGCTCCCCAAGCCGCTAGTTTCCTCCTGCTCAGCTCTGGTGTTAGGTCCTTGGCCATGTTGACTTCGCGATCCAGATACACATAGCTGGAGCATTCGGAGATGTTCGTTCCGTTGAGCGAGAATGGGGAGCTACGATTTACGATTCACGAAATTTCAAATTTCATTTACGTACACCCCTACTTCGCATACGGGCTGCTCCAACGGCAGAGGGGCCGAGTTTGAAATTGAAATAAAGTAACGTCCGGAATCGCTCTTTCCCCATACTTCAAAAAGTCTTCGGGGGAACACAGTTATTAAACATTGGAGAAACGGAAACTATTCCATCAAATCGAGCGAAGAATTCCGCATTAGACGTTGTATAAAAATGCAAAGTAGGTTGGATAATCGTTCAGTAATGAGCGAACGAAAAGCTGTTGCACAAAAATCGTCAGAACTTTTGGGTCAACCTAATAGCTTTCTCCAGTCGTAACTCTGCACGATGTTGTACCGTGGTCAAGATGCTTGCATTCCATTACTTCTGAAATGGAATGGATTTTGTCCATATGCAACGCAGTGATGGATCGGACCTACAAGCTGTCCTTTGAAGTGATGGATCGGACCTAAAGCTGTCCTATTAAGGCTCAAGAACTCATTAGAAGTACACGAACGGGAGTGTATTTCAGGTGTAGAAGAAATCCTTCAACAAGATATTAGGAGTTAATTATCAATACTCATAAAACGTAGTGTAAAATTTTGCAAGTGATTGTGTATGCTTTTAGGCTAACCATAAGACTGTAGCACAGCTCTGTTGATGTGAACATGAGCTTAACTTGTATTTTATTGTGGTGGTGGCAAATAAAAACTTTTCTACATTCATTTGTTTTACACTAGCTGAGAAGCCTTTGAAAAAGTTTGAATCACAAGAAACACAAATTTTCAATGCTTCGTATTGGAAATGCTTTTATTAAAAACAGTTTGTCTTATCAAACCCTAACATGCCTTCGAACCTGCCTTGAGTGCATAAATGAGTGCACGAACAATGTTTGGATTCTCATAATACCTATGTTATAAGAGGAATAGTGGAGATCAATACTCGTTTAAGGTATGAGCATCTACAACGGCTTTGCTCGCTTCCACTGCGATTCTGCGACTTATTGAAGCGCTAGGGGTTACAATGTCGCTGGGTCTCCCCAGAAAGCTCTGACAAGAGACCGAAGAGATTGAATGATTAGATGGCCTGGGAGGTGATTGAGCTTGAATCGAGTGGAGATAGCTAATGCATTACCCATTAAACATATTTAAAAAGTGAGTTTACGGCCGTGTGCACTAGTCCGGGTTATCCATTTCAAGGAGTAACAACAATGTTGATGAGTCTTTTGCGGCAAAGCGGTGGCCTTATACTTAACCATAGGGCAGGAACGCTAAGCTTGCCGCCGGCGGCGCGTCACCTGTCGACTGTCAACTTTTCGCGCCGCCCGATCGATATCTACTCTTACTATGGAGCCGCTCCGCGCTGCGGCGCAACTATAAACTAGGGCTTAAAGCCCCACACACTTCTACTGCAACGCCGCGGCCCTATCCTTAACCATAGGGCAGGAACGCAGCGCCGGCGGCGGGCGACGGCAGCGGCAATAATGATTCACATCATTACTGTCGTCTCCGCTAGTTTCGCGCCAATTTCGCACCAGCAGCAAGGTCCGCGCCTGGGGTGTGCGTTTACCGGTTAACGATTTACCGTTTTAACGGATTTACCGGCATTTTCGCGATCAATTCTTTTAACGACAATTTCTGGTAAATTCCAAAATTTACCGGAAAATTTAACGACTTTTTTCGTACAAAATCATGATCCTATCTATCAAATGGAGAAGGAAACATACTAACGATCTCAGTTTAGAAGTGATTGTTTCTATCTTCTCTGACAACTTGCTATTAGCGTTTTTGGTCCTCCACCTCATTAAAACATCCATGCCCATATCAGGAGGCGGAGATGGTGCGCTCAACTGGAGTAGTACGTTGCGCTGACATTCTCCGCACGACATGAGACAATTTGGAGTAGAGGTATTGAAGCTCTTAGAATAGACGACCGGCAGAGGAATAAGAAGGAGATACGCTCATGTCTTGTTCCCGTAATTTAGTCCAAGATGTTAGGCCATCGGAATGAGCTCCGCTAGTCTACCTGATCTGGTGGACTATTAGGCCTCGTGCGTATTTCCCGTCGCCGTGATGGAATCCCGGCGACGAATTTTGCAGAGCGACGCGAAAGAATTTGAATCTCTCTGTGCTCGTCGCATCGCCCATCGCTCTGCCTGAGGGCGATCCGTCCAGAACCAACGCTAAACACCGCGCGCGTCGCGCAAAAGTATGCCATGCCCGTGATGGGCGCGGGAAGCCATCGCGCATGCTGATCGCCACCGTTGCGGCGGCCGCGGCAAGTTTCCTTTGGCTATTCAACCGCGTGCGGCGGAGTGACCATGAACTGAGCGCCGCGATGACATCGTGGCGATGGAAGTATGCCCCGGCCTTAAGCTGTTTTCCCATATAAGAACAGAAAGAAATTTGTTATCATATCACATTTCGTTCCTTTTTCTGAAGTGCCTGGCTAAGCTGACGGCGACAGTGTAGATCGAACCTTTGCCACGTGGGACTTATCTTCTATCACCACACGAGCCTCTCGGGGCTGTTGCACTACAAGACGATACTGGGTATGCACCTTTATGTAAATACTAATAATTCTACAAAATATTGAACGATGAGCAGGAAGCTGTCAGAGGCACACGAGGAGGCTACCGGCGAACTCAGAATGAGAACAGCGAACAGCAGGGCCCTTTTATGCTGTAGAAAGAGGGCGGGTCCTTCTGTGGTAGATGAGAAGCACCGATAAGTCTCATGTTGAAAGTTCAAGCTTCTGATCAGCCAACTGATTAGCTTACGAACAGTTACAGAAATGAGTCATCCTATGAGAGAGTGAGAGAGCACTATAAAGGCTATGTGATTGAAGCGAGTATTAAGAGTGGAATATATGAAAATATTGCGTAAAAAATAGAGAAGATATTCTCTATACTGGCTTTGCTCCAAAGTACAGCTTAATAGTTCAAAAAAGTGGTAGCGTAAGGTGTAAATCATTCCTTCATCGAATCTTCGAATGAAACGATGATAATTCTGATAATTTCAAAAAGCAGTCAAACTGTTAATCCAAAAAGAAATGTAGCAATATTCGATTGAATGTCGGATGTTCCATAAATGTTTTTAAGTTTAATTAAATTGCTTTAGAGTTTTGATTAAGCTTCTATCTTTTTTAAAGCACTCACAATATAGATCATTACACTTGTGCATTGTTAGGCTTCCTCTTGCTTTGTTTGCTTTAGAATGATGTATGCATGATAAAATGAAGATGGCATGGTTTGTCTGAACGGGGTGATGTTTCGGTGATGCTTAAAAACAGTTGTTTTTGAGGGAGTATTAAATTTTAAAAAATTAACGGATTTACCGAATTTACCGCCGAATTTCCGCGTTAAAAATTTGCGGTAAAAAATTTACCGGCGGCAAGTCAGCGCACACCCCTGGTTCGCTCTCTAGCCTTTCGCGGAAGAGAACGCCTAGAGCGCGGACCGAAGACAGGGAGGAAAATAGCTGCTGTAAGTCCCGAGTAGAAATACAGTATCACGCCGCTTCGTGCCTCTGCCGCTTGCCGCCGACAGGTGTGCGGGAATGGCATGTCTTATCGTTTTCGACGCCCGCCGCCTGCTACAAAAGTGTGTGGGAGTCTTTAGGAATGCTATTGGGGGCAGAAACGCAGTCTACCACCGGCGGCTAACCGAGGACGGGACCAGGAGGTGCGCCCGCCCCTGCAGGGGTGCGATCTCCCTCTCACCCTCTTGCTCTCCCACCCCCAACCCCCTAGGCTTCACCGAGAGTCTAACGGCCGGCTTAGAAACCTTTGACACGCAAAACAAAAGTTTCCGGTCCGCAGAACAACGACGTCCTGACGTCACGCTCTCCAGCAGGGAGCAGGAGTACCTCCTGTCGCGCTTCCGCTGCTGACGACGGCGAGCGGTGCCGTATTTTAGCACGATTCTGACGAACACACCCGGAAGGTTACCGTATACCGATTAACGATATAGCAACTTTCGGGCCTCTGCTCCATTACCCTCCCCCCCCCCCCCCACCGACATTTGTCACTTACCCAACATGGACTGCCTGGTGAAGCGTTTTGCTGCTGTTGTTTCCACAATTCAACATATTCTGTGTTGGTTTAGTTTGGAAATGACTATTTGTTTGCAGAACTACGCAAGGGAAGGGACTCCTGGATGTGGTGCATCCAAGCTCTTCATGTGGAGACTGCTTTCGTTGCTCAGGGGACTCCGCAGCTGGGTTCTGCGAGCGCTGGAAAATGGGCAGAAAACGCCTGAAAGTTGTGTATACGTCAAAACCCCTCAAATCTTAACCAGTGCGTTGAAATGCAGATATGCCGCAACGCATGATAACCGAACCCCCGACCTCCCTCGCACGAAGCAACACCACGATCCACTGCGCCCAGAGCCACTTGCTGGCAGTGCCATAGCGGACGCAAAAGAATCCACAATTTTCAGACCACAGAATTTCACGCATAATCGGTATACGGTAATCAAAACTAAATAAATAAATAAAATAAATAAACCATTCGGGGGTGTATTCGTCAGAATCATATCACAGGGATCAGCTAGAGCGCAGCGAGAAAGCGTGAAAGCAAAGCAGTAGGTCCCGAATAAAAAAAAAGTACAGTGCCTCTGCCGCTTCACACCAGCAAGTGTCAGTGTCTCCTGCAGCTTGCCACAAAAGTGCTCGGAGGGCTTTAGGCGTCTGGTCCCGCTAGGATCTCCAAGTTCGGAGTGCGGCCGTGCAATGGTCACTCAACTCATCAACTTCCATCGGAACAGCTCGGCCCTTTGCTTCCCTTCCATTGCACATGATGGCATACGCCATTTATGTGGAGTTGCAACAATGTCCTGGAGTCGCCGAAAATGCTGTGTATGCTTATTTCCCACATACTTTTAATGAACAGCACACCCTCTATAACTGCGCTTCATCGTGCACAGACCAAGCACACTAAAACAGCCGAGAGCTGCGAGTTTGACTGAAGGCAACGAAAAATGGGCCTTCTCAATTTTCATTTTTTATTACTTCGCGTAACCTTTGATCCTCTCGGTTTTCTGCAGCCTGGGATAACAATAGGAAGCTCTGAGAGAAGTAAAAAGGCAAATTTTATTTCATTGGCAGAACAGCAAATCATTTCAATACCGTTGCTTCAAAGAGATCGCAAATTCTCTTATGCACAGAGTGCAAAAGTACCGTTGCACGACGTGCCTTCTGGACAGCTGGAGCAGGGTTCTCCTTGATTGTAGATGAGTTCATCAACGACGTTGCCACTTAAGTACTCTACCATTCATTACTAAGAGATTATAGAGCTCTGTGAAAAGCTGACGCACCCTGGACCGTAGTGACACACTGCAAAGATGACCTCTCCGCAATTCTGATGAGCACAACCGAGCTTAACATTGTCATGCCACGCCATCTGGAATTTTTTGGACTTTTCCTAAATTAAATTTGTGAACAACAAACACATAATGAGGAGGTGTCTTCTACTTTGGCGAAGTGAGTGATAATTTTGCTTGTCCTGTGCCGAGCTTCAGATGTAAAGTTCATCTCGGCATTAACTCCATGCATTGAGAGTTCTTTCCACCATCTATCGGAGGCCTAAACGGTCTATTGCAGCCTTTTTATTCTTCTACGAACGCAAGTAGAAGAAGAATGAGATTTAGCGGATGAAAGCAGTACCTTTCTTGCAGTATCTACGTCGTTCAAGTAAGTTTTGGTGATGTGAACAATGTTCTCCTTATATCCTTGTCTGCTGTCAGGATCCGACAACTTTCCAGAGCAAGACTTGGCATGACGACTTGCTGACTCTTCAGCAATACAGTCATATGTCTGAAGCTTTCTCTTTGCTCTGATTAGGGCTAACTTCTTCAGCTTAGCACCAGCTCACCATAACTTGCATATTGGAGGCTTTTGGCGCATATCCGATCCTTCCGTTGTACTCCCGTCCCTCAGCCAGGCTTGATCTGGGCATGCGTTTAGTTAAGCGGCGTGCGAAATCGACCTTGTACTCGAAAATCACCTGTAGTTGTTATGCCAATCCAGGTAAGCTCTGCGTACCTCGTCATCCATGGCAGTGCTGTTACATATTGACGCTGAAATGTAGAGCTTAGGTCAACAATTCCGGTGAGATATGAAGGACTGCACTTTTTGTGAAATCGCTTCAATAAGTTGAAGAATGACCGCTGCACCTTTCACTGCTTTTTACTAATCGGTATAATTCACCGCCGGTAAGACCTAGCATTTGTATCCACGATGGGAGTTAAATTTCATTCGGTGAATCTTCTAAAGATTTTTCTAAAACTTCAAGCTGTTGGGGTAAATGCGGTAAATTTGGTAGATCAAACTAACCTCAACTGCAGCCAGCCTGCCCTCATTAATGGATAAAGAAGCTATATGCCCTTCCTTATCAGTACACCCCCTTCTTCGTAGCAATTATACGTTCACATATCAAGCTTACAACAAATTACAATGTTCTCTTAGTATGAGCAAGACTTCTATGTAGATTAATCACTTTCATAACAACAGCAGAAATTAGTATTCAGATGCGATTAAGGAATGTTTTCAAAACAATGAAAATCGCCTGACTTGCACCTTGTTTCGAAGTAAAAGCCGATTAATGGAACGTTTACTTTAAAAAAGGTGCTGTAGTTCGTAGTCTTAGGTTTGAAATTCGTCGATTAGGAGCATTTCCTGAATCTTGAGTTGAGCCGAAAGTAAACGACAAACGGGTGGCATGTTGACCGCCAGGCTAGAAGGTTTTTGAAGTCGCATGTCACGGTTGTGTATGGAGAAGAAGGGATCTCCCCTAGTTGTAGGTGATTAGAAAAGCCAACCAAATGTAAATAGGGTGATTTTTCCCGTTTAGAGAACTGCAAAGAGAAACTGTTTCGTAGGCCACTTCATAGGTTCTCCTGAACGTAGGTCCTCCTGAACTGGTACGACTTCAATTTTGCCGCCGTTGTCAAGGAGGCAGAGGGGAAGGCTCTTCATTAGGATAGATATAAACATGGTCATCGACCTCTTCGGAATCTCAAATGTTTGCGGTGAGTGTGGAGGGGGGGGGGGGGGTTGGCTGTTTCGCGTGCTAGCATCACACCTTGTCCTCTTTCTTCCCTTGTTTCTTCGCCGTTTCTCTCTTTTTCGGCTACTCTGCAGTTTGCTTCACATCTCGTAATCCTTCTCGCATATCCTTCAAAGCAAGCAACACAAGGTAAAACTGTGAAGAAAGGTAAAAACGCGAAGAGGCGCAAGAAACTGATACGAGCGATCAGAGTAAAAAAAGGCAAAGCAAAAAACAGTCGAATAACGTGAGGATCCCAGAAAAGGAAATAAGCAAGAGAACTGCGAACAAAGGGCGCAAACGGAGAAATACAAGGACAGCGTCGACCCAGGTGAGCTTAGAAATCTCGTGGTACAGTAGCGATGCAGCACTTCTACGAAAAAAATCGAACAGAAAGCCCGAAACAGAGTACCTTTGATGAAAAACTCTATTGCGGTATAATGGAAAAAGTCCAGCGGTAATTTCAGTTGAAGAATTTTTACGAAAAATAGGGTAATTTGGTTCGCTAGTCGTTAAATGCACCCTGATCTCTGGGACATCAACAGACTGCAGTCTGTCTCTCTACATCTGTAGGTTTATAATAAAGTCCCTGCAGAGCTCAAAAGTTGATGCGAATGCCGTGAAGTTACCTTAAGCGTCTCCTACCGGCTGTTCCTTGGTAGAAAATATGTAAGGAAGTTCAGAGAAGTGTAAGGAGGCGCAGAGCAGTGTAGCACCTGTCAAGCATTGTTCTGAAGCTGTATTTAGAAGAACTTTCAACCATCGTATAAACAGCATGTACCTCTTTAAGGATGTCGCTAAATGTTGCCTTCAGAATCTAAAAATATAGACCCAACGATCCTATGGCGCGAATAGCTATGTATACATTTTTTATAATTTTGAGAGAATTTATTGGTAGTAGCATCTCTCAATGATAAAAAATTCAGGTATAGCAAATCAAATGCACTGTAGGAGAACAAGTGCATTTAGATATAGTTAAATTGGATTTAAGTTAGGATTTTTCAAGATTAAAATTTACTGTTCATGAGCATACCAATTTTCGTTCATGAATCGGTCTAAAAATTGAATTTACCTGCCGGTGTGGTAGAAGTTGCTGTTGCAGTCGTTGCGTTGGTTTGAGCTGAAAACCATTACAAATGGAGAAGAAAGAAGAAGGCGATCAATGGCTCTCGAATGCACCACAAAATCTATCATGGCGTATCAAATAAAGGATGAATACTATCGATAACCAATTCTTTTGGAAAACTAGCAGAACATCCTAATTTTATGGGATATCGTGGAGTCAGTTCGGTTGTGTACTTGGCCTGCGATATGACTTTCGGTTACCAGGCTATGAGTAAATCGCGCTTTGACCTTCCTAAGCAAGGTTGGCAACACCGAAGTGATAGAAGTATTGGTTGGCCTAGATCAGACCCAAATCTTGATTCAGAGTGCTCGCGTAAGCTGTTGACTCCACTAACTAATCGACGCGCCCACCTCGGAAAACACTTTAAATAAGGGTTTCATCTACTGAGTTGCTTCGTGTATCACCCTATTAAAATTCGGTGCTTTAGCCGTTCCATGTAGCGTTCATCTTGAAATGGCAACTCCGAAGCACATGGTCCGAACGAGTTCGGTGAGGAACGAACTGCTGTGATTTCGAGTCCCGCCTAGCACAAGAGTTTTGCTCACAACAAATCATTCTGTAACAATGTCTAATTTTATTAATCTATTAGGTTGGCAACTAATTTTGTGGACTCTCAAGAATCTTCAGAAAAAGTATTTATTAACAAATAACTAATGACAATCTTTAATTAAAATAAGATCCCTCAGAACGCAGAAGTGCTTCCCACATATCAGGTAGCTGGAGTATCCCACGGCCATAGAATTATTGTGCTTCTAAGGCCAAGAATCTTTGGAGGTGCATTTCGACCCGGTCCACATTATTAAATCGTCTTCCAACCAAGAAGTACTGCACCGAAATAAAAATGTGGTAGTCACTCGGCGCAAGGTCTGGGCTGTAAGGTGGATGAGTTTGACGCTCCCAGTCAAGGTCTTCTATTTTTTGAGGCGTCCGGTTCGCTACGTTCCCTCCGTTTGGTGGTGTCAAGAAGGTATTAACTTCTGGGAGCTCGTCAAGAATGGTTCCAGCATTAATGCTGTAATCTACTCTTCTCAAGCTGGCCTTGCGTAGGCTGAACTCCGCTGGAATCGGTTCAGACAGATTTTCAGGAGCGGAATTATCTATCAGCAAGATAACGCCAGATCACACGCCACGAATCGGGAGCTTCGAAAAATCGAAGACCTTAGCTAGGAGCGTCTAACTCACCCAGCTTACAGCACAGGCTGTGCGCCAAATGACTAGCACCTTCACAGCTCGCAGCAGCACTTCTTGGTTGGAGGACGAATTATTGATGTGGACCATGTCAATATGCACCTCCAAGGATTCTTGGCTTCAGAAGCACAGGAATTCTACAGCTGTGGGATGGGCCAGGTAGCTGATAAATGAGAAGCAGTCCCGCGTTCCAACAGATCTTACTTTGGTTGAAAACTGTTATTTGTTATTTGTTTATGAACACCTTTGTTGAAGGCGCTTGAGAGTCCACGAAATTAGTTGCCAACCTAATATTATTTTCCACTACCTACAGCAAGAAGATTTTAAAATTTTAAATTATCATGATTTCTTTAAAAAATATTTATGTGTTAGCAATTTGTTTGGACTTTTCAAAATGAAGGTTGTTTCACGTGTCTAATGCGGTTTTACTGTTTTTGCTTACGAGCCCAACATTGGATTTATAGGCCCGGAAACAAATCAAACTACTCAAAACGTATTCAGTCATGATATTTATGTTAAAATTGATGAAGCGTACTGCTTCACATAAGGGGAGTTGTCAAGCAGAAAGCGGGACTCCTTATCTGTAGACAAATCGCGAATGGGAGGTATACACTGATAAGTTTCATGTGGGAGAGATGAGGTGCCTATTCGAGAAGAAGTCGATTTCAAGTGCATATGTACTTGCACCTTGTACGACATTAGGAAAATTTTCTTGAAATAGGTAGCTCTATGTGTGTCATAAATGCATTTCGAAGAGGATTGGTACCCAAAAATCGTTGTTTTTAGCTTGACTCAGGGATTCCTCCATTCTGTATCCACAATTTACAAAACCGCCATACCTTCCAGTCGAGAAAAACCTATCGGCAGTCCGGTGGAAAGTTGAGTCAGTGAAATTAAAAATGTTTGGAGAGACAGTGTTGATGAACCGCACGCTGAGAATTCGACTATCAGGTAGGTGAACGAGCAAGGAAAGAATGTGTGCTCTGTAGGTTTTACAGAACTCCATAGAGCTTCATATTGTTTCAGAAAGTGTCTCGTGAATTTGTATAGCAAATAGACGTTTATTACCATAGCCAGACGGCCCCGCAATTTCACGATTTTAGATATTACGAGTTTCATTAACAATAACACTTCATAAAGTTATAAAGATTCCATAGTTATCATTTAACACGTTGACGACGAGAGCGATTTCCGCGTGTTGTCCCGTGGGACGAAGCGCACTACGCAAGTATGAGACGCGATCCTGTGACCCAAACTTCTTCCAAAGGATAATTTGAGATGAGGAGCACGATGGTGGTGTCTGTTTGGACGGTGCGCAAACTTATCTCCCAAATCGATAACTATGGTGGTCGTGCCACACTCACCGTTGTACTGAACTTCGTCTAAGGGGTTATTGGAGGTGCTGATCACGAATATCACGCTCTCTTTTCAAATATCAGCCAACTGCGATAGGTAGCGGTAAGCAAGCTACGTGGGCTACGTGAACTAAGTGATTTGGTTGGGAGACGACATGACGGGGATAGGGTCACCGATCTAGCCAGAACTTCGTCTATTTGCGGATTCAAGTCATAGTTTAAGTCATCTATATAAGGCAACGAATACAAGACGAATACCAGAAGAGATCAGTTTCTGCTGGCGTGGTTCACACGCAGAGAATGCCCATTGAAGTCGATTCCGTTGAGGGTTTTGACGGCATTCTCGGCGCCGGCCGCTTCCGCGAACTCGCGAAAGCCGAGACCCTTTGCGCAGCCGGTTTCTCGATCCTTGACGATTCTGACGTTGGTGACTTGACTGGCTCGACTGAATAGATTGCCGACGTCTTCTTCGGTGCACTGATATGGCAAGTTGCCGGAGCATCCGGACTGTTGTCTATCCATTTCTGTTGATTTGTTGGAGACTTGGACTGTTGGGAGGCAGCGGTCACGGAAAACTCCCAAACTTGGGTAATTAAACCGAAGAGGAACAGTTAGGAGATTATTTTTTGTGCGCTGAAGAAAGTAGATTGTCACAGATGTGAAATTTAATGAAATTCCGAAAAAAAACGTGAGATTTGTGTCCAGCTTCTCAAATAACCCTCCACAGGGACTTTGCGCAAAATCGAAGGTCCCGACACGAAAACTGCAGTTATCAATTTGACAGAATACCAACCGATCAATCGATACAACGGACATTGGCACCATGTTTACTATTCCAAATAATCCTTCCACGCGAAATTTGGATGGACACGATGCCGTCCTTCTCAACTAACTAGACCACCGCGCACCATTGAGCGGCATTGCCGTCTATGTATTAAACTGATAAACTGGTGACCGTGGTTTAAATTTGACATAATTTTTGAAATGCCCTAGCAGAAGTGATGCTGATATTTGGAAAATTGCACGTATTTCAAATGTTGAAGACATTTTTTTGGAGCTGCCTCCAAATTTTCTCTCCCACGCCACGCATCGGACGTCATGATTTATGTTGTGAAACAATTGAAACCACATAAATGGAGTCTGGTCACATGGAATTGCATTTACATTCTCTCTATTTCACAGAAAAGTGACCAACTTGTAAGCCTTAAAGGTGAGGTTTAAGTTCTAGCAGAGAGGTTCGGCAACGATGTCAGTCCGATACTGCGTTCGTAGTGATGAAGCAAGTAATCTGTTAAACGAGATTCAATGCAGACCCACCGTTGGCTAAGTGCCCGACTTGGAGTAGTACGACAATGACCTGAAAATTGGAAACAAGTGAATTCACTGAAAGGTAGGACAGATTAGGTTTGTTACCACAGAGGTAGCGAAGACCATCGTTGCGGCGCTCAGTGAAAGCAGTGAGTTCTGGCTGGCCAATATTTACATTTATTTTGATCTCACATTAAAATTCCCGTGTAGAAATGCGTCTAGTTTTTTATGGAATGAATATTCAATGCTGTTGATGCACACAACAACGATACTCTCTGTTGTCGGCACGTGGGAAACGAATGAAATCTGAAATTCGAAGTTGTTCCTCCGAGTGCTCTTTGATACGTTGCTCCACAAAACAGCGATGTTTGAACAGCTGCATGGCAACACTTTACCTCAGTTCTATGACAAAAGTGCAATGAAATACGTGAAAGTGACGAATCTATGTAAGCCGACTGTGAGGTGCGCCTCTCTGGCCATGTATGGCACAGTCGGCAAGAAACGTCATTCTCACGAATCTGTTTTCTAGAATAAACCCAGCCCTAGGATAGCGACGTATGACACTGGCCGTGGTCTTTCTGAAATGCCACTCTACTCAGGTTTTCGAAGCAACCTGCAAAGCTGCTGAACCAGCTTTGCACCATGCGAATTTAATGAGCCTCTGCAGGCGAGAATGACACAGCAGCCGGTGCACCGGTGGCACAACCTTCAAATACATAATTATACACAAATATGTATTTCATTCAAGTTTCAGTTCCGTGAACCTTAACCCCTATATTCAAGTCCTATTTCAGCGAGTCAGAGGGAAGGTTGTGGACAACGACATGCGAGTGGAAGACGAAGGCCTTCAGGAAACTTTACTCAAGAGAAATTCGAGAAAGGGTGCAATTGCAGAAACGTAACCTTATGGGGATCGTACCCTCGAAATAACTCCTACGAGGCAGCTACTCTACCACTGCACCATCTAGGCCACGCAGCCAGTTCTTTTCCACTCTGAAGGATGAAGATTCTTACTATAGCATTCGTTGCTACCGTTCGGGCGGACATTGAGACACTTCCTTTCTATGTAATCCGTTGATTATAAAAAACCATCTCGCAACAGTACTTCGCAGTTGTTCCGTCATGGAGACACTTTTGTTTGATGACCCTCCTAGTGTTCGCGCAAAATCCAGCTGATTTGTATGTTAATGCCGTCGGACACTGCGTCAAAGTGGGGCTTCCACAGGAGGATTAAATTCGTGAAATTCGGGCATGCGGTTTATTTCCACAGTCTAGTGTGGTTTGGTGTTTGAATACGTTTAGTCGTCATGTTGCGTTGTGCGTCAGAAATTTCTGAAACAGATGGTTTTCTTTTATACCTCGTGATCGTTTGCACTCATGCGTGAACAACTCTTTCAGTTTCCTCATTACTTTTACATTCTTCGGATTTGATTGAAATTTCTTTCAAATTATTGATTTGATTTGGATTAAAACAGAAACTTAACATCGTGGTTGTGGAATGTGTCATCTTCGCGCAGTTGCTGTTGAGAAGCCTACTCTACTAAACAATTCTGCGAGCTTCTTAGCGGATTCGCGAGCAAGATCTCATCACTCTACAACCTTTCCCTACGTGGACGGCATCAACGTAAAGAAAGGGATCACCAGGGAAGACACATAACCCCTCAGCTCTTCAGCGTCATTGTCGTGATCGCAACACAAAACGAGGAACGGAAAGACATAGAAGTGAAGACCGACGGCCTGCAGCTGCACCATCCTCGTTTTGCTGACGACATTGTGCTCACACGAACACCGAACATTAGCCAGGCGGAGCAAATGCTGGCCGACTTCGATCGTGTATGTGGGAACGTTGGACTGCAGCTGAATCTCACGAATACGATGTTCATGATGAACGAACAAGTTTCTGATGCCCCATTCTCGCTCAACGGAACGAACATCTCCGAATGCTCCAGCTACGTGTATCTGGGTCACGAAGTCAATATTGCCAACGACCAGGCGCCTGAGCTGAGCAGGAGGTTTCGAGCGGCTTGGTGAGCTTTCAAGAGCGTCGAAGAAGTGAACAAGACGAAGAACGTTCGACTCCGTGCCCACTTATTCGACTCTACCGTTCTTCCTGCCCTAATATACGCCTCGAGACCTGGGCTATACGGAAGCAGTATGAACAAGCGAGCAGCATTGCGAGCGAGGAATGGGAAGGACGATGATCGGTGTGGGAGAAGATTCAGCAATTAAGGAAAGGTCTTCGGAGCTCCACACTCCATATATAGTCGCCGACATCCGAGGACCAAATACGGTCGCCTAGGTCAAGGTGTTGAGAATTGGACGGCCCAATATATAATGCGTTTTGAAGGCAATCTGTGTGGAAATCGAGCTGACTGGATTGCGCAGATGCAAGAAGAATTGGAGTTCATGGGAGACTTCCACCGTCAATGTTCACTTCCATCTACAGGAAACACAAGACTACAACTAGCAGCTGAAGTCCTCGTTGAGATGCTGGTCACTGATGGTGCTCCAGTGTTTAGGTACATTTAGTACATCAACGTTCTTCGGGAACTATTCAGCGGAGCAAAGATCTCACTATTCTGCAACGACGTCAACGTCAAAGTGAAGAGGAGGTTCGGCAAAGATCATAACCCTAAGACTCTTCAGCGCCACCCTCGAAATTGTCATAAGAGATCTGGAATGGGAAGCCATGAGAAAGAAGATCGCTGGACGATAACTGCACCAGCTTCGCTAACGACGTCGTGTTCATAGTGAGTACAGCGAATACTGGCCGTTTTTGAGCGTGTATCAGAAAACAGTGTTCGCAGGTTAATCTGAAGAAAGGTGATGCAGGAATAAACGTGTCCAACTCCTAGATTACACCTTCTGTCAGCCCTTCGCCTGTGCATTTTTCTCCATTTCTTGCCTTCATTTCCTGTTTTTGCACTCCATCCTGAACAAGGCGGCAAGAGATGCCACCTCCTCGTCAAATGGAACACTCATCAAAGCAAGCTTGATACTTTCGAATCAACTGAACGCCTTCCAAATCAAAACGAGCTTCTACCATATTTCAATAAAAGTTCTCCATAGCGGATGGAGTAACTTTTTGCTTTTGCTTAAATTTTTATTTTTAAAAAGAAAACAATATCTTGAAGTTTGTTTCAAAGCGCAGGAAAGTTGTGTTACTAACTCTGTCATTTACTATGCTAAAATTGAAGCAAAAACTTTTTTATTTAGCAAAGGAATGGAAACACAGGTAGTAACACAGCTTTACCGCGTTTAAAAAAAAACTTGAAGTCATCGCTTTCTTTTTGAACAAATAAAAATTTCTTAAACTGGAAATGGTGCATTCGTTCAATTGGGGTAGATGAAATTGCTCCGGTAGTTCTGAAGAGCTTCTATTCAAATGTAGTAGAAGCTCGTTTTGATTTGGAGGACGTTCAGTTCAATTTCAAAAGCGTCAAGTTTTCTTTGACGAGTGTCCTGCTTGACTTCCCCTGCATAGAAGAAGCTTCGCAAAAAACAGAATTATTCTGGAAACTATGAAGCTGTCAAAAAATGTTTGAAATTATATCCGAAGTCATAACTTACGGATGCCTTAGACGTCTCCATCATTTACTTTTCCAGCTAGATAATATGTGTAAATTGTATTTGCTTTTCTCGTTTGGTGATTTTCTATACACGATTGTACACGTACTCGTGTAAATAAAGAAATAAATAGGAGCTTACGCCATGCTTTGGGCCAGATCGGCGCGATTTTCGTTTGCTTGACAGCAAAAATTTTGTTTGCGTTGAATTACGCGTTTGTCAGCGATACAAAAGAAATAATTGTAAAAAACACATATCTTCACTTCAATGTTTCAAGTAAGCAGCATTTATACAATGAATCAAATTGAAATCGTAGAGGTCTCAGCGGATGCATGGCGCGAGCCTTTCATTGAGTACTCTGGAGCATGTCCGTTTTTTAAGACATAAAATAAACTTTAAATCGCAATTTTTCCTTGCAGCTAATTTTTTAAAGAGAACTTCAGACAGTGCGCTTAGTTATTGGGGTAGTTATTGGAGCTTCAAAAATTTCATACTGAATTTTCCTTGGACAAGAAATTGTTCCAGCTTTCTTGCAGAGCCTCCATATAGTGTTATGTAGCAGAAAATCGTATTAATTCGGTGGATGTTAAATTTGAAATAAAACGTCTCCAATTTTTTCCAAAAGTATCCAATTTGATTTTAAAAGTGTCTAATTTGACGTGAGAAAGGTATAAATTCATCTGTGATCTCTTTTGAAAGTTAATGGCTTAAGAGGTAAGCTTCTGTTTAGGTTTTCTTTTTTTTTGCTGAACTCTATTTTGTTTTTATAAAATCATTGTAAGAACGATTATGCGCGATCAATGCACTGGTTCTCTCGCAGTTTCAACATCTCCTTTTTCTATGTGAAACGTCAAAACTCGTTGGGCGCATTGACGCTATAAATCTTCTCAAGACTTCTGAAGAAGGCGTCCAGAATCACGGGGGTGAACGTGAACTCTTCAGTGAACCTCGCTGTCTCTCTGGTGAACAACTGTTGCTTCGTAGAATCAATAGTCTCTCTACGCCCTGCCCAACTGTCCCAACCCTAACACAATCATTTATGATCCAGCTGTCCTTCCTGCACTGGGAAGACCTCCACAGGCCTCTTTAACCTGATTTTGCATCTATTTGTTAAGACTGAAGGATTCAGTCATTTTCATCTTCTGGCCTCAAATACTTAGAACTTCTTTCACTTTTTGCATGCAACATTTTTAACGTCCTTTTCCTGTTTTTAAATTGTCTTATTCATATAAGCCTTAAATCACAATTTTTCCTGTGTATGAAATATGGATTTATCCTGGGCGGTAGGAGGCAATAATGAGGGGCCAATTATGTACGTCAGCACATGCCGCATAGCCACATTCCCTGAATTTAAATGAAAGCCCTCGCATCAAGGAATAGCATTTCAAGCTACAGTAAAAACTCAAGGGAGCTGATCAACACGCAAATCACTTTGTTATGTTGGATACTCAACTTTCTTTCAAGGAATATATTGAAATAATACCCAAAAAAGCTGAACGAATTGTGGACAGCCTCTTCAAATGTTTGCGAACAAATTCAATACATCTTTTAACTGCCTATAAGTCGTATGTCAGTCCTATTCTAGAATATATCACCACAATTTTCAGTCCGAAATATGAGCGAAACATTGCGAGGTTGGAATCTGTGCAAAACAGATTCCAACCTCGCAATGTTTTTGGATACGAGAACATGGCTGTGATTACAACACCATTCCTTCACCGGCTTCACGAAACAGATTCCTCAATCTACATTCCCTTGAACGTCCTAGGCGAAGATATGATTTAATTACGATATATAGACGTCAAACGGTTTTTCTCGTACTCCACTTCAGGAGTTCTATACCTTTTCTTCATCGAACACAAGGGGTGGCCAGTGGAAGATTCAATTTTCCAGAGCAAAAAGCAATATACGATCTCAATTTTTCACTTGCCATGATGGCTGTGAATTTTTGAAGTTATCTAAAAAATCATTAAGGCAATACAAAAAACTTCTTGACCGATATCTTCAAGATGCAGCTTAGTAGTTTTCATATTTACGATCGGTTCTTGTTGCTTGCTTTGTTTTTTTCCTGTTTACAGTGACTTTCACTTGTGTTTATAATGACATCTGTTGTTCTTATTGTGCATGGTTATCCGTGTAGTGATAAATAAATAAATAAATAAATATGTTCCCACCCTCCCCCCCCTCCGATTCCAGTGGATCCTTGAATTAGCTGAATTATGACGGTTCCAAAAAGGTCATAGTAAATTTACCTTGGACAAAAAATTGTCATTCATACCGTCTTGCTACAGGTTTTTTATTTTGTGATGCACTGTGTGAGCCCCTCTCGAGAGTGGCAACGTCCTTTGGTGCATTTCGTATTCTTTACCTTTTCAGTGTAATTAAGCATGGAATACTTCTTCACCTCATCACTGCATCATAAAAAAACGAAACACTCTTCACACATTGAAAACAAATCTTGCTGGTGGTGAGCTCACCTCGGAGGACCTCATTGTCGAGCACCTTAGAAGACACTCCCCCCCCCCGGCAACGTGATGCTAGTGTTTTTGACGTAGCAGTTTCTGCCAGCTTGCTCCTTCTTTGTGGTATAATACTTTTTGCACTTTTTGCACTATGGAGTATAGTGGGTTTACTTAGCGGCTCAGAATCTTTATAATGTTCCTTATGAACCAGATGAAAATTGGTAGAGATCTTCGACTATTGTCAAACTTTAAAGTCTGTCTCATCAATGCTTTAACACATTTGCTTAAGCCTGGAGTGGCTGGTAGAGAGGCTATATGATGTTACAGGATGTTTTGTTGCGATCAAAACTCCTGCGCCAGGCGGGACTCGAACCCGAATCTTCTGCTTTCCGGGCAGCGATGTTCGCCTTACACCACCGGCGCTGGTTGGCCGCATGTAACATCCACGATATCCTCCAGGTCTGTCAGCACCCACCTGTGATGCCTCTCTACCAGCCGCTCCAGGCTTAAGCAAATGTGTGAAAACATTGTTACTAGTAAGGTCTTCAAAAACCGGTTCCATGCTGACAGCAGCGGCCGGTCCATCCCCGTATCATGGGTGGTGCTGACAGACCTGGAGGATATCGCGGATGTTACGTGCGGCCAGACGGCGCGGGTGGTGTAAGGCGAACATCGCTGCTCGAAAGTAGAAGATGCGGGTTCGAGCCCCACCTGGCGCAAGAGTTGTGATCGCAACAAAACATCCTGTAACATCATATAGCCTCTGTCTCATCAGTTTGCCTTCTACTAGTGTGTAAGTGGTACAACGCAGTAACAGCGCTCTCTCAACTCTATTTTAATATTGCCTCCAATTCAATCCATATGGCTTTCCAGAATTTCGGCTTCCTGAAACAACATCGCGTTTTCAGTGATCAACACTGTTTGGCAAAAACGCTATGCGACGCATTTCGTCGTCCTTTGAGCGGTTCTGCATAGTCCTGCTGGGACTAGGACATATGTGCATTTTCATCGGCTACGATGCACAGGTATGTGTGACGGTTTCAATCCTTCAATTGTGCAGAAAACGGCCTTAGACAATTCCTTTTGCGATGCGTGGAAAGGGAAGACATTCTACATCTATGGATGGCCACCGGGGTAGTCAGTGCTTTTTCCTTCCCAGGCAAGTCTGGTGCTAATTCACCGACCCCGATGCTATCGGCCTGGCGGGAAATCTGAACCAAGACCTACATAGAGTCGGTGCACGCGACACTCAGCGCCTCCTTCGACAGCACTATCACGCGCCCCAATTATACACTGCTTAATTATCGGTCCCCCCTAACATCTAACAGTACCTAATGTTTCTTAAACTCCTCAAGCTTTTCGTTGGAACCGTGATGCTTGCCACGCAGAAAACCTCCACTTATTTTTAGGAGTTTTGGACAGGTAGCGTTTTATTTTTAAACAATTTTGTCCCAGCTCAAAAGTAATTAAGCCTTTGATTAGATCTATTTTAGGGGATCGGGTATTAATACCAAATTCGCCCATTTTTGGAAAATTTTTGGAATTTTCCTAAGCTTCTCCTATGAATCACAGAGTTCTAGTCGTCACTTCCTTCCAGACTTTTCTCGTCGAGTCTGTTCTGCATTCCGTGAACGCTCGCGAAACGGACCGAATCGATGCTCATGCCGGCTACTACGGGTGGGTGAGTCTATAGCTTGATTAGCAGAATCCAACAAGCCTTGTTTAATTAGTTATTTATTTATATGGGCGTGTGAAGCGCGGTCGGTGAAGGCGCCGACTGTCGCCTGCACCCGATACCAGGTTCTTGGTTCGGATTTCCTGCTCAGGCCAACCAAACCTTCCATCCCTCCGGGGTCGGTGAATTGGTACCAGATTTGTCTGCGAAGGATAAGGCGCTGACTTATCCATCGCCTGGCTATAACAAGTCAGTGTATGGTCAAATACGTATTTAACTCGCCTCCACGATATCCCGTGGAAGTAGAAGATGTGGCGCATCCTAGAAGGGATTGAGTGCGCCGTCGTTCACTTTTTAAGTTTTACATTTTGAAAATAAATGAAATTAAAATATGAAAATGCTAAATGCTTTAAAGTGCAAGGCTAAACGTGAACATTTCAATCAAGAACCACATATAACGCGAGGGCACATCTTCATTAAACGACCACTATTTCGATAAAAATTACCGAGAAGAACGTAATGATGAAGAAGAAAAGAATTAAAGAAGGTGAGCAAGAAAAGAATAGTGAAGAAGAGAACCGTTCAAAGCACTGACTAACCTACACCATCGCTTTTCACGCGAGCTTTAAAAGCTCTTTTCTTAGGCAACCCTCACAAGGCAGCATCGCAGTACCTGTATACATATTAGAATAACCTATCCAGAACTTTACTATGAAAGGCGTGAGCACTGTAATCATCTTATGGTATTTTAGAAAAATACCAGGAAATTTTAGACACTTCCAAATGAATGTTCCGGTGATTTTGTGCAATTAGGAGCTTCTAGAAAGCGAGGGATAAAGTTTAGTTTAGACTCCTCTCACCGCTGCTGGGCTCGCACAAGTTCGGCCAGTTTCAAGTTTGTAGTTAGTTCGCTGAGCATTCCTGTCCCATGAAAGATCTAGATTATCGGATGGTTGCTCCTCGCCCGTAATAACGTCTCGTTCTCGTTTTATTTGTCGTCTCATTATACGAAGAAGGTCAGCACCGTAACGTTTCCAGTGCAGCCGGGCACTGCCATGTCTTGCACTCTCACCAACCTACAACTCTATCGAAGAGTTTGGCTCAGCTGTCGACCAGTACTGTTATCAACTTTATTACGGCTAAATCTTATTACGGCTTCGGCTTCGGTGTCATCAAATGATACACAACTATAGAGCCACTAGGTCATGCTAGCATTCATTGAAAGGCAAAATTGAACTGTTTTGAACATCCATCCAACTTTTATGAATTCGAAATTTTTTGTCGTCATACCTTAAAATTGGCGTCTTTCCCTTTTTTGACCTTGTAGAATTTCTTGTAAAAATCTTTCGGAATCTATTTCTCACCATATGTTACGGGTACTATATCCTTCTTAGCAACGCATTAAAGACGCAGAATTCCAGATACCACATGACGCTTTTATGTTTTGCTCGAAGTCGCTTCAATGTGCTGTTTTTGGTTTATTTTTACTCAGCTGCTGATATGGTACAGGATTATTTATTTATTTATTTATTTATTTATTTATTTATTTATTTATTTATTTATTTATTTATTTATTTATGGTGTGAATTACAATCAGTTCCACTCGTAGAAGATACAAACACAAATAATATAAAAATATGCAGCTACAACCATCTAAAAAAGATCTTTGCGGGCAAGGAGATGCTTAAACTGGCACACATACATGTTACGAAAACCTTTAGATTCGCCAACAAGAAGGCTGAGATTCCAGCGGTTTATATATCAGGTTGTCTCGTAAGCCCCCGCTGTTTTTTTCAACGATTCATTGCGGATTTCACCGGCAGTCTCTTGCACAGCGCTATACAGCTTTCGAAAGAGAATGATTTGTTCTATCAGTGCAAGTATTGCATTTTTTCACCCTGAATTTTGTCAATTTTTATGTCGCTAAAGTGAAAAGTGAAAAAGTAGAAAGCGGCATCTGGGCCCTTGCTCTCTCCGCTTAGATTAGAATTTTCGCGCAGTTTTTCATAGCATTTGGAAAAAAAATGTTCTGTACTACAAGAATACGTGTTGGTCCTATTTGCTCATTTGTCCTTTATTGATTTTTAGGTCATCAAATTGGGACGTCCGAGGGAGGATGGTTATTTTTGCCGACAGCTACTGTTCTTGGAAGGCTTTTTTGCTTGGCGTTATATGTCGTTTGGAAGAGAATATCTTGCACAATAAGAATTTGTGCAAGATATTGTGCACAATAAGAATAAGACCAATATCAACAAAATGCCAAAAAGAGAAAAATCATCTTCACCAACAACTCATTCTCCTTGTTCAGTTGTTGATATTCGACAGAAATCAGCATGAGCCAGTAAACGAGACACAATTTCTTATGAAGCAAGACATCCTCTTCCGATCGACATATAACACCAAGCAAAAAAGTCCAACCACAGAACCGAGCTGTCGGTAAAAATTCGGACGGAAAAGTCGGACGTCCCAATTTGATGGCCTAAAACTCAATAAAGGACAAATGAGCAAATAAGACCGACATGTATTCTTGTATTACAGAACATTGTAATCTAAATGCTATGCAAAACTGCGCAAAAAATTTCAAGCATAAGCGGAGAGAACAAGTGGCCACTTCTTCACTTTTCACTTTAACGACCTAAAAATTCGCAAAATTCAGAATGAAAAAAGAAAAGCAATACATTTTGTGTTAGAGCAAATCATTCTCTTTCGAAAGCTGCATAGCGCTATGCAAGAGACCGCCGACGAAATCCATTTATACTCCGACAACTTATTATTTAAAGATATTAGGTTGTCGGAGTATAAATGTCGTTTTTGCTCAAAAAGAAATTTCGCTACGAGAAAAGAATAACCATACCTTAGTGCATGAGGTAATCTCGATATCAACGACATGTCGCCAACGCCCACGCAAAGAATGGATTTGCCTTCTTGAAGAACTGTGGCTGCGACTCGAAGAAGTTGAACACCCAAATTTCGGCTTAATCCCGGTTCTCAAATTTTTCTCCGCAAAGGCGTGCTGCATCGACCGGAAAAGCTGGAACTTGATGGCGCAATGTCTGCGCTATAAGGTGGGTCAGGCAGAAGTTCCCAGCCCAACTCCTCAATTTTTCGCAGCGTGATATTTGCGGCGTGCGGTGGAGCGTTGTCGTGGAGGACTTTCACAGTTGCTGTGCTCGCTATACCTTTGTCTTTTTCGAACTTTGAATAGTCGAATTTCGAATATTCGAATATTTGACTATTTGAAGAAAGTCCAATATTCGAATTATTCGTTTATCTGATAATTCGAGAGAGTCCAATATCCTAATTATTCGTTTATTCGTATATTCGAGAAAGAACAATATTCGAATGTTCGTTTATTCGAATATTCAAACATTCTTTATCTCTCTTAACAAGTTAATGGCACTCTTCTTCGAAAACCAGGGAATTGTGACCTTTTGATAAGAACGATGTTTTGTTTCGCGCGTCATTCAAAGCGGCCGAAATATATGTATGAAATCTGACAAGTGAAGGGTCTGGAGAGTATGTCTGAAAAGGGAGAGCGAGTCATATAGGGAGAATCCCCCCTCAATTAGTATAAAAATGGGTTTATTTTTGCCAAGTCGTTAAACACAAGGAGTAGGGAGTCCGTTACAATAGAATTCGTGGGTCTTGTACGCCCACCAGTGGCTCGGAGCGCAGTGGAGAGACGTTGTTTCATGGGTGGGAGGTCGTGGGTTCGATTCTCCTGCTCTGCTGCATTTTAGCATTTCATATGTTTGGTTGAGAGTTGAACGATTCTGACATCTATACCACTTTCAGATGTTCTTGCCTAATTTTACGGTTCTACGCCGAGAAGAAATTTCTTGCCACTTGTTTATTACTGACCGCTTTTTAACCACAAGGCAATGAGAAAGCTACTCAACGATGTATAAACGTTCAACACCAGTGATTCACAGGCACAAAGTGTATGAAACAGAAGCACTGGTCACAATCGGACTGCGTATAAAAGCTACATGCTCCTCGCTGGTACACCAGCGACACCACCTTCAATGTCATTATAACAGTTCCGTTCTCCTTCAGCGACCCGCAGCTACCCGCAGCTTCGACATCTATCTTCAGGATGTTGTCCCTTTTTTGCACGTCAAAAGGACGGTCGTGCACAATGGTAGTGAAATGAAATCGTGGGAGTGAAATCACTCCACCCGAAAACGTTATCATATGTCCAATTCTTGCTTGCATCTCCACGTCTATCAGTTCGTCTTGCGGATCCCAATCTTCTTCTTCCACCACTTCCAGCTGTTCGTCTTCGCCAACTTCAAGTTGACGTGCTTCGAAGTCCTTGAGTATGCTGACCATCCGTTCGGCCAGCTTGATTTCTTCCCTCGAAGGTCCCTTGCCTAAAGGTGGGCCACACTTCAGCGTAAACAGATGGATCACCAGTCCTGCATCGGCGGGCATTGTTTGTGTTAGGTTTAGAAAACCTTCAGCTACTTCTGATTTCCAGTTGACAGACAAAGATGAGAGAAAGAGTGTAATGATGGCCGTTAATGTCAGCTTGCGGGATCCACAGACCTCGTTTCTTCATTGGAACCACTTGCAACGTCACGTCCTGGTCTTTGAAAATCCGAGCAGGATGGTTTTTCCCGAGGCCATCGGTCCATGTAGAGGAACAAACTGTGAGGAGCATGTAGCCTTTATACGCCGTCTGTATTGTGACCAGTGCTTCTTCTTCATGCACGTTGTACCTGTGTATCAATGATGTTAAACGCTTATACATCATTATGTTGAATACCACAGCATGCAGCTGGAAAAGTTAGTAGAAAACCTCTGAAATGGTATAGACGTCAGAATCCTTCAAATCTCAACAATCAATTTGAAATGCAAAAGTGCAGCAGCGCAGGAGAATTGAACCCTCGATCTCCCTCGCATGAAGCAACGTCTCTGCCCACTGCGCTGCGACCCGCTTGCGGCAGAGGCATCACGAACACACAAGATCGTCGAACTCATGAGGCGCCCATTACATTGTAACTACAACGACCCCGTACTCCTGGGGTTTTTTTTTCTTGGCAAAAAATAAACACATTTTTATAGGAATTGAGAGGTGGGGATTCTCTCTATATGACTCGCTCTTCTCGTTCAGACATACGCTTCAGAGACTTCCCGTGTTAGTCGACGCGAGGTAAGCGCGTGCAAAAGCGGACCTCCGCTGCGTCCCTGCTTCCTTTGAACGCCATCGAGCATCCTGCGGCCAGTCATGTGAATTACGAGTGAATCGTGTTGTGGCTGTTCAATGACGCTTTTGCCGTCGGTATACTACGGGAGAATCTCCGTTTTGTACTTCTACCCCAAGTACAACGACGGATGGTAGCACTTTCTGGAGCCAGGGAAGCTCCTCCTTTCTGCCATCAGAGACGTTAAATTAGAGAGGAAGAGCAATGCTATGGAGTACAAGAGCCAGTAATACTCCGTTTCTTATGAAAGCGAGCCATCCACATTTTAGCAATAACACTCTCCAAGTCGAATTGTCTTATCAGATTAGATTCCAACCGTGAACTTCGGGTCCGTTTGCTTATAAGTGACGCGAAGCTCTTCAATGGAGCCAGAACGCAGATTGAATGCCACTCGTGAGCCTCCAATGTGCCTCTTCTGCACCAGATCGCCTTTACTTTCTTTTACCACATAGAAGCTTCGGTAAAAAAAAAACCTGAGGAGGCAGTAACCTATGGAGCAAGATGTATAGCAATCTAGCTCTGCCTATCTCGGGTAGTTCTCTCTTCTCGGGGGGCACGAATTCTTAGGGAAGCAAGGGTGCTTCATTGCCATTATACCTTTGTCACCGTCTTTTGCTCTCGTGAAGGAAATGGATGGAGCACCCTACGCGGCGCTTGAACAACGGCATCTGAGCCTGGACAGTAACTTCCACAGCCTCGGTTCGGTCCTCAGCTCACCCTCGCCTCGCTCGTCGCCTTCAGCCGCAGTAGCGCTTATCACTCACTGGACTCGCCACACTCCACTCCATTAGCCTTGATTTAACGTAAGAGTAGCGGGAGTATGTCGACCACGGGACAGGAGATCCATTGATAGAGATGTACCACAATTGATAATTACCGATCCTTTTCGCCATTAACCAACTGGTATAAGAGTAATGACAATCAGAAGCTTTTGTATATGCCGTTCGAACGTCGAACGCAGTTTACAGTGGGTAATAAAAAATAAGTAAATGTCAATCATTGAGTGACCACAATAAGTAAGGTGTTCATTTGATTCTTTGAATATTCGACAACTCGAAATTCGAAATTTTGAGAATCGAATAATATTCGATCATTCGAAATTCGTAATTTTGGAAATCGAATATTATTCGATCATTCGAAATTCGAAATTTTTCCCAAGGACAAAGGTATAGTGCTCGTTGTTGTCGCGGTGCTTTGTCCACCAACCGTTGACGCTTTCCTTTGGTATTGTCGCAGTGGATCCAACTCTCATCCGACGTCACGGTGTAGTCATAGAAACTACTGTTCTTGGTTTTGCGGATGAGAATTCCAGCGATGGCAACTCGTGCTGCCTTGCTTGTGTGACTGAGCTGATGTGGCCCAATTCCCATACCGATTCGACTTTCCGACTACCTGAAAACGATCGGTAAAGGTAGAATGGAGATAACCGAACCTCTGTACGAGCTCACCTGTAGTTTGTGTTGGATCCTACTCGACAGCTTCCTTTAATTCCTGGCTATCCACAACTTCAGGACGCCGCATGAGTTTAGCCCTTGATGTAGCTCCCGCAGAGAATAGTTTTTATTAGCGACCAAAATTCTTGCTTTAGACGGGATTCGAACCCAACGCACCTGGTTACCAGGCAGAGGGATGATACGCCGCTACGCCACAAGCGCTCTTTGATTGCACACAAATCCACCTACCTCTTCCCGCAGGCACCAAAACATACTCGTGGAGCTATGGCGTAGCATCCTGCCGTTAAGCAGGAGATACTCGAGTCCTGTTTGGCGCCATAGTTTTAATCAGAACCGAGCATTTTTAAGAGGTCTTACAACCTCGGTAACAGCAATTTCAGCCTTTAATGAAAAGGAATTAAAATGCTTTGACGTAACTGCTTTAAAGACATCATTTCAGCCAAGCAACGTGCTATGTGACATACATGCTGGCCAGTCTCTTCACGCCCTCGCTTCTACCTATCCTTTCGGCGAAATGGTCACTGTTTCTCGGCTCACTTTGCTGGACCATCTATCACGCGGGATTTTTCTATCTTAACAATTACTTCTACTACTTCTCCAGCGCACTGATGGGAGTCGGCTTTGCTCGTGAGTGAAGAACACTTATGATCTGTACAACGTAGGCACTGCTTCGCTTTCATACGGAATCTGTCTATTCATTAAATTTCAGACTAAATTCTGTCATAACAACACAGCTCATTTCTGTAATGCTCGGCGTGATATCAAATACTTTTAGTGTTCTACACAGGATACACGGCATACCTCACTTCGCATTCCTCAAGGGAAACCATCGAGCAAAATTCTGCGATCACCTGGTCCATAGGCAACCTATGGTAAGTTGACTCTTGGTATGCCTTTTCAGAAAGCTTCTAAACCAGAGCAAATTGCTGGATACTTTATTTGCGAAAAATTATTTCTGAAAGTTCACAAACTAGCACTAGCAGTTTAAGTTACACTTGAGGGTATCAGAAGACAATTCCATTCCCTGCCTATTCCAGCCTCCTATTCGGCGGAGCAGTGCTGTTTGTTGTCTTCCACTTCAACAACGATATGCTGGTAGCCGACGGACCTAGCAACTTCAGCAACTCATCGGAGATAGAGTTTACAGTAGCCTCACGGCAGTTTGATGATCGTGACATCGTGTGGATGTACGGAGCATTTTTCGCGATCACACTCTGCTCGAATCTGATCTTTGCTGTGATTCCTACTCGCGATGTGGACGGCTGTATAGAGGGTGGACAAGCGATTCAGACTCGGTCGCTGAAGGAGGAAGTGTGTACGTTCAGAAGTTACTGACTTACTAGCATTGCTCAAAAGTTCTAAAAGTGCGAATCCCTTGGACCTAAACAGAAGCTTTAACGAACTACTTTTGCAGCTAGATTCATCAACAATTAAGCTATGCGTAAAGGGATCAGATAAGAGATGAATGCTTCCTTGTGGGTATCCCTAACCATTATACCTAGCATACCGGCGGGTTTAATCGTTCAGCCTCCGGTTCAGCCTTTATCAGTTAGACTAGTTATATCCAGAAAAACTTCGTAGAGACGCAACACTGGAATTTTTATCTCTTTCTAATCTTTCTGGCGCGTGGCAGCGCAGTCGGCGGAGGCGCCGGTTGCAGCGTGCACGTCGATTCAGGGTTCTTTGATCGCACCCCGCCAAGGCAACTAAGTGCATCTCTCCGGGGTCGTTAAATTGGTTATCAGACAAAGATAAAGTACTGGATTGAACATCGGATGACCACCGCAGGTCACTGTTCTGTAAAAAAAATCCAAATTCAAAATGCTCCCGACATCCCGTAGAAGTGGAATGTGTGGCGCATTCCACAACGGATTTACTAACGCTGACCATTACTCTTTGCATATTCTTTCCAAATTGAATTTGGGTACAAGATCCTAAAGCGGGATGCGTGTTCCACTCTTTTCCTCGTTCCCAACATCTATAGAGTTTGGACGCAAAAAGCTTTAGAACGAAAAGATTAAGCACGGTTGTGTATACATGGTAACTGGCTGATAAGGCATAAAGGTTTACAAAGTTTACTAAATCATAAAGCTTCATAAAATTTAATTCAAATGTTTAGGTTATCAGAGATGGAGATGATAAAGTAAGAACCTCCTGCCTACTTGTATCTGAAGCTCAACCCTCTCGCTAGACAAGGGACTTAACTTGGCTGTAGTGCTGTAGCAGAATCTAATCCGAGCGATTAGGTCATTGCATATGAAATGGCCGATTTTCACTGAAAACTTCGACAGATCATACATTCGCTGGGAAGCAGTCTTATTAATCGAAACAAATTCCTTTAGAATTAATACATTTATCCCAAGGCGACAATAGCATAGTCCTTCCACCTTTTTAAAAATCAGAACGCGAGAATTAATGAAACATAAGGAACAAGTGCTCCGTCACGCCTATCGGCGTGCCTCGCACTTGCGCGCTTCGCGCAATGTTGCATTATCTCCAAGCTAAGGACAATCGCATCAAGCTAGCTGCTCTACTTCTACAGCTTTTTTCCCTATTAGAAGTACAAAAGGTTCGTAGTACGTACAGTACATACTATGATAGGGCGATCTATTGGTTCCTCACTACTGGTCCTCCTTTAGTGAAACGGTCCCCCATTACCGGTACTGGTTCCCCTCAATGATCCCACTTAGCGGACGACGTCTTCGGCACGTCTTTTGATTTCCCAGGCATATTGGACGACACCTTCAGCACGTCCACCTGAATACCCAAACACGTTGAGCGACGTCTTTGGCCGTCTTCTGAGTCCCAGGCAAGTCATACAACGTATTCCGCACGTCTTCTGAATCCCCTGGCACGTAGAAGACGTCTGGGTATTTTCCGCTATTTTTGCTCCCCGTAATTTGATCAGTATCAATTGACGGCGGTCGAAACTTTATAGACGAACTTCAGATTCGTGGTGAGCGAACTCGACACCCCCAGGGCTAAAGTTTCGGACCGCCTTGACGACATACACAAAAAATTGATAGTTTGATCAGTGTCGATTGATACTTCAAAAACGAACTTCAAATTCGTGGTCAGCGACCTCGATTGCCCCAGGGCTGAATTTTCCAGCCAGGTAGAAGACGTGTGGATATTCCCTCCTATTTTGCCGCACCGTAATTAGATCAATGTCGATTAATGGCGATTGATACTTCAAAAAAAACTTTAGATTCATGTTCAGCGACTTCGATTACCCCCAAGGCTGAAGTTTCGGACCGCTTGAACGAAATCCACAAAAGATCGATATTTTGATCAATATTGATTGATGGCGATCGATACCTCGAAAACGAATTTTAGATTCGTGTTCAGCGATCTCGATTGCCTCTAGGGCTGAAGTTTCCAGGCACTTAGAAGACGTCTAGGTATTTTCCGTAATTTGCCCCCTATTTTCCTCCCGATTTTTCAACCCGATGTTATGACTAATTTCCGCCCTATTTTGTGCCTCATCGCTTAGCGGAATATTATTATATATAGTATGATAATTTTCGACATCATCTAGGTCAATGAAATTTTTTTAGCCTTCACAAGACGATTCAAATGTTTGAAAAAAATGACAGCCGGCAGGAGGCAGATCCGGCGAGTATGCTGAATGTAGCAGAGTTTCGCATCCCAATTTATCTGTAACGCCGGGGTGTTTCGCCCTGGAGCTGGATGTCTAGAGATGTGGCCTGAACCGGACAAGGAAATCGATTTATTTGCCTTCTATGGCACCAGCAGGGGTCGGTCCGTCCGCCTCTGCTGTGCCCGCGTTCCTCTCCGACCCGGCCGCTCGCCAGGTACCACCGAGACCAGAATACTCCAAGCCGACCGCTCGCCACCAGGGGTGGGCGGAATTTCTGTTTTCTGTTTTCTGTTTTCTGATTTTCTGGCCATTTTGGGCAAATTTTTTCTGTTTTCTGTTTTCTGGGAAAATGGCCTAAATTGGCCAGAAAACAGAAAATAGAGCTGCGAAAAAAATTATATAATAGAAATCCAATAAAGAGAATCCAAAAAGTATCATAGAATCATGAGTTTCATCTCAAAATAATGTTTCTAGAGTATTTTAAGTTGCAAGCATGTAAGTTTCTGGATCTGCCCTTGTAAAAATTGCACTATGCACTCAAAACTATACCACTTTGTTTGTTTGATTGTATAAGTGCTGCTGACATGGAGTCCCTTCACAGGACATTTCTCCACTTTCGTAATTTCGCTTTGTAGTCTCTTGAATTTCTGCAGTAGTTTATACTATCTACGATTACTTAGAACTTTATGCAAAGGCTAGAAAACTAGTGTTCTGAGGGTATTTCATTATAATATATGTTAACTATGTGCCATAGAGTAATTGTGGGTAGGATTATTCTCCACCTCCGGCTATTGAAAATTGTTGGCTCGTCTTTCCCAATGATCGTAAAGCAAAGCCTTTGACGGAGCTGCTTTTCTAACTCTTGTTCAGCTTTTGGTTGTCCAACGTTAGTGAGAGGCTGAAAAGTTTTAGTTACCTTTGACTCTACTGGTGTAGTGATAGAATAGTGATACATAAAAATTTTAATTTATCACGTCTATCATCTGTCGTCCCGGTGATCATCGAGTTATTCGAACGAGCACCAGCAACGTCTCCATTTGTCCTTGTCGCTTGACAGAGTGCTCCAATGGATCCTCCTCGCCGGACGGAGACGAAGAGCGTCATATCGTTCGTTCAGGGCTTCCACGAAGAAGTCCGACCAGAGCGTTGGTGGGCATCCTGGTATTCTCTTGACATCTCGCGGAATCCAGTCAGTGACGGCTCTGTCCAGCGGGTGTCTGCGAATCGCATTACGTGGCCGGACCATCTAATTTTCGACGACTTCGCCCATGCGACAGCGTCCCTGATCTTCGAACGTCGGCGAAGTCGTGTTACTCCAAGCATCGCGCTCTCCATTCCACGCTGCGCGTCGCTGATCACGTGTTCATCCCGCTTCCGTATAGCGCAGGTCTGAGGCGTATGTTAGGGCAGGAAGAGCAGTGGAATCGAATAAGCTAGCGTGGAGTCGGACGTTCTTCGTCTTCTTCACGATTTCACGCTCTTTAAAAGTTCCCTAAACCACTCGTTTCCTCATACCCAGCTCCGGTGCTAGGCCGTTGCTCATGTTGACTTCGCGAACCAGATACATGTAGGTGGAGCAATCGGAGATGTTCGTTCCGTTGAGCGAGAATGGGGCATCATAAACTCGTCCGTTTCTCATGAACGTCGTCTTCATAAGATTCCGCTGCAGTCCAGAGTTCCCACATACACGATCGAAGTGGGCTAGCGTTCGCTCGGCCTGGCCATGCTCGGTGTTATGAGCACGATGTCGTCAGCGAAGCGAAGATGGTGCAGCTGCCGGCCGTCGACCTTCACTCCCATGTCTTCCCATTCTAGTTCGCGCATGGCGTTTTCGAGGGTGGTGCTGAAGAGCTTTGAGAATACGGTCTCTCCCTGCTGAACCCCTCCCTTCACGTCGATGATGTCGTCGTTGTGGAGTGGTGAGATCTTGGTCGTTAATCCACTTTGACTCTGATGTACTGAGTAGGAACATCCTGAGCGAGCAGAGCTTCGATGACTGCCTCCGTTTCGACGGCATCGAATCCTTCTTCAGGTCGATGAACGTAAGGCACAGCTGCACGATGAGCTTCGTAATGATGTGTATGTGGTCGATCATGCTGAATCCTCTCCGAAATCCTGCTTGCTCGCATGGCTGTCCTTCGTCCAGCGTTCTGCTAACCCTATTCAGGAGGACTGGAGTGAACAGTTGTGGATTACGGGCAGCAGGCAAATCGGGCGATAATTGCCAATGTCGGGCATGTCTCCCTCCCATGCAAATCGAGATGTAATATGATATGAATGTATGACGAATAATAATAATATGATGGAAAGGGTATATGTTTGGTCCTTATTAGATAATGTCTACGTATTTAAAGAAACACTTTCACCCAAAAGTTTTTGCGCTGACAGCCTCTTCTGTCGCACTCTCGTGTTGTTCTGTGAAATATCAAGCCAGTACCCAAAACATCTTTGGCCCGTGTTTGGTGCTCTATAAGGCCAGTCTCTTACGAGTGGGACCCCTAATCTAGCGAATCGTCTGTTTTGAGATTACACCTACATTTGGTCAGTGAGCCTTAAACCGCTATATTTTAATATGAATGCAATAAGAAAAATTCATCATTTATAAGCCACTCCTATAAACGCTTGCAAGTTAAAACGCTGGTCCACGACCAATTTCTAGTCGTGCAAAAAGCACTTGCTACTGGACAAATAAATCTTCGAATTGAATAATTAGGTAGTATGATAATTGCGAAATTTTCTGTTTTCTGTTTTCTGATTTTTCTGTTTTCTGGCGTTTTTGGCCTTTCTGTTTTCTGATTTCTGTTTTCTGACGAAAGCGATTTTCTGTTTTCTGTTTTCTGGGAAAATTTTCAAAATTTCCGCCCATCCCTGCTCGCCACCTCGACCCAGATGAAGACTCCAAAACCAGCCGCTCGCGATCTCGACATCAGTGAAGACTGAGCCCGGTACGCCCGGGCCCCCTTTATATAGAAATGCGCGCGGGGAAGGCCGGCCCCCTAAGTGGACACGCGCCGCCCCGCCGCCTCCGAATGGCTGGCGCTGCGCACAGGCGAGGCGGACGGCGATCGATCGATCCCGCTGCTGGGAAAGCTCAGAAACACTGCAGTAACATACATAATTACTAAGGCCCCTGTTATACTCCCGCGGGAGCTTCCGCGGATGGGCGGAAATCGCCTCGGGACCCTGCGCCGGGCCACTCGTCGCGGCCCGCCACGCCCGCCATCCGCGGTGCACCCATAGTCCGCGGACGTTCCGCGGATGCTCCCGCGGGAGTATAACAGAGGCCTAACAGAACACTACATAGAACAGCACAACTATTCTACAAACACACAAATACCCAACAAAGATCACTTCTGCGAGGCCTCGTGCCTCGCCCATCCTTCACATATCCAGTTTTTGAACAACAGGACGCACGTTGTCATGTAGTAGGACTGGGCCTCTTCGATTGACCAAAGCCGGCCGTTTTTTAATCACCTTCTGGTGCATCACTTCCATTTCGACACTGTGCTTTTCCGCTGTGACAGTCTTTTCAGTTTTCATGAACTGGTACGTAATGGTCTATAGCAACGATTGTCCACCATACTCTCACCATGGTATTCTTTGGATGAAGACGTGGTTTCGAATTATCCAAAGGATCCGTTTTTCGTCGCATGTTACGTTCTGCTCAGAAAAGGCTCCCTTAGATTGCGCGATTTAACGAAACACAGGTGTCATGGCCAGCGTCTGCCCGGCGGTCAGTTCGTGAGGAATCCATTCATCCAATTTCTTTCCTCTTCCGATCGCATTTAAGTGGCGACTGATAGTGCACCATCAACGCCGAAATGCCAGCTCTCTTACAGTTTGAGGCCGATCCGCTTCCACCATGGCTTTGAGCTGGTCGTCGCTAAGGAGTGATGGTGGCCTACCTTAGCCCTCATATTCGAGGCTTTCGTCTTCAGATCAAAAGCTTTCAAACCAGTGGCGAATTGTACGCTCCTTAGCGAAAGCTTCTCCAAATGCAACGTTGCTGTCATGAGTTGCGGCCACGGCGTTGTGTCCGCAGTGTGACTACAGCAAAAACTTGGCAAGAGGCAATCATGTTACAAAGGATAAAAATAGTAAGAAAGCGGAGATTCTGCACCTTCAGCAGCTATATGCAATGCCTGAAATGGAAGCAGTTGCAGCCACGAAAAATCGATCAGAAATTGATGTATCAAGATCGGTCTTTTCATACGCAGCGACCTAATATGTACATATCTCGAAGGAATATTGAAATAGTAGAACCCACGACTATTGTCCTTGGATGAACTATAGCGCTCTTATTCTCGAAACGAAGAATTCCTTTCAGACAAAATGCTGTCAACCTTCGTCGACGTGAACATGCTGCTTCTGATGCCACTCTTCATTCATATCGGCATCATCACTGCATTCTGGCTGGCGGTTTATCCGACGACGTTCCTTTTCACCGAATCACTTGCCGCCTACAGGTACATGCCGGCATACTACAGCGCTTCCGCTGGACTGGGAGAAATTGCAAGTTTGTTCCTGTCCTTTTTACTTTTCCTCAGACAATTAAAGACGATCTCATAGACCAAGTGTTTACCACGAAGGCTCAATAAGTAAAAAATGAATGCTTGAAGTAGCATTTATTCTGATATAGTGTGACACAAAGTACAATTGTGTTATAGCTATTCGCGTTATTCTAGGTGACTACCAATTCGAGACGCACTTAGTACATTACTGGAGGGCTGTTTCTAGACCGTACCTTGAATCGGTTCTAGGTTCAGGTCCTTACCAAGGCTTCCATGCATTCGGAATTGAGGATTTGGTATAAGATGGCTTGGGAAGGAAGAACCTCTCCTAGAATCTTACTCCGCTGCCAAC
Source organism: Heligmosomoides polygyrus polygyrus (assembly GCA_947396885.1). Lineage (NCBI taxonomy): Eukaryota > Metazoa > Nematoda > Chromadorea > Rhabditida > Heligmosomidae > Heligmosomoides > Heligmosomoides polygyrus. Next base: position 24,368,046 of record OX377201.1, on the reverse strand, counting down.
CCTAATTCTTTTTACAAGCTAAACACACACTTGAGCTGCCTCAGGATATCAATAAGGATGACTTGGGGAGAATATTTGATGGTTTCACCAAGCCAGTTCTGTTTATTCCTGAACAAAATGGCTATTCGCAGAGTGCTCTCACAATTTCAGTGGGTGCCATCATCACCGGCGGTTCCAGAGTGATCAGAGATTTCGGTCTGATGCCCACACTCTGCATCTCCGCCTTCTCGACGATGGTCGTTCTGGTGGCCTTGGCTGCATCCGTACCAGAATGGGCGACTATCGAGCCAACCAATGAGCAGCCATGGCTCATTCAGCCGAGGTACGTTACGGAATTCATTACGGACTATCCACTGTTCCAGGACAGAAGTAGATTGCAAGCACGCAATTAAGGTCAGATCGATTCTGCTTCAGAAAAGAGGTCTTTAGTTTCTAGGATCTCGGAGCTAGTTCCAGAGGTGCTTGAAAGCGATAAAGCGCACTGGTGGCTTTAGGGTGGTTACGACTGTCACTGTATAAGCCAATTAGTAGACTAGGGTACTTAAAATGCTTTAACACATTCCTATCTCAAGCACTCTTATCAACTTTTTTCCATGAGCTTTAGATCACTGTAATTCGCTCGCCAATATCAAGTTTGCAAACCGTATTTCCTCTGCGGTTTTCTTGAGATCCTGATCCCAATCCAACTTTACTTTACTTTACTGGTAAGAAATGTGCCATGATATGACACAGGAAATCGTGCTAGTTTGGTGTTTCTCGATTACAAGGAGGAGAGGAAGGTAAAGGATATATGCTGCGTTAATCAATCCCTCTTTGGGATGCGCCACGCACTCAACGCCCACACGATAGGGAGAAGGCAATTTGAATGCGCATTAAGTCAGCACATGGATTTGCTATGGCCAGCCGATGAACACTTCGGCATTTTATCCCTTTCCAGACAAATCTTGACCAATCCTCAAGATTGATGATTGGATTCGGGGTACATGCGAGATTTCGTGCCTTTTCCCGCACGCGCTAAAGAGGTCAATACAACTTGGCAAATTTCAGCATCTCGCTCACTCTGATGGCGGCGTTCACATTCGGAATGATTGACTCGGCGACGAACACAGTTCGGAACGTCGGCTGTGCAGTGGCGATGCCGAACGCCCGAGCGCAGGCCTTCGCCATTTCGAAGATACTCCAGGTACCATTTGCTCTCCTCTGAGAATTTCAGACCCATTGAGGCACATCTCGCAGTCAGCGAGAGGTTAAGACTAATTCAACAAATTTCTTTATCTCTTTATAATTCAATTGCTGAGAAACGTATTCGCCAATAAGGTCAATGACCTTGCTACCATCGATCAGCCAACTTCCCTATCCCATCCTTCAAGAACTGCTTAGGCCTGGTGCTGATCCACTGCTCGTTATGGTTGTAGAGGTCTGCTTGGGTCCTTTGTCCCTTTCGACCATTAAGTCCTACATATAGACTCAAGAAGTAGTGGTAGTAGCATGGAGAGATGTCCGGCGAATACCGTGGGTGAGGCATGTGAACGTAGCCCAGCTGGACAAGCATATCCGTGGTCACTTTTGCCCGATGGGGTGCAGCGTTGTCGAAGAGGAGGACCTTCTTGAAACGCTGAGACCGAATAAGTGCGAGTCGCCGGTCTATCTCTTCTATTTCGTTCACCATGGCCACAGAGTCCATCGTTGTGCTCTTGGGAAACAGCTTCCAGTATACCGGTCCATGGGTGCAAATTCAAAAGCTCAGAAGGTGCTTCTCGCCGTGAACATCCCGTCGAAGAAGGTCGGTAACAGGTCACCGGGCCTCACCCAGACTCGCTGCTTGGAAGGGTTAAGGTAGAAGACGTACTTCTCATCTTGCGTGACTATTGAATCCAGGCTACTCGGGGTTGGGAACTGGGCGAGATTTGCGCGACACAGGTCGACTCGTCAGGCTGGGGGTTCGGCATGAGGTAGACTGGGGTTCTGACATGCTCCTGGAAAGGGCGGAAGTGGTAACTTCTCAGGTGGCCTTCAGTAGGTAGCATACGAACATACAAATACGAGAAGCACGAAACCGGACTCCAGTCACGAGATATATGGGCACGGCATGGAGAGTCTCATTAATTTTTGCCCTCTCCCCTAATATTAGGGTGATCGGAGATTCCCGATAAGGCTTTCCTCAAAATTCCAGAACTTCTTCTTTCGGTTGATATCCATAATCTACCGTGTGGTAGTCGAAGAACATTCTCGAGGCTTCTCTGCGAAGGGAATATAAGCGCGCACGCTCTTCCTTGGGTTTTAGAGCGATGTCAATTTCCCAAAAACATAGTCGATCAATGATCCTCTACGAGTGGCGCTGCGGTACTCGTAGAAGATTCGCAGCGCATTGGGAGAGGACATCACCATTTGTACCGTTCACTGCTAGTTCGCTCGGTTCGCATAAATAGAAGCAAACTTCAAAGACTCCTCGGTCGAGACGCTCCAAAGCAGAAGAAGACTCCGCCATTATCGACGCTATCAGTGAGGATTCGCATCCTACTACCCGGAGTCTTGCGACAATTCTCGAACATATTCAATCGGCAGTCGTCAGCCGCCTCCAAGCGCTCGGCTACCGGAAAATGCTTACTCAATGGATCCCGCATGCCTTGACTGGTGGCTGACAGTTCACCTGCTTAGCCATCTGCCACCTTCTCCTTTCCGCTCGCCTCGAAAGAAGTTTCTGGAAGAGCTAGATGTTCTCTACGACTCCAACCCACACCGTGTCGTTTGGCTACCCCGAGAAGGAGAGCCGTCTGTGAGGGCAAAGTCGACACCCACCGACGTGCACCTGAAGAAGGCTCTTCGTGCTGATTCTGGGACTTGAAGGAAATGCTCTACTACGAGCTGCTACCGAAAGGGCACACGGTCACCGCTGTTGGTTGCGTCACTCAGTTCCAGAAACCTGCCGAAGTTGTTCGGCAAAAACGGCCGAGACGAGCTTCAGTGTATCTTCTGGTAATAACGCCAGACCCATGTAGCTAACGTGCCCCACCAAAAAACGAGGAGCTGGGCTGGGAGGCCGTACTTCATCCGCCATATTCTCCTGACAAAGGCCATTCAGATTACTACTTCTTGCTCTCCCTAAAAGCTTTCTTGGCTAAGAAAAGTTTCACAAAATTTGAAGACTTAAGTCGAGCGGTCGCAGACTTCTTCGGCTCCCAAATCCCTCATTTCTGGGAAAACCTTACCTGCGCTGGAAGGTGGACCACTGTAGTGACTAACAGTGGTGATTATATTGTTGAATGATTCGCATTGTAAAGAATAAAGAATAAAGGACGGCGTTACTCATTCCCTTTTGGGATGCGCCAGCTCCTTCTATTATACTTCTATGGAATGTCGTGGAGGCGATATGAATGCGTATTTGGCCATACAATGATTTACGGTGGCCAGACGATGCCAAACTTCATTCTTCCCAGACAAGTCTGATACCTGTTCACCAACCCCGGAGGGATGGAAGGCTTGATTGGCCTGGGCGAGAAATCTGAACCAGGGACCTGGTGCACGCGACAGTCGGCGCCTCCTCCGACCGCGCTACACGCGCCCAGTTCGCATTGTATGCAGAATAAATAAACGAAGAAGAAAAATTTAACAGCTTATCAGATCTAGCCCTCCACGCCTACGACCTCAACTGCGTATACTGCGATGCTTTTCAAAGGAAGATCCGGTTCTTCGTTGTGTTTAATGCAGATTCTTAGGCCTCTCTGTTGAAAAGGCGCTGTACATAATGTCAGGATAAGCACGTTGAATACTAGGGAGTGAATTTCAGGTATGGGTCTTTATACATACGTGTGGGCGTGTGGTAGCAGTTAGGGAGGCGCCAACTGCCTTGCGCACTCCGAATCGAGGTTCTTAGTTTGGGCTTCTCGCCTAGATCAACCATGGCTTCCATCTGTCCGAGATCGGTGAAGGAACAACACTGGTCTGGAAAGGATGAAATACTAACTTGCGCATCGGCTGGGAACCGTAACTGTTAGTATAGACTGAAAACACATTCAAACGTCCTCAGACATCCTTTAAAAGTTGGGTGCGTGGCGCGTCCTAAATGAGACTGATTAACTTTGTCCTTTGACCTTTATCCTTTATAAGTGTCTATGTTTACAGGCATTCGCTGGTGCGGTATCAATGGTGCTCAGCTCACAGATGTCCATCCATCATCACTTCCAGCTCCTTATCATCACAACCGTCTCGTCAACGATAGCGCTCGGCGTACTTCAACGGCGTATCTCTTCGACGCCAAATTCATAGATTTGTTATGAAGTTGTTAACAGATCCACGTGCTACATGTTCGAATACTAGTAATTTATTCTTTCCTGGAGTATAAACTAGTTGAACTAACTGTCCCAGGTTCTTCGTTTTACCACTAGGAGTTAAGTTCGATAGGTGAATACTACTTTTTCGCGTTTGCAGCGGCACACGTTCATTTGTGTTCAACAGCTCTTTTTTTCTATTTTTTTTCAAAACAACTCGAATATTGTGACCTCTGAAAAGCTATCTTTTCGATAGAGAAAACATTGCTATGAACCACATGAATGTGGGTGACGAAGTCGGCAGAAAAACTGATCTGAGGGCTCTATGAGGATCACACAGCTTCCCAGGATGATACGAATCGGTGAACAGCTACCACATCCCTTTAGTAGAGATGTATATTTATATTTATATTTATATTTTTATTTATACGTGAAATGATCATGTGACATAAACTCGGGAGTTGATAGAAAATGTAATAATTAACATAGAAACTCAAAAGATGGAATACTGATTTGATCATAGGATGGCCATCGCTAGTAATAATGGCATTGGTCAAACACTGATTTCTGACCTCTTCCGTATCGCTAACTTAGTATCACTAACAAAATGAATATGTGGCGAAAGAAACTCTTAAGAAAGAAACTTATTAACATCGACTTCTGATTGTTATTATATTTATGTTTCCCCAATGTGCTACATTCATCGCAAGTTGTTGCATGGGCCAAGAAATACGTATTCAAATTGCCTCTCGTAGAAGTAGAGATGCGTGGCGCATCCCGTAAAGAGATTAACAAACGCCGACTTCTATCCTTGCTCTATAAGTTACATAAGAAGAAAGGATAAAGTACGACGTTACTCAATCCCTTTTGGGATGCGCCACGCAAACTACATATTTCTACGGGATGTCGTAGAGGGGATTTGAATGCGTATTTGGTCATGCAGCCGATGAACAAGTCAGCGCTTTATCCTTCCCAGACAAGTCTGGTACCAATTGACCGACCCCGGAGGGATGGAGGGCTTGGTTGGCCTGGGCGGGAAATCCGAACCAGAAACCTGGTATCGGGTGCACGCGACAGTCGGCGCCTCCTCCGAGTCCGCTACACACGCCTTACATAAGATAGATATCAGTAAACAACTAAAAAACACCTCATTATTAGACAAGAAGGGCTCCCAAATAACTTTGAGCTCGAATAACATCGGCACCTGTCATTTAAAAGAAGGAAGATAAGAAGGAATCAAATGTTCCTCACTTATGAAGAAAGCTGTATGAATCACGCATTATATGCAAGTCGTACGGCTCTAGTGTCTTCCTGTCGTCGTAGAAATCCTTCCGATTATTGTAGGAGGAATCGGGTCCGATATCCAGCGCTACTGTTGTTCTGATGCACGAAAAACGAGCAAGGAATACAATTCATTTTAGGCAAAATCGGAAGGTTACAAATAAATGTGGAACAAGGAGCAAAGAGGAGACTAGGCTAGAGCTAAGACAAGAATGAACATAGTTTTATAGATCCGGGGGTTTTTATGGACTCTCCTGGAGGCGTGCCTACCGTGTGCTCCTCGGACTCCGTCCGGTACGGTTTTATAGCTCTGAGGTCGTCGCTGGCATATCCGCAGAAGCAGGCCGTAAACCTCCCCTGGATACGTTCTGTCACCTCATGCTCTTAACGAACACTTACAGAATACACCGGTCCCGGTATATTCCACAAAACAAACAGGTAGACCAGCGACTTAGGGAGGAGGTGATTTTCTCACTATTTATTGCTCTTAAAACCACTGTTCTGCAGATCTTTTTGCTCTCCATTTTTAATTTGTTGGTGCAAAAATAATGGTCGTTTTCGAATTTGTTATGCTTCGCATTGATAAGTAAAAAAAATCTTGAGCGAATGCAGTCCAGTTATCCACCATTAGAAAGCGCATTTTTCGCGCTCTAGAACGAACTTATTATCTTTTCTCTGTCACAAATTCTTCGGATATTTCAGATCGCTTGCAAAAATGCTGCCGAAACAAGAAATTCGGTCGTTTTGCTTCACGAATTCAAACTCGGCCACAGTGCTGGAGAAGAAACTCAAAATGTATTAGCGCATAAAGTGAAGATACCACATCTAAGTAAACCGCGCGTAGATAGCTCGCAAAAGAGCCAACTTTTGCGAGCTATCTACTAAAATAAATAAATAAATGGATAAATAAATAAATAAAAGAAAAACAAAATAAAAATAAATCAATAACATATCTAAAAATTATTAATAAAAATAAAAATAAAAAATATGTAAAAAATAGAAGAAAAGAAAAAATATTTTAAAAAATTAACATTAAAATTAAAACATAAACATAAAGATATAATAATAAAGATAGAAAATTATAACACCTCCTTCTTCACTGATGAGCCACCGAGGAGGTGTTATAAGAAAATGGTTTGTCTGAAGGGAGGTGGCGAAACAATCCGTTAAAATTTGATATTGTTTCTCCATAATTCTCAAGTATATTTAATCGCGTTATCGTGAAGCGGAGTTTGAAGAGAATTGGAAAGAAAACACTCGATAAGTAGGCGCCGCACATAATCACCGAACATAAGCGATTCTCCTAAGCAAAAGTTATCCAGTTCTGGGAGATATGGTGATGAGCGACGAAAAAAGGATTTTCCACGACATTGCACTATAGAGAGGCCATGGGGACTGCTTGGTGGTCAGCAATCGGTTTGATCCCTCATAGCTTCCTGGCTGCAGGCGAAACCATCCCAGCGGATAAGTACATATTGCGAGGAAATCGACAAAATGCACTAAAATTCCTCTGCCTGTCTTGACCGTGAGCGGCGGCTCCTATCGACTCTCTCGTCATGTCATCCCGAAACCCTTCCCGTCCGTCCTCTTACTATGGACCTCCTGACTCGGTATCCAACCCGAGTTCGTTACCACTATTTGACAGTGACTGTATTCGACTGCTAAACCAAATCCAGCATATTATGGCGGAAAAAGCGCCTGAGGCCATCGAGTTGCTTGATCAATTCGTGAGTAAAATACCTTTTGTTTGCGCTAATTTTATTGAGTCTGACAAGCGATCTAGATCGGCAGTATTTTATGGTGTGCCTGAGCCTGAGGGACATCTTTTGCCGTCACAGCGCCAACAACACACCGAGAATTACATTGCAGGGATCCTAGATACCCTTGACGTCGAAACCCGTCCGGTCGAGGTTTTTAGGATGGGTAAGGTTCTCGATGGCAGACCTAGACTTGTGAAATGCGTATTTTCATCGCAACGCTTTTTGTTTGAGACCCTCTCGCGTTCGAAGAGGTTGCGATCGACGGAGACTTTTAATCACGTATTCGTCAGAAAATCGATGACAAGTGAAGAGCGTGCGAAAGATGCCGAGCTCAGAAGGCGAGCCCGTGAACTAAACGAAAAAGAGCATGGCGGTAATAGAGTGTTCGTCGTTTACAGGGGTGAACTGATGAAGGCTGCTGATATACGTCACTATTCAAAGTTACCAGCAGCTAGTTCCTCGTCAAAAAACTAGTATGCAATCATGCCCCTACCGTTACTTGCGCTCTACTTAATGCCCGAAGTTTAGTAAAAAAAGTTGATCATCTTCATTGCTTTATTGATAAGTACAAACCCCATTTGATTTTCATTACTGAATCTTGGTTAAGCAGTAAAATATTAGACTCTGAACTTTTACGTGATCTCCCGTACTCCATCGTCCGAAAGGACAGGACATCGAAAACGGGAGGTGGAGTCTGCGTGTTCATTCATGATTTGGTGCTGTTTGATGAAATCAGCTTCAATTGTGACAACTTAACATCCGATGTGATTTGCTTTGATGTCTACAAGCCTACTGGAGGGAAGCATCGCTTCATCCTTGTTTACCGACCTCCTCGACCTACCGCCAAGCAGGATGATGAACTCTTATCCGTTCTTAGTGATCTAGCTTCTGCTGAACCATCCATAACAACTATCTTAGGCGATTTGAATCTCTCTATTGATTGGTCCGTGGGCTCCGCCACGTCACCTTCAGGTCAAAGGTTCTTAACTGTTTTCGATGCGCTTTCACTGAAGCAATTTGTTGCATTTCCAACTCGTGGAGATAGTATTCTAGATGTAATTTTATCACCCCCTGAGTCCGTAATAGATGCCGAACCACTACCACCCCTTGCGGCATCTGACCACAACGTTGTACTCTTCAAATTATCGTATTTAGCTTATTTTTCGCAGAAATACCAGCTTCGCGATTACAATGCGATGGATGCTAAATCAATTGAACGCGAATTATCACGTCTTGATTGGTGGTCCATTTTTTGTGATTTTCTCAATATCGACGACCTTTATGGTCGTTTTTGCACCACACTTCAAAGCATCATCGACAGATTTGTTCCTTTTAAACATGACAGTCGTATGCCGGGCTATCCCCCACACATTTCTAATTTGTTTGAACAGCGATACAGACTATTTCGCCAAAATGTCTCAACTAAATCTTACGAATATAGGCAGCTGACCACGAAACTTGAGCGGCATATTAAACGTTTCATGGCGAATAAAGTGAGGCGACTTGCTTCCTTCAGGAATGCCAGACGTCTAGCTTCCTTCGTGAATAAAATAAAGAAACAGTCCAAGCTCAAACCAATTTTGTCTGATGATTCGGGTAAAAATATTCCTCTAATACTGAGAAAGCTGAAGCATTTGCGGACTACTTTGCAAGTATATTTACAACTAGAAATGAACCTGGCCCTCTCCCATTCTCTCAAACAGAGGATGCTATGGAAGTTCCGACTGTCACTCTCCATGAAGTGCTCAAACAGTTACGTGCATTGAAACCTTCACAGTCATTAACTTCGGATGGAATCCCCCAGTTATTCTACAAGAGGTTTGCAAAGCACCTTGCTACACCTCTTATGCACATATTCAACATTTCCCTAATGTTTGCTGAAGTCCCTGAAGTATGTAAGTATGCATTTATCACTCCCATCCCTAAAACTAGCGGTGCTTCGAATATCTCCGGATTCCGCCCTATTAGTATACTCCCTACTCCTTTGAAAATTTTGGAGAAAATTGTCAAGAAAAGATTGCTAGAATGGATCACCAAGATCAAGTGCATACCCATAGAACAGCACGGATTCCTCCCCAGGGCGTCTACGTGTACTCAGCTAGTAGACTGTACTTATTCGTGGATTCAGTCTATTAACAATGGCAAGAAAGTGGATATCATCTATTTCGACTTTAGCAAGGCATTTGACAAAGTAGACCATGATCGCCTTCTTGCTAAGCTAGACAGTGTGGGAGTTCGTGGTCAAATGCTCCAATGGTTTGAGTCTTATCTCTCTGGATGGAAATTGAGCGTTAGAGTAGGAAACCACTTGTCAATGCCCAGAAACTGTCCATCGGGAGTCCCCTAAGGCGGTAGTTTATCACCAATCCTGTTTCTTATCTACACATATGATTTGCCAAGCTATCTCAAGACGGATCCTAGAATTTCGGTTGCTGCTTTCGCCGATGACGTTAAGGTCTACATTTCATACGAGAGTAGTGAGTCAGAAGAAGCTACGCGCTTATTGAATGAAGCAGTGTCGAAGATGAGCACCTGGTCCAAAGAATGGTCACTGCCTTTAAATAAAAAGAAAAGTCATATTTTCTCGCTTAACTCCTCCCCGCTAGAAATAAAATTTCCAGATGGCAGTCCTCTTTCCCCCTGCGATCAGATGGTAGATCTTGGCGTGCTTCTTTCAAAAGGCCTTTGTTGGTCAAATCAAGTTCAGGAAGTTGCTAAAAAGGGACTTAGGCTAGTTCACCTATTATTCCGAAACATCCACTGTTCTGATGTAAACATTTGGTTGAAGCTGTATAAAACCTACGTTCTTCCAGTAGTTGATTACTGTAGCCCTGTTTGGAGTCCCCATCTGACTAAAGATATTCAAGCACTAGAAAGAGTCCAAAAGACCTTCACTAGGCTGTTGTACTACAGAGCGTTTGCCAATGATGGTTGTGATTCGACCATTCCTGAGTATACGGTAAGGCTTAAAAATCTCAATATGAAAAGTCTTTTCTATCGTAGAACTGTTTCAGACCTACTTCTTGCTTTCAAGATCTTCAGAGGAGAGCTTTGTCTGAGTCCGTCGAAATATTGGACATTCCGTCCATCGACTGGCAGGAGAAGTCGTTTCAACGTATATAACTACAAGTTGGGTCCATTTCAGAAAGGCCTACGTATAAACTCGTTCTTTATTCGTACTACGAAATGGCTTGAAAGTCTGCCCGTCTCAGTTTTGTCTTGTGAAAAATCTTCTCAGTTCAAACAAGCTGTAAAGAAGATTGATATTTTAACTTCTCTTGGGATCCCAGATGTCTCCTAGTACTCTTGTAGACCTGTTCAGATAACTCGCCCAACTGATCCGAGTCGTATTTATCTTTTATTCTCTAAACTCGTGGCTTTTCCGTGAACGTTGCTTGCTTATACTCCATTTTCCATTTTCTTGGCATGCTGAGTGAATTAAACCCTGTCTCCTTCAAAAAGAATTTTTTTCTAGACTGCGCCCCTGCAAGGGTTATGAAATTGACCGGTCTCACCCTGTTTCACAACCAGGTAGAGTCCCTAGGAACCACTTCCGGTGGGGAGGGCTTCACCTATTATGATTCATGCTTCCTTGGCATAGGCGGCTCTCCTACAGCTTTTAATGGTACGGCAAACGTCTTCTATCCCTTCAGCTTTCTGCCGACCATCTAGCCTTTGAAGAGCAGTAGACGTTGTCCTGAATACGCCTGCCCTGCAACTGTGCTTAAGCCTGGTCACGCCCGAGGAGCCTCTACCAAGGGGAGGGCTACACCTACTGCTATGCACAGTTTCGATTTTCGGCCATCACGGGTTGTTGCCGGTCTGACATTTTCCTCTCTTCTCGATCATCTTTTGCCTGGACTCAGCTTACACGACAAAAACGTTTTGTCAAATCATGGAGGATATTCTAACCTCGTTCCCGGGAAACCACGAAAAAAAATCGTAGCTAGAGGTGATCGCATTAGGACACTTAAACCGATTCGGTCCACTTGGCGAGAAATCTCCTTCATCTGTCAACTTGTTTCATGAATAGCACTACCTTTACATTCCATGATTGTAATTGCTTATTTTGTTTGTTTGGTTGGTTGGATTGTTTCAACTTTAGCGTGTCCTTCATGGGCGCATAAATAAATAAATAAATAAATAAATAAAAATCGCATCGAATTGACCAACAGAAAAGGTGTACATCTACTCCATGACAACATCCGACCACAGGTTTTATTGATGACAACGAAAAACTGCCTGAGGCCTCTGTTATACTCCCGCGGGAGCATCCTCGGAACGTCCGCGGACCAATGGTGCACGGCGGAGGCGGGCGTGGCGGGCCGCGACGAGTGGCCCGGCGCGGGGTCCCGACGCGATTTCCGCCCATCCGCGGAAGCTCCCGCGGGAGTATAACAGGGGCCTGAGTTGGGATACGAAGCTCTCGATGTTTCTACATACCCACCAGACGCCTCTCCTACATGCTCACTTTTTTCAATCATCCCGACATTTTCCTCCGCGGGAAATGGTTCCGAAACTATGACGATACAAAAGAAGCATTCGATGATTTCGTCGTTTACAAAACTCCAGAACTCTACGTTGCCAGGACATCTAAATTAGCTTCTTATTGGCAGAAATGTATTGATTTTTCTGTTTTTGATTTCGATTGAAAAGCTTTGCTTTAGGGAAGGCTACAGCGTTTCAAGGCAGCCAGCTACTTCAAAACAGCCATTATTTATGCACTATCTTAGTACATTACCGGACATGTCTTTTGGTCATTGGCCGGAAAGACCACGCAAGTCAAAATAGCCGCTTTGGAACGGTCCAAAGCGGCCTTTTTGAATAACTTCTTTAGAAATCAAGTACTTGTGAAAATAAATCACCTGTATCACCTGTCGTCCCGTTGATCATCGAATTGCTCGAGCGGGTGCCAGCAGCGTCTCCATTCGTCCCTGTCGCGTGCCAGAGTGGCCCAATGGATCCTCCTCGCTCGAGGGACACGAAGAGCGTCATATCGGTCGTTCAGGGCTTTCACGAAGAAGTCCGACCAACGCGTTGGTGGGCGTCCTGGTGTTCTTTTGACATCCCGCGGAATCCAGTCGGTGATGGCTCTCGTCCAGCGGGTGTCTGCGAAGCGCATTACGTGGTCGGCCCACCTAATTTTCGACAACTTGGCCCACGCGACAGCGTCTCTGATCTTCGAGCGTCGGCGAAGCTCGGAACTCCGGAGGCCTTCTCTCACTTGCGTGAGTCGTTTCACTCCAAGCATCGTCCTCTCGATTCCACGCTGCGCGACGCTGATCGCGTGTTCATCCTGCTTTCGTATAGCCCAGGTCTCTGAGGCGTATATTAGGGCAGGAAGAACAGTGGAGTCGAATAGGTGGGCACGGAGTCGGACGTTCTTCGTCTTCTTCGCGACTTCTTCGACGCTCTTGAAAGCTCCCCAAGCCGCTCTTTTCCTCCTGCTCAGCTCTGGTGCTAGGTCGTTCGCCATGTTGACTTCGCGACCCATATACACATAGCTGGAGCATTCGGAGATGTTCGTTCCGTTGAGCGAGAATGGGGCATCAGAAACCCATCCGTTCCTCATGAACATCGTCTTCGTAAGATTCAGCTGCAGTCCAACGTTCCCACATACACGATCGAAGTCGGCCAGCATTCGCTCCGCCTGGCTAATGCTCGGCGTTATGAGCACGATGTCGTCAGCGAAGCGAAGATGATGTAGTTGCCGGCCGTCGACCTTCACTCCCATGTCTTCCCATTCTAGTTCGCGCATGACGTTTTCGAGAGTGGCGCTGAAGAGCTTCGGGGATATGGTATCCCCTTGCCGAACCCCTCTCTTCACGTCGACGACGACGTCGTTGTAGAATGGTGAGATCTTGGTCGTGAATCCACTGTACAGCTCTCGAAGGACTCTGATGTACTGAGTAGGAACGCCCTGAGTGAGCAGGGCTTCGATGGCCGCTTCAGTTTCGACAGAGTCGAATGCCTTCTTCAGGTCGATGAACGTAAGGCACAGCGGCAGCTTGTACTCTCGCGACACTTCGATGAGCTTCGTAATGGTGTGTATGTGGTCGATCGTGCTGAATCCTCTCCGAAATCCTGCTTGCTCGCATGGCTGTCCTTCGTCCAGCGTTCTGCTAATCCTATTCAGGATAACTCGAGTGAACAGCTTGTAGACTACGGACAACAGGCAGATCGGGCGATAGTTGCCAATGTCGTGCACGTCTCCCTTCTTGTACAGCAAGACGGTTCTGCTGGTCTTCCACTGAGATGGAACCTTGCACTCCGACAGGTAACGTGTGAAGAGCCGCGCCAGAGTGTTGATGAGCGTAGGCGGGAGGTTCTTCAGGTGTTCGGGTCTGATCCTGTCGGGACCGGGTGCTGTATGTTTCTTCACCGACGAGATGGCGTGTCGGATCTCGGAAGGGAGAACAGAGGGGACGACGTATCCATCCCGCGGAAGATGGCATGGGGGCAGGTGGACGTGGCTATCGAAGAGATCGGAGTAGAAGTCGTGGATGACCCTCTCCATGGTCCTTCTGGAAGAGGTGACGGTTCCGTCGGGACGTCGGAGAGCTGTCATCTTGGTCTTGAAGTTGGCGAAGTTCCGGCGGGCATTGCGGATGCTCAACCCTGCCTCAGCAGCTTCAGCCAACACTTCCGCCCTTCTCTCCTTAAGATCCTCCTTTATCGCCTCTCTGCATAGCTTCGCAAGCTCGGACGTCAGTTGGTAGTTGCCTGACGCTCGTTCTGCTCCACGCTGGCGTATCAGCTCGAGAGTTTCCGGAGACAGACGTCTCTTGGTGGTCTTCAAGCTCTCGGCTCCCTTAGCACTATCGTGGAGATGGTGCACGAAGCGGTCGTATTCCTCGTCGACGTTGTCCATGACGGCATCTTCCCAAAGACCGGCAAGAGAGGTGTAGAGGTCCCAGTTGATGGTCGTTCTGGGACTCCTCTTCTTGAACTTCGCGGCCTTCTCTCCTTGACGCGAAAAGCGGAACCTTGCGCGAAGGAGGCGGTGGTCCGATCCCGTGTAGAACTTGGGGACAACGGAGACGTCGGTCAGGCAATATTTGCGGTTGAAGATGATGTGGTCAATCTCGTTGTGGAACTGGCCACCGGGAGATTCCCAGGTCCATCGTAGGGAGGGAGGCTTCTGGAACTGCGAGTTTCCATGGATGGTCTTGGTCGACATGATAAACTCAGACAGCCTTTCACCTTGCTCGTTCCACTCCAAACCGTGGGTTCCGATGTGAAGTTCTTCCGGCGTCCTTCGCGGTCCGATTTTGGCGTTGAAGTCGCCGACGATGACCTTGTAGAAGGTGTGATCTTCCTTATAGAACTTCTCCAGCTCCACGTAGAAGGCTTCGACCTCTTCGTCGTCGTAGTCGGATGTTGGGGCATACGCGACGAATACAGTCAAAGCTGGCACGGAACCACATCGCTTCAGTCGCAGACGTCCGATTCGGCTTGTCAGAGACTCGTACGAATCGATGTTCATGGCCAAGTGCGTGTTGACGAGGACACCAACGCCGCCTACTCCTCTGCTGTCGCATGTTCCGAGGAACAGTTCTTCTCCGGAGTCGTAGGCGGCGTGCAGGGGGTGGTGTCTTCTCGTCTCGGTCAGTCCGATGACGTCGTACTTGATCTTCCTGGCTTGCATCATCAGGTCCTCGACGGATGCTTCCGATGCAAGCGTGCGGGCGTTGTAAGTACAGATCGTCATCCTAGTCCTTCTCAATTTGCGCAGCCTGGTTAGGCCCTGAGATTTTAGCAGCCTCTCCGTACTCGTCCTTCCCATCGCTGCAGAAATGGGGGCTCTTTCGGGGTCAGGGGAATGAGGCCCTTTAGTGCTGCTGCGTTTGACTGGAATACAACACGGGTAGCTAGTCAGGCTCTGTCGTGCGGGCGGGGTACTCCGGGCAGCCAGCCAGACTGCCCGAAGGGACGGGGCGAGACTTAAGGCGGCCTCGAATCGCCTTACACGTACTCCCAGTCTACCGAGTGCAAGCTTTTGGCCGAGCCGACACAGTTACAATCCGCACAGTCACGGACACATCCACGCACACTGTGCACGAACATGCCGCTCCCACGCACAAGGAACGCATCGACCCGACACAGCAGGAGCAAGGAGTCCATCCCCTGCATCCCACCTGCGTCTCTGGGCAGTACACGGTCGCATTTGGTTCGCGTTTAATTCCCCTATCCACCACCCGGGGACGCGCCACGTGGCCCTGCGACAAGCGGCCCGAGATCCCTCTTAACAAGAGAGCCCGAAGGCTCTCTATCGAGGGAGATCCGTGGGTGAAAATAAATATATGTTTGAACTCAGCAACTTGAGCTTTATCTATTGACATATAAATCTTAGTAGAGTTGAACACTGCATATAGGACCGACAAAATCAATCGAGTGGGCACGACAGTTCGCAAATTACACGCGCGGGCGTGTTTGGGGCGCAATAACTTTGTCGAGATCGAGTCGTTCCGGCTGTGACTCGTTGACATTGTAGGCTGTAGGAAGCGTTAGTAGACCGCTGAAGTACACCGTTATAGCATCTAAACTGGCGAAATTATAGCGGTGCGAAAATGCACTATGTGACACGATTTTTTCCAATTTCAGTCGACCTCTATGGGAAGACGATGAACTGACGGCCTACAAACGCATAGGCAAGCAAACCAGTTTAGATACTTTACGACGAGGTGCTCAAAACTTCCCAGCTGCCCAACCTGCCTTACTCTCTGTCGCCATTTTAGAGTGGCGGAGGGAAGCGATGAAGTTTCTTCAGCCCTTACTCGCCGACATTTGAGTTTTCAACACTCGCAAAAACACCATTCTGTTCAGCACAAAAAGCTCTATCGAATGGTGTCAATCCCAATCTTATGCACCACCTTAGCACAGTACGGAGTGGGTTGTGCGTTCCTAGGCGGACTGTTAGGGTTCCTGCAAATGAATATAACATTTTGGCTTCGGTACGGTACCTTCTTCGCCTCCTACCCCCACTTTCGGTCTGTTGTCAGATGTGGAAGAAGCTGCTTTGTTGTGTGGAGCGATATCGCGCGTACATTAAACGATGCTTGTCTCGCTGAGGAGGGTTCCGCTAGATGCTCTCCCATATGACCTCTTTGGTATGTTCTCAATTACTTTTGGAAGTGTTTCTCACCGTCACCTCATTCTTGAACAAGATCGACAAGCATTGATTCGACTCATCATCAAGACACGCTCACTGCTCTTCGGATTTCGTTATAGACTGCTTTTTATTCTTCTCGCAACTTTCACTATTTCAGCTAACTGTTCCCAAGTACAGCATATTTCATCCATCTCATGGTATTTATCCAGTTGTGTCTTTTTTCCTGACCATTCTCCTATACACTTACAGGAGACGGGTGGGGCATTGCAGATAGGAGTACTTGCACTGAATCCATCAACTCTAGAGATCGAAAAAGATTTTTCGTTCCACGTTTATCTCTAGGGCTATCTGGGATGCCGATCACCTATCCGGTAACCATTTTCGTCGAAACGATGGATGGCAGAAGGTTGCGGTGGGTGTATGTGTGCCCAGAATAACCAGCACTGCTGTTCTTCACGACTCCGGATGTCGAAGAGAGGTCGAAAGGAAAAATTTAGCCCAAATATCGCCCACGGAAGTTATTTGAGATGCTGATCACGGATATGATACCTGCTTGTAAATTTTCAGTCAATTACGGCAGGTAACAGTAGATATTTATTTATTTATTTATTTATTTAAAGACGCGAGTTACAGTCACACGCGTAAAACAAATAAAAGGAAAAGGGTAGGAATGTGCCATAAAGCAACAATTAAAACTCTATTACAGAAACACAGAACCTCAAAACATGCCGTTAATACATCTAACTTTCTATGTGACTACGAGAAATTAAGGCCTTAAAAACTTGAACAGAGTAACCCAGGAGGCGTTCGTCGTCATTCAGTAATGAATTTAGCTCCTTAATGCTCCTATATGTAAGGAAATTTGCCCTAACACGCGACCTAGCCATGGGGACTCGCAGCCCGAGCTTCCCTCTCACGGTCCTAGTCAGCGGAACACTGAAGAAGTCTATAGGCCTCATTGACAGCTTCCCAGAAAGTATTTTAAACATCATCAGAAGATCTGCTTTCCTCCTCCTACTAGAGAGGGAAGGAGGTCCGAGTAGTTTCGATCTCTCAGCACCACAGGGGACTTGAGCGTACTTCAGTCCGAAACATCGCATTACTAGCTTACGTGTAAAGCTGTTTTGAACTCCTTCTAGGAAGTCAATGTCTTTCCTCTTGACCGGATTAAATACGGTCACTCCACTTTCAACTATGGGACGCACATAAGTCTTGTATGCTCGCAAATATACTTGAGGATCGCTCGTTCGTAGGACTTTAAATAAGTTGTAGAGCCGGTAGTTTGCTTTTTTTACAATATTTTTGTAGTGGCTATCAAAACTTAGGTCATCTGACACTAAGAAACCTAAGTCTCGCACTTGCTTCACTGGTTCTAAAGATAAACCTCTTAACTTGTATTGGGAGTTTTTACAAATGTTTTTGGAACCAACGATCAGGTAGTTAGTTTTTTCAACCGCTAAGGGGAGATTCCATTTTTCAGCCCAACCATCAATGTAATCGATTGCTTCTTGAACAGCGCAACGATCCTCGGGTTTTTCAAGTGTTTTATAAATTTTGATATCGTCCGCGTACATCTTTGTGACCACTCCAAATCTAGAAATAGCTTCCGGTAGCTCGAAAGTGTACAATAAGAACAACAAAGGGGATAAGACTCCTCCTTGCGGAACCCCACTGTGGGCCGAAAATACATTGGAATATTGGTCCAACACACGAACCTGATAAGTTCTACCGGTAAGAAAATCCTGTAACCAGTTTATTAACATAGGAGGTAGGCCTACTATTTCTAGTTTTTGCAGCAGCTTTTTAGTTGGAACTTTGTCAAAGGCTTTGGCAAAATCGAAGTAAATTATATCTGTTTGTTTTTTCAATTCCACAGCGCGAGTCCAGTCGTTTACTGAAGTGAGAACAGCAGTTTCTACAGATCTACCTTTTAAAAAACCAAATTGGGAACCAGACACAATATTATTTTTATCGATATGTTTCATAATATGCATTTTCACAATTTTCTCAAATGTCCTTGCAAAAATTGAAGTGATACTTATGGGTCTATAGTTTTTGGGATCGCTGAAGGGTGCTCTCTTAGGAATTGGTGTGATGTAGGCGTGCTTCCACCTTGAGGGAACTTCACCCCTCATGTAGCTAAGATTAAAAATGTGTTCCAAGGGATAGGCCAAATAGTCAACCAGATTTTTGATGAAATTGAGTGGGACTAGGTCAGGGGTTGTAGAAGTAGATTTAGGCCATTTTTTAAGAATTTTTGCAATGTCTTCTTTATAAAACCAGGGTGAGGATTTCATTCTAGGAAAGGAGGCTAAACCGTTGATTTCATCTCCTGACATTCCTGAGCATAGCTCATCCGACTTGGTA
This sequence comes from Heligmosomoides polygyrus polygyrus, assembly GCA_947396885.1. Taxonomy (NCBI): domain Eukaryota; kingdom Metazoa; phylum Nematoda; class Chromadorea; order Rhabditida; family Heligmosomidae; genus Heligmosomoides; species Heligmosomoides polygyrus. The sequence continues at coordinate 24,349,258 of OX377201.1, read as the reverse complement.
AATACTTTCTGGAACTCTTCGGCTAATAAATTCGCCATATCATTTTGAGAGAACACAGGTTCATCATTTTCCTTCACTAGGCAGGGAATCTTGGTGTCGTGCTTAGTTCTAGAGTTTATATACCTATAAAAGGCTGTCTTATCACTAGAGCTAACCATTTTCCGTTCAAGATGTGCATTGTACCAAAAAAGAGCTTTTTCCAATCTCTTATTGACTAGTTTGAATTTGTCCCAGACGTCCTCGTCTTCACTGTTGCATGCTTTACTCCACAACAGCGACCTACGGTGGCTCATTTTTCTAAGATACATTGGGAGGTTTTTCTCATCTGCCGGAACCTTGCGCATTGGCACATACAATTCGATAACATTATGGAGTATGGCAATAAAGATTTCATACAGGTCGTTTACAGAATACCCACTGCCGAATATGCCAATCCAATCAATATTTATCAAGTGTTCTTTTATACTGTCGTAGTCCGCAGATTTGAAGTCCTTTATCCACAGCAATCCTTTGTAAGTAACTTCTATATTCAAATGAAACGTAATCACGGCATGATCGCTGTTGCCAATAGGTGGTCCCACGTTTACTTCAGTGACGAACTTTGGCTTGTTACATAAAACCAGATCAAGTATTGAATTACCTCTAGTAGGCATCTTTACATATTGTTCGAGTTCATGCGCTTTAAAGGCATCGTAAAAGATTCTTGATAACGCACCAATGTTTTGGCACATCAGATCCGGAAGATTGAAATTCCCTAACACCAGGTTCGTCATGGTTCCGGTTGAGAAGTCGCTTATAGCTTTAAGCAATTGCCTGGATCCACTTAAACTGCAACTAGGGGCTCTATACACACCTATGATACGGAAGGATGCCGAAGTGTTTACAATATCGCAGACCAAAATCTCATAAGAGTCTTTGACAGATTCCTGAAAAATTACGTTGTACGAGAAGTGTTTCTTAAGAAGCAGCATGATGCCTCCTCCCTTTTTATGATTTCTGTCGCACCTAATACCGGTATATTGACTGCTGGCTATTCCCAGTAGAGGAGTTAGCTCGTTCTGCGAGTTCAACCATGTCTCAGTTAAAGCTAAAAGATCATAATTGTTAAGGCAAAGATTCATTACAACGGAGCTACTATTTTTGGCGAGCGATCGAACATTAGTTAACGCACACGATATTCTGGAAGTTCGCGTGTGACGACTCATCAGTTTCCCGAGAAACTGCTGAGCCTAGAGGAAGCAACAGTGGTGTTCAGGTTGGTGGAGGGTCCCGGTGACCGTGCACCACCGAACGCAGAAATTGCTTCGCCAGTGTCATGATGCACCGATCCACCACCACCTGGCCGACCCGTTGACCTGCGCTGTCTCTCCCCAAACGGAAGGGAGGCCCGCAAGAAGATACCTCCGTTTGGAGGAAAGAAGCGCAAATAAGGGGCCCGCTTTACCGCTTGCTTTTGAAATTTGCTTGCCGGAAGTACAGCTTTAATTAGCCTCGGGCGTCTCTGATCAAGTTTTCCCATACGGTAAACAGTTGTAGCTCTACATTCTACATTTAAATAGTCGAGTAAATGATTCACACATGCATAGTCATGAGCTACCCTTTGAGCAGCTGTAGGGGCTAGAGACTCAGGAACACATTCCAGTACAATTGAACGAGACATTTCACGATCTTCCATGACAGATACCGCTGGGCTGGAAATTACGACACTATCCTTATCAGATGATTTCGAACTTTCCAAGGCATCAATTTTTTGCTTTAATAGAAAATTTTCTTCCCTTAGCAAGCGTAGCTCCGCGACCAGTTCGGCGTTTCGCTGATTTGCATCCTTGACCTCTTCCATGGTTTCCATCAGCACGTCGAGCACCAACTTCAGATACTTCGGGGCACGACCATTGTTAATCAGAGCTTGTAGTCGGCCCACCGCGCTTCGTTCGCTGCCAGCCGTCGCTACATCTGGAGACCTTGTCGTGGAACCTTCAGCTGCAAGAGGCATGCCCGCAGCAGGAGTCGCCATGATCATCGATATATTCGGCCAAGAAATCAATAGCAATACCTCTTAGAGTGGCAAATTCGACAATAACAGATTTTTTTGTCTCCTTGCCACTAGAGACGACACGACGGGCTCTTTGACAAGCAATGAGAAGCTCCTGGCACAGAACAAGTCGTCGAATAAGGACGAAACAACGGTCGAGAATCAGTGCGATAGAGCTGACCGGAAACACAGCCGCACGGGAACTGTCGAGATATGGGCGTGTAAAGCCGTCCACGTTAGTGGGATCCCTCTTCCAGTGTGGTGCGACTTATTTTCCAACCTTCGACTTTAACCTTCGATGGAGAGTAGTGCTAGCAAAGCGATAATTTAGAAGAATTTAGAATAATTTAGAATTTATTCCCATAGGAGAAGTCTGGGCGAAATCGCTGGTCATGACTTTGCCACCCTTATTCACCACTACCCAATAATACGGTACCCTACCGCAGCCAAAACGTACTCTTCAGTTGCGAAAATGAGAGCAGTCTACAGAGGAAATCGCACGGACACACGAACACGACAGGGCCATTCCAGATGTCACTTATGCCTTATCAGCCTCTGAAGCTTTTTGCCATTTTTGGACCATAGCAAACTCTGACTTATAGCAAAGACGGAACAAAGTTCTGTGATCTTTGTTTGATGCTCTACAGGACCATATAGGTCTCGTTGAGAGTGATTGGGGGAAGTTCATAGGTCTTCCTTGTATCGCGATCAGCGCGATGTAAAGCGGCTGGCTCCGCCTACTGGTGCTTTTCGCTCATTGTTGCCGCGCTGAGCGGCGGTTTACTGGAGATAAAGAGATTCCCACTGAACCACCCTTGTTCCTAACCGTGCTTGAAGGCACACCTTGTTAGGTTATCTCGAAACCTAGCGTGTTCTGTGCTATTTGTCAAGCACACCTAGGCAGCTTGCGCAGCTTGATGTGCTCTCTCAAAATAGATTCGTCCGCCATTGAAAAACGCAGTTCGTTGACAAATTGGTCATTCTCATGCAATCCAGAAAACTCTATACTATTTCTTATATACATGACTAAAAACCATATGAAGAACGACGTAGGCCAATACCGTATAAAATGAAAACCAAAATAAAATTATCCGCTACTAGGCCAAAGCAATGCGCTTCCGACAGACACCTGCTAGTCGAGAGCCGTCAGTGACTGGATTCCGTCCAATATCAATGGAATGCCAGGATGCACTAACGCATTGCTTCGACTTATTCTTGAATGCCCTAAACGAACGATATGACGCTCTTCGTGATCCTCGAGCACGGGGAATCCATTGGAGCACTCTGGCACACGACAGGGATGAATGAAGACGCTGACGGCGCCCGATCAAGCAACTCCGTGATCAACTGGATGAGAGGTGATACAAGTGATAGATACTAGGCCAAAGCAGGGTAACTGGACAGAACGTGGAGCGAGGATTGTCCCAAAATAACTGTGGTACTGAAAGGAGGGCAAACCCAGAAGGAGCTACGCCCCAAGATTCCGTTATGGCCTAGTCTTATTTATGGATCAACTTGCACTCTCAATAAACATGTATGGGATTACTGCAATTTCGACAAGTTTCATGCTCTATCAACAACGAAAATACGAAAATATGCCGGTTTGATGATTTTGTTGCACTTATAGCACACTTGTGCCCTCCTCCATAGGGTTAAATCACCGAATGCTTCTGGTTTCAGATTTGCGTTTCAAGCGAAGACGAAGCTTTATCATGAATCAGTATGAAGATTCTCGGGCGCGCGTAGCGCAGTCGGAGGAGGCGCGACTGTGGCGTGCACCCGATACCAGGTTCCTGGTTCGGATTTCCCGCCCAGGCCGACCAAGCCTTCCATTCCTCCGGAGTCGGTGAATTGGTACCAGACTTGTCTGGGAAGGATAGAGCGCTGACTTGCTCATCGGCTGACCATCGCAAGTCATTGTATGGCCAAATACGCATTCACGTCGCCTCCACGACATCCCGTAGAAGTAGAATGCGCTGGCGCATCCCAGAAGGGATAGAGCAACGCCGTCCTTTATCCTTTATCCTTATGAAGATTTTCCTGATGTGCCTTAATTTGTACTTGCTTTCCCTTGTAGAAATGTGCCTGTTTCAACGGCGATCGAGGCTTAAACAATAGCGACAAAGAAACTCTCGGCACGCTACAACTCGCTTAAAAAAGAATGCGTTAAAGGCCGGTGACAGCCAATACCTCACGATTTTTCTTTTTGCTTCAAGTGAATAACGATTACAATGAGACCTGGTGCGACCTCAAAACTCAATACTATTTATACCTAATGGACAAGTTATTATATGCCTCTAGCCCATAACACTGTCGAGTCAAGCAGTGCGAATGGTGTTCACCTCCGATGGTGTATGTAGAAATGTTGGACTGCAGCCCGGAGCTGGGCAGGAGGAAACGAAGAACTTCCTCCTGCCCAGCTCTTAGAACTCGGAAAACTTCTAAGAGCGTCGAAGAAGCAGTAAAGAAATCGAAGGACTTTCGAATTCTATTCGTCTCCACTGCCCTTCCTATGTACGTTAACGTGCGCATCAGAGGACGGGGTTTTACGTGAAGAAGATGAACCTACGGTAACTCTCGCTCACAACGATTGGGAGGGCGATGCCTGGAGAAACCGACGGAATGCATCCGGAATTGCAAGCTTCGTAAACGTTCGATGATAGGAAACGCTGTCACATGTTCTCGAAAATCAACTGTGGCGGTAACGTCATGCACCTCGACTACAGCCCTAGACAAATGCCTTCGCGGATTGTCCCTGCAGGATCTGAACTTTGACACAAGACAGGGACGAATGGAGCAAATCGATGACATGAAAAACTCCCCTAAATTGTCCGGTGTGCCTTTACGTAAAACCCTTGGTGCACTGTAGGAACGAGATGTCTTCGTGTTCGTTGAATGAATGGTTGCAACAGCCCAATGAAAGAAATTGAAGCAGGCACAAATGTCCTTGTACATTCTGTAATGAATGCTTGACAAAACAAACCCAATTAGAACGAAAACACTTTGGTTTTTTAGGATAATCGTCTTCTGAACTCCATGCCAATGCTTCAATGAAAGACAAGAGAACTGTGCTCGTGCTTCATTGAAAAAACGCAGGAAAACAAATACGTGCCCAATTTTTAAGACGAAAAGGCGTTGGAAGGAGGAAAGAAGGTTGGAGGAAATCCTAAGGATGCGAACCTCCCCGAGACAAAAATTAAAAAATAGAGTTGTCAGCGAAACTTAATTCTCAACTTGCGCTCATAAGTTGAATGGCTCCCGAACTTTTAGGTTGTAGGCATCGGTGCACGTCTACAAATGATCCTACTTTACCTAATACCATTCAAGCAGCTAAAACTAAGCACCGACGCTGGGTAGCTCCCAGTACTCCGCGCCACCTCAAAACAACCCAGAGTGCCGCAGAGCTTTTGTTGTTAAACTGAGCCCTATGTCTCGTAATCGAATCAGCTCCTCGTGCAAATAGTGACCACTTTCCTTAACCTATTTTAAGCTGGAACAACACTTTTCTTGCGTTCGGAACAATTCGGTCTGCCCGATTTCAGCGTCGCCTCGTTCCTGAATGTGGGCTGTGCGCCTCTACACGACTACTTTAAGCTAAGATTGAACCATGATGCGTACTTTGCATTAAACACAGTATTAAAACACTGAATGAACTTCTTGTCCTCGTAACGTTTTATTTAGTACGATACACTTTTTATGCGTTGTTGTGATCTGTTATCTGAACAAGTTGCCAACAGGAAAGACAGCTCAGCTAAGCACAAGCCCTACGACTCTAATATTTAACTAATAAAAAATATTATTAATAATAATAATAATAGTAATAATAATAATTGATACTTGACTTACAAGGAAAGGTTCCCCACTCATGGTGAGCTTTTGCGATGTAATTTAGCACGATGAAGATCTCTGTGAGCGGAGTCCAGAACCACAGTCTGTTTTTGCTGAAGGCTTTTTTAAAGACCTGAAAAAGAAGTGTGAAGACGTGTGTGCAACACTCATCAAAACCCTATGACAACTCACGAGATGTGCCTAGGTGGAGTAGTAAGTAGGAGTGCCGTCTCTTAGGAGCACACCGGCGGGCTTTTCAGTTCGAGTGCGACTGCTGCCATTGTTTTTGCACGTGTTTGTTTGTTGTTATTACGCTTTCTCGTGACCGCAGGAGGCCATTTTAGACTATCAATGCTTACAACAAACCAAGGCTGTCTATTTGCGCCTTCATATGTGCTAGTTTTTCAACTATTCATATCTGTACCGCCACCATATCATACCGTATCACCAATGATACCGTAGTTGCACGCAAATGCGCTTATCTTAAGATGAGTATTATGAACCCGGGCTATACCGGTACATAAGTGCACTAAAGATGTCGTTCTCACCTAAACGTGTTGTCGCCTGACTACTTTCCATACGGAATATGTTGATGCAGCTGAGATAGTATATTGAAAGTAGTTAACTGGGATAAAATATCATGCAAGAAGCGCACCACTCGTGACTTTTCTCTTGATTGCAAATTATAAGCTAGGCCTACCGACAGTTCCGCGCTCCGGTGTTTCGGCCGTGTCTGCCATACGCGTGGGTGGCAGCAGGTTACGTTGTGTTCACCTAGGACTCTTCTCTACACTCACTAATTACGCGTTCGCAGAAGAAGAAGTGGTGATTCCTTGCCAGGGAGAAGATTGTTCCTCTCGGCTTCTGCAAGATGCTGCTGGTGTGAATGCGCTTGTGTTTCACCTGTTTCATAGTTTTGTACCATAGGCTGAAAGGCAAATAATGAATATAATACTCTTCATTTAATAATATATGACTTTTTATTCCTAGAGAAATGATATGGTGCAGATATGAATAGTTGAAATACCAGCAAATACGAAGGCGCAAAGAAACAGCCTTGGTTTGTTATAAGCTAAAATTGCCTCCTGTGATCATGAGGAAGCGTAATAACAACAAACTAATACGCCTAAAAATACTGGCAGCACTCGGACTGGTACTGAAAAGCCCGCTAGTGTGCTCCTTCGAGGTGGCACTCCTACCGACTGCGCCACCGAGGCACATCGTGTGCCTCCTTTCCAGGCCTTCAAAAAACGTTCAGCAAAAACTAACTGTGGTTCTGGACTCCGCTCACAGAGCCCTACATCCTGCCAAAATAGCATCGCAAGAGCTCACCATGAGTTGGGAACCTTTCCTTGTTAGTTGCACTGATGAACAGTGCTCGATGGCTTGAGCGCGCGGTAGTGCAGTCGGAGCAGACGTCGGCTTCAAGTGACCCAATTCCAGGTTCTTGGCTCGGACTTTCCGCCCAGCCAAAGAGGCCTTCCATTGTTCCGGGGCCAGTAAATTGGAAGCAGGATAGGTATGCGTAGAAAAACACCGACTTGTTCATCCTCTGACCGTAAGTACATGTATATTTAATAAGAAAAAAACTATATATTTCACCCGTCCGTGGTAGTACCATCGTCTACGACTTCTTTCATATTCTGGGAGGTGTCGCTCCCTCTAATGGGAACAACTGGGATGTATGAAATGATTAGATGCGCTTTCATGATGAGCACCGGTCGAGCTTCAACACTGTGCTTACTTCTTCCCAATAAATCTGAACCACCGTGTATACCATTCCATTCATGGGCCGCCATACCCAAGTCTTCAAGGCCCATTCTGGTCATTATCCGGTTCGTTATCCGGCCCAAAATTGCCGGATAACGATCAACAAAACGGATAGGCCAAACCCCCTGAAACCGGATAACGGATAACAGATAGCGGTTAATCCACTCATCCCTGGTATGGATGTTGCTCTCGATCAGATTGCCCGTGGCATAATGGTGTAGAGCATTCCCACACGATAAGCAGGAGGAGAGGGTTTGAGACCCGCCTAGGCCTTGATCGCAACAAAACATCGTTGAATGCCGTTTTGTCTGCGCAGTCACTAGAATTTACGTTAAGCCAGACAAAACCGTAAGTTATTGAGCTGTATGGTAGGACTAGATAGGAATTTTGTGATAGCTTTTGGTAGAAACCAAGTGAATTTTGACCTTCCAAAAGAAACGTTTAGCCTTAGCACGCCACCCGTGGCATTCGCATTTGATATCAATACAAATATACTGGCACAGTCTCACTTCTAGCTTTCATATGTAGTTCAGCTCTGTGCACTTAACAATTTTTCTATCGCCTTTCAATCCAAATATCAGTAGAAGACATCTCTGAAAGAAATTCAACATTTAATAAATTTTTCTGAGAAGACGACCAAAATGCTTCAAGGAGCTATCCTATGACTACGAATTTCTAACCGTCGTGGGTGGGCAGACTTTCGAGGTACTGCTCGGATGCTTATGAGGAGTTTTTGCGAAACATGAGATCGAAGACGCATGGACCTTTCTCGACCGATGAGGGTAATCTTGTTGTTATTGCCTTGCACACAATTAACACCGTTCTAGCAGCCCAAAGGTTCGTAGTTCATAAAGTAAAAGAAGCGTAAGGTAAAACCACGATAAATTCACAGCGTAGGAGTGATAAGACAATTTTTTGGCATAAATGGAATTCGCTCAACAGCATGCAGTAATGTGAAGGTATCCTCATTTTGTACAAGGCTGTCCAATAATTCTTGTCAGAAAATTTCACCATTTCTAATTTTTTTTCAACTTTATTGAAAAACAAGTCTAATCAACAATATAATCACCTCAGTTATCCACAAAAGTGGCCCATCGATTGGGCAGGTCGCCGATGCCCTTCGCCCAGAACTCCGGGGGCTCCGACTGTCGGATTTGAGGTTGTCGTAGTTGGTGAATTTTCTTCCGGTCAAATGGTGCTTCAGCGAGCGGAACAACTGGTAGTCGTAGGGGCGAGGTCCGTGGAATACGGCGGATGGGCAACCGTCTCCCAGCCCAACCTCTGCTGGGTCTCCTTCGCCACGTGGGGGCGCGCGTTGTCGTGCAACAGGTGGACCGAGGCCCGCCGGGGACGTTTTCCTCGGATGGCGGCGGCTAGTTTCTCGAGCTGATCGGTGTAGATGGAGGCGGTGACCGTCCTGCCTTGCGGGAGCAGCTCGAAGTACAGCATGCCCTTGGCGTCCCACCAGCAGCAGAGCATGATCTTCAGCGGGTGTTCCCTGTCCTCGAGGCTCATGTCGCCGCTCTCGAAACGATTGAACCAGCGCCTGACTGTGCGTTGGGACACTGCATCCTCCTTGCACGCTCTGCAGATGTTGGCGACCGCGGTGCCGGTGTCGTTGCCCAGCAGCCACTCGTAGTACACGAACGTACGAATTCGACCTTGGTCCATTTTAGCTTGTACTGGTAGCTAGACGCCGCGACTGCGCCTTATATACCCCTAGCGTGGAACTCCTGGAGAACCTTCTAGAAGGTTTTTACACTTGCCTGATATTATAACACTTCTAAGGAAAATTATAGAATTTTGAAAATTTTCGGACACGAATTATTGGGCAGCCTGGTATTTACGGGAGCAGTGGGTTTGAACGAAGGCTGTCATTTCTATCCGTCCTTTTGGTGATACGCGATGTGAAAGGTTTAAGTAAGGAGAGTGTTGAATATTTAGGACCATACGCTCAAGTTATAGGTCTTTATAGTAGCGTATGAGCGCGTGCTAGCACAATTGCAGGAGGCCCTGGCTGTCGCGTGCACCACGATTCAAAGCTCTTGGTTAGGGTCTCCAGCATCAGCTAAGCCTTCCATACTTGTTGGTTTGCTATCAGAATTGTCTCTTAAAAACAAACTCCGGTTCTATCGTAGTCGAAGAGTAGCACCGCAACGGAAAGCAAACACAAACAAGCTGACCCATCAACGAAAACACCTCTCTATGTAGGGATTATTACATAGAAAGGCTCTCTTAAGCTATTATAGCTGACCGTTGAGCCTTTATGAAATAGTGCACTTTCAAGTCTACCGTCGTTGCTAAACATAGAAAGCAAGGTAAGTGAAGCGCCCCACCCCACTGGGATAGATCCCATACTCCTAACTGGTCCATCGACTAGCCAGCGCAAGTCGCTGTATGAATATAGACAGACAAAGCTAGATGCTAGTTGCCTCCACGAAATCGCGTAGAGGTGTAATGCGTGACGCATGCCGGAATTAATTGATTAACGCTGACATCTATCTTTTATTTATTTATTTATTTATTTATTTATTTATTTATTTATCTATTTGTTTATTTATTTATTGAATTCGTAGGTGCGCTCCCGTCGTACGAAACAAAACTTAAAACACTAACAGAAACACAGAATAATGCTTCTCGATCGTCGAATTAGTAAAATAATTTGTCCAACTGAATGGAAAAATTCGTAGCAGGTCATGCTCATCACTAATATTGAGAGAGGAAGGATCGATGGTAGCAAGGTGTATACGACAATTATTTCGATGCATATATGATTTATGTGCACGAATGTGACGATGACCTGAATGACTGATATCTGCTTCTGTGTCGATGATCGAAAACGATGTTTTAATGGATGGAAGTTAAAGAAAGGAACAGGAAGGAAGAAGATAAACAGAAAAGCTGAGTGAATATCGTGAAGAAGGTACAGTGGGAGGAAGGTAGGGTGAGGAACTGACGACTTTATAGACTCGTGTAAGTTGCAATGCAATTCGGTTGTTGCCACGATTTGAGCAACTTACATTCTTTGCCTGGAGTGGAACGAGGAGCACTGTATAAAGCTGCCTCTTAGTTGCAATAGTGTTGATTCGCTTGCTGGAGAGCTATGATGCAGTATAGTTCTTTTCCTGATCGCCTTAGCATACAGTGGTATATCCGCGAGTCATAATATATAGAAACATCACAGAAGTCGATAATATGTAGATCTTCACATCCATTATATCACAGCTGTCGCTTGTTCGGTATATTGCTTTCTCGACACATCACACATGCGATGAAAAATGTTGCCACGTCAGAAAAAATTTGTCGACAGAATCCGAAACAATCACACATCCTAAATAAGTGTGAAATTTGACATATTTTTACGCACGCAAGAGTACGCGCGCACGATACGCAAGAGTTTTCTAAAGAAAATTCATCAGATTCTATTATCACTTCACTAGTGTCAATGATCAAAAGAAGTCAGAACAAACCATTTAGTTCACATCCTCAATCCGAAGCGTTTATAATACATTTAATTTGCGCGACTTAATTCTGACGTCCTTCCTACATAAAATCAAATCCGGTGGAAGTTGATTTAGCCATCTCGCGATGCGCATGAAGAATGAATTAAACGCAACGTTTCCGAAGTCTGTTCTCTTTAACTATCCTTCTGTATTTCAGACTTTTCAGACCGAGGAAATGAAGCCGTTCTCTGTAGGATGGTAAACTTCGCGGTATTTTGGATTGGGAATGCTCTATTGTAAAGGTAGTAGTTTGGTGGAAGTTTTCTGAACTTTTTCTAATTGCAGCAGGCATTTCATACCGTAAGAATTTCAAAGGGCGCGTGGAGCGCAGTCGGAGGAGGCGCCGGCTGTCGTCTGCACCCGATACAAGGTTCCTGGTCGGATTTCCCGCCCAGTCCAACCAAGCCTTTCTTCTCTCCGGATCGGTGAATTGGTACCAGACTTGTCTGGGAAGGATAAAGCACTGACTTGTTCATCGGCTGGCAACCGCAAGTCATTGTATGGCCCAATACACATTCAACACGCTTCCACGACAGAAGTAGAAAGTAGAAGTAGAATGTCCCGTAGAAGTAGAATGCGTGGCGCATCCCAAAGGGAATTGAATAACGCCGTCCTTTATCTTTATCTTTTATTTTTAAGGATTCCAAATAGTAGAGCCGTACTCTAGGTATGGTAGGACATACATTTTTACTAGAAAAGTCGTTGCACTGCACATTCCTTAGAATTCGGAAAAGCGATGATAATGCCTTTCTTGTAACGGATTCTATATGCTTGCTGAACTTTAATGAAGAGTCAACCATAATGATCAGATCTCTTCGTCCTGTATTAGCACAAAGTTATTGAATTTGTATCTGAGCATTGGAGGAATCCTTAAATGTAGTGAACTGTTTTACTGAGGTTAACAGAACTTTCCCACTAGGCACGCCACTTCATTATTTTCCGTATAGACTGTGAAATATAGTCGTTAGCTAAATGTTGACCACAAAGCTGGTAGTCATATTGAATTCTTATGTCATCAGCGAACATCTTGACCTCCAAATTTGGACAATTTGGACTCTCCGGTAAGTTAGTAGTATAGGCTAAGAACAGTACAGTACCGGACGCGTCTTTTGAATAGACGCCGAAAAACCGCACTTTTGCGGTTTTTGCGTCTTTTTGCTATTACTCGCTAAAATATCATCCATTTGAAAAACCAAGAGTATATTTGAGCTCAGGAGATCGAGCTCTCTCGTTTGGTGTATACAGTTCATATGAAAGATCAAAAGTGGTCGAAATTGAAAACATGTGCTCCATTGAGAAAGTCGGCCGCGGACGAGTTGTGGGCCGCAAGGCGTCGAAAACGGTTGCATGCTCACAATTCCTCTAATTTGAGGTTTTTTGAGAAACGGTTGGTACCGTTCGATTTGTCTTGTCGGGTGGAGCTCTACACAATCATGTATACAACTTTGCTAAATAAACCACCGCGTTTTCGCAGTGGGTGGTCAAAGATGACTGAAGCAGAGTTTTTGGTACTGGAGAAGCTTATATTTCAGGACTTGCATGTTCTCGGAGCATCTCAAGCATGGCGTAAAGTGTTTTGTCATGTCAGAAATCCTTTGAGAGTGCGCCGTGCACAATGCATACAGGATCGAACCTATCAATCGAGGGGGGGGGGGACAGTTTGAAGAGCATTTAGGGAGTTTTATGAGAAATTCTCAGCCGCCCTATTCAGGAATTGCTGTACTTTGTTCCAGCGAGACTTTGGAGTGCGCTGTGCACAAGGTATATAGGATCGAGCCTATCAATCGACTGGGCGCGACAGCTCACAAATTGCGCTGCGGGCGTGTTCTGAGCGCAACAACTCTGTAAGGTTTGCATCTTTGCGGCTGCAACTTGTGGATTTTGTAGGCAATAGGAAGTTCAAGGAGCGCGCTAAAACATAGCGACCTAGCTTAAGAATCAACAAAGTTACAGCGGTGCGAAAATGCAGGCAAACCTTGTGTGACTCGATTTTTTCCGAGTTCAGTCGACTACTACAGGAAGACGAGGCGAGATAATAGCATGAAAATGCACGAGCGAGCACAAGACTTAAAGCACTTTACGATGACATGCTCGCAGCAGTGGCGAGAACTGTTATCTGGGCGAGTAAGAGCACGGAGAACATAGACCGTTGTTGTGCTAAATTGCACGCGCGGGCATGTTCGGAGGGCAACAACTCTGTCAGCTGAGCTGAGAACAGCCCTCGTCCCCGAACGAAATTGTTAAAAAATCAATTTCTTCGGAATTGGTCGAGGTTAATACCGTTCGAAAGAGATTTTCTTCTCCAGTACCAAAAACTCTGCTTCAGTCATCTTTGACCACCCACTGCGAAAATGCGGTGGTTTGGCAAAGTTGTATACATGATTGTCTAGAGCTCCACCCGACAAGACAAATCGAACGGTACCAAAACTTTCTCAAAAAACCTCAAATTAGAGGAATTGTGAGCATGCAACCGTTTTCGACGCCTTGCGGCCGACTTTCTCAATGGAGCACATGTTTTCAATTTCGACCATTTTTGATCTTTCATATAAACTGTATACACCAAACGATAGAGCTCGATCTCCTGAGCTCAAATATACTCTTGGTTTTTCAAATGGATGATATTTTATGGGCGCGTGTCGCGCAGTCGGAGGAGGCGCGACTGTCGCGTGCACCCGATACCAGGTTCCTGGTTCGGATTTCCCGCCCAGGCCAACCAAGCCTTCCATCCCTCCGGGGTCGGTGAATTGGTACCAGACTTGTCTGGGAAGGATAGAGCGCTGACTTGTTCATCGGCTGGCCACCGCAAGTCATTGTATGGCCAAATACGCATTCATGTCACCTCCACGACATCCCGTAGAAGTAGAATGCGCTGGCGCATCCCAGAAGGGATTGAGTAACGCCGTCCTTTATCCTTTATCCTTTATGACATTTTAGCGAGTTATAGCAAAAAAAAACGCAAAAACCGCAAAAGTGTGGTTTTTTCGGCGTCTATTCAAAAGGCGCGTCCGGTACTGTAGTGGAGATAGCAGTTCACCCTGAGGGACTCCGCTAGGAAATGAATGTCGATCAGAACAACTAATTCCTACTTTTCTGTCATGTGCCGTTCCCGCAGGTGTGATGATGTCCATTTTAATAGTTGGCCTCTTATATCAAGGTAATTAAGTTTTCAGAGCAGTTTAGTGCGCGGCACCTGATGAAATGCTTTAGAGAGATCGAAGAAAATGACTTCAATGAGTTTGCCATCATTTATTTCGGTTACCCAATCATACATAAAGTCAGAGAGCAGTGTTTCTGTTGAACCCGCTGATATAAAACCATGTCGTTCATTTGGTATTACGCTGCTGAAGCGCCTGGCAAAAGCAGCTGTAGCGAAGGCGAGGAGCGCGGAGATGGACGCCTTATACGAGAAGCTGGACGGGCCACAGGGAGAGAAGTTCGCAACCCGGGTAGCTAAAGCACGGCATAGAGCTTGCGTCGACATTCGAGTGGTCAAGGCAGTGAGGGGTGCTTACGGCAGGGTACTACGGAAGCCAGTCGAGGTCAGAAAAAGATGGGAGGGGTACTTCAAGGGGCTCCTAAATGAAGAATTCCCTCGTCGGGAAGTCAAAGAAGAACAACCAACGGAAGAACCTATCCCATCCTGGACGCAGGAAGACATTTGCAATGCCATAGGAAAGATGAAGCTTGGGAAGGCAGCTGGACTTGCTGGGGTGCCAGTGGAGGCTTGGAAGGCTTGGGGACTGTGGAGTCAATTGGCTGACACAGTTCTTCAACAGAGTCACGATAGAGGGTAAGATGCCGGACGACTGGAGGGGCAGCATCATAGCCTCCATCTTCAAGCTGAAGGGGGACGCGTCCGAGTGCCCCAACTACCGAGGGATCAAACTGATCTCACACACGATGAATATCTGCGAACGTCTTGTCGACTCGAGGCTGAGGGAGATGGTGACAATCTCTCAGGAGCAGTGGGGCTTCATGCCTGAGAGGTCCACCACAGACGCCATCTTTATCGCTCGCCAGGTAATGGAGAAATATTGGGAAAAACGAAAGCCTGCTACATGGCATTCCTGGACTTGGAGAAAGCCTACGTCAGGCTACCCCGGGCCGTGCTCTAGAAATCGCTACAAGGTAGAGTGTCCCGGAACGCCTGATCACAGTCGTAAATGACACGGAATGACAAAGAAGATGGACATTACAGTGGGGGTACATCAAGGGTCGGCTCTGAGTCCATTCCTCTTCGTGCTGACGCTTGACTGCATAGTAAAACAACAGAAGGAAGGCCCTCTCAGGACCGTCCTCTACGCGGACGACATCGCTCTAGTAGCCGACAGCCGGGAGGAGCTGGAGGAGAAGGTTGTGGCAACTACCCTTCGCGGATAAAGGCCTGCGGCTAAACGTGAAGAAGACCAAGTTTATCAGCTCTGAGCAGTGCACTAGACCGATCCTAGACTGCCAAGGGGAGGCGATCGAGAAGTCGAAAGAATTCCGCTACCTCGGAAATGACCTATCTGAGGAAGGAATGTGTGGAGCAGGCGGTCAAGGGAAGGATAAATGCAGCATGGCTTAAATGGGGGGAGTCCACAGGAATCCTTTGCGACCGTAGGTGCTCCAGGACACTCAAAGGCAAGCTATATAGAACAGTAGTGAGGCCTGCTCTCCTTTACGGCAGTGAGTGCTGGGCCCTATGTAAAGCGCAGGAGCGGCAGCTGCACGCAGAAATGGGGATGCTCAGGTGGGCTTGTGGATGGACCAGTCAGGACAGAGTGCGATATGAGGATGTTAAGGCAGTGATGAAGACAGCCCGATCCAGCTGAAGATGAGGGAGCAGCGCCTGACGTGGTACGGACACATCCTTAGAAGACCAGAGGATCATCCCACGAAGTTGGCCCTAAATTTCGAGGCACCCGATAACGTTCAAGGGGAGCCCCAAGGAAAAGGTGGAAGGAGTCGTTAAGAAAGAACTCGCCGAAGTCGGCGCCACGGCAGATGACGCCCTTGATAGGAGGAGGTGTCGACGGATCATAAGAACAGCGACACTGCGACTGCGCGGGACTAAACGCTCAGGAGAAGAAGAAGAAGAAGAAGAAGAAGAAGTTCATTTGGTATTACGCCATGTCTCAAAAATGAAGTAAACAAATTATCTCTTTTAATTTTCCCAAGATTTTCCTTCCGTCGAACATATGCTGATAGGTCAAAGTCAGATAGTGCCAACGCATCTGTATTTTTGGGGTTTATTGTCACCGAAGAGTCTATCCAAATTTAATCCAAAACGTTCTTAAGACCAGCCCTTGTCCATAATTTGGATATACAAGCTAATGTTTTGTTATGGTTACGGCTGAAGAACTAGCAGTTATCTCTAGTTTGGTCAGCTGCAGCACCTCAGTGCCATCTTCGACATATAAATCACTGCCGCATAATGCCACAGAACAAACGATTTGAACGGAAACTAGTATTCTATTCACACTTGCTTGTAGCTCCCTCGATGCAGTGTCCCCATTGACCTCGGTGCTAGCTTTATTCTTATAAATAGATAGGATCTCACAATGGTCTGTGTTTAGGCTTCAATGTGATTCTAGAATTCAATCGCGGTTTTGAAACCGTCCTCGTAATTTCATGTGCTCACGAACTTAAGTAGACATTGCCTAATGTCCACCGTCATTTTGACTAGTAGAAGTTCATTCGGAGATCGGTATTCCATCAAAGAACAGTAGCGCGCCGCTCCCGAAACACATCGGTTTTTTGTTTCACCGATTATTTTCTTTGCAGTGACTGGCGTGCTCTGCGATAGGAAGATACCAGAGCACCTGAAGTCGAAGACCTACAGAGCAGTCGTCCGGCCGGTAGCGATGTGCGGCGCTGCACCGTGGTGAATTTTAAATTCCCTGCGGACACCGGGTAGATCAAAACCTACAAAAAACTGTGGCACATTCAGTGCGGACTGAAGTGGAAGAAAAAGACGCCTTCAGTGGCCTCGTATTGCTCAGAAACTAACCTGCAAAAGGTTTAGTGCTCTAGCAAGAAATGCGAAGGCGAATGGGTGGATTGCAGGAAGAGGGTCAAGGGTTCAAATCTGAGGCAGTGTTTGTTGCTGTGCAATTTTGTCAACATGATCTTGTGAAGACATCTTTTCGCTTTCTAGCTGTTTTTAATTTCTTATTGAATAGAAGTCTAGCTTTCGCTGCATATAGTTGTAAAATTTGCAAACCAACCTAAAGGTGAGGGAAAAGTAGTACCACAATTGGGTGAATAGCAAAGCTCTGATTTGAAAAGTTTGCTGAAGTCAAAGGTTCATGCATGTCTGACGCATCCCGTGTTTCTTGGTACCATTGGTCTGGTCGACAATAAAGGCTTAGTCAAGCCAAGTCCGGTAACTGATTTTTCACAAGGCCTAATTTTCCAATACTGCAAAAAGGTAAGAGAATAAACGGTAAAGGTAGGCATTAGTCAATTCTTTGCGGAATACGCCACATACTCTATTCCAATGAGATATCGTGGAGGCGATTTGAATACGTATTTAGTCTGCATAACTACCTGTGCGGCCAACCGATGGGCAAGCTAGTGTTTTATCCTTCCTACAATTAGGCAAGTCTGATGGTATCAGTATATCAAGCCCAAATAGATGGAAAACTTGGTTGGCCTGGGTAGCAAGCCCGAACCAAGAACCTTGATTCGGTATGTACGCCACATCCGGCGCTTCCTCCTTCTGCGCTAGCACTGTCGCGGGAGGAAGAGGGCAGGTTTTTTAAGTAAAAAAAAAAAACTAAAAGAAGACAAAATTAGAACACATTAGAAGACTATTAGAAGGTAGCAGCATTGATTATCAAGGTTCCTTTGCCTATTACCTCTACCACGAAAAATATATTGAAATCCTTTCATCATTGACGGTAGCACTTGTGATTGAAATCTAAACAATTTCAATCACAGGTGCTACCGTCAATGATGAATGGACGCATCGAGAGCAGGAGCAGTGATTTGAGAGCGGGACATCGGGTTTCCGCCTTCAGCTTTTTGTAGCAAGATGGTCTTGCTCACCATTCCAGCCAATGGCAGACGCGACGAAGGAGGTTCGTTTTGACTGTGTTTAAAAAAATATGCGAAACAATTCTCTGAATGGAATTATGGGTGTCTTTCTGCGGTTTTGAGAGCTTTGCCCTTCGTTAGGTTAAGACTGTGGCTGTCTCCGCTTCCAGCGACGTCGTGAGGTCGCTTAAGGATTCACCTGCTCGCTCGTTAAGCTGTAGAATAACGCAGCTCCAGATGCCCGCCGAGCACGATTGCACTTTTGCCAACGACTTCCTGTCGAGGAAGCGAGTCCTTGAACTTGCCTGGAGTGGCTGCGTGCTTGTCGTCGCATTCCACACTATCACGAACCGCGCCTAGCTATCTCCCACCGCCGGATTCGAGCCACATTCGCGGTGCAAGTGGAGCTTCAGCTGCGACGACGTCGTCGTCGACCGCCCAGACCTCGCTAGACCTTCGCGACTCCGCCCCGTCCTACTCTCACACTCAGCCGCCGGCGCTCGACCACAGCCAGCTAGCCAGCCCAGCAGCGCTCCTCCCACCGCCACTATCGCCGCCATTCGTCGCCCTGGCGTCCACGTCCACGTCCGCGTAGAGCTGCGCGTGATGGTCTAGGTCGACGGTATGCCTCTGGTACTGCTGCTGCTACACCTAGTCCTGCTCATCGCCACTCCGACCACGAACGCGCTCATTTGCTTCACATGCGTCCAGTCGCCCGGCACCACACAACTGGACAATTTCCGCGTCTCCACACGACTTCCTGCTCCCGTATGTCGCATGGAACCGATACGATGCGACCGGGACCAGGACGTCTGTGTCCGTATTAGCATGCATATTGGTAAGCACACGAAGTCTTTCGCCGTATTACCGCTGTAAATGGATGACATCACAATTTCACAATGGGAGACATTCCCACTACTATGAGTTGGATTCGAATCAATCATTACCGATATCCGATTCGGATATCTCGGTCAGAATCATCCAAAAATCCAAGGCCCGCAAAATTGCCCTTATCCCGTTCACTCAATTATCCCACGGTTTTTGGGTCGGATCCAATGTATACCCCTACATGTGGATGAGCTAGACCCTTTCCATCCGTGAGCGTTCTTCACATTTCGATCGGGCCAGCTATCTCTTCTAAGCACTAAACGCATAAGGTGAAAGCCACGGTCACGTGTTGTACGATGTTGGACCCATCGATAGGCTTCACATCAAGTAGACAGTATTGATGGGCTGGCCAATATCAATCGGTTTTGTCTGAATTTTGTCGCGAGTTAACCGTTTAGTGTGGGCATCACGTTCATATGTTGGACGGTGGAGAGATTTCACAGCACATAAGCAATACTGATCGCTTCTGATCATTGACTAGGGTCGAGCCCCAGCCAGTAGTCCGACCGTTATCCATGAGCGAATAAAGGTACGAGACGCTTCACATGCCGGTTCGAAAGTTTTCTCAAAGCAGTTTGTGAAAGGGAAGGGTGACTTTGGTAATCACAGTTTCGGCCATGCCTGATATTCTCCAACACGTCCGCACACAGTCACGCATGTTCAGCGTTTACGTTTTTATTGTTGATTGCTCGTCTTCGATTCCCATTCGTTTCCGTTTTCATTTTCGTTATTAAGATTTAAATTACGGAAGCAGGAAGTGAGAAAAAATTCAAAAACAACCACAGAGCAAAAGGTTAAGAATCTGTGCTAGCAGACCAGTGAGAAAAATAGTGTGAGTTGGATTAGCCTCATCCTCTCAATTTTTAGCCTGCTGGTCTCTCCATTTTGTGGACTAGTATCGGTGAGGAATGAAAAGCAGTACAGCAGCAACAGAAAAATTATCTATGTGGGCCTTGTGTGCCTAACCAAGAGCGGCAAATGTCTCCACGAGCACCGCTTCTTTGATGTTGAAGTGTGCTCTAAGCTTTGACACATCCTGTTGTCTGAAACAAATTCGCTATCGCCTGGCTTACGAAGTCACTGGATAGACGAAGTTCCTATTCGAAGAAAACTTTAACGGACAAAGGACAGCGTAGTTAAGGGGATTGGTCGAGTACGTCCAGAACCACGGAGCATATTTAGGCCACTGAAAAGAACGGTTCAGCTCTAATGTCCCGCCGGAATGAATAATGAACGGCGTGGGGGCAATTCGAACGCGTATTTAGCCTATGCGATGACTTGAGATGGCCAGCCGATGAGCATGTCAGTGTTTTATCCTTCCTACATAAGCTTGGCATCAGTATATCAAAGCAAGAGGGATAGAGTTGGCCTGTGTGAAGGAAATCCGAACCAGGAACCTCGAGTCAGCGCCTCCTCCAGTTGCGCTATCACGCGCTCTATCGAAATAAATATGCACCTATAACTTCGTGTTTGGCAGAGCGCTAACACAAACAACAAAAACTTACCATAATGTCCGGATCCCAAGAGGATAAAAGCTCAAGATAAAGGTCAATCCATTTTCGGGAGTGCGCCACGCATTCTACTTCTACTGTAGGCAATAGCCCTGGTATTTGACCTATACGACGGCTTAAGGGGATGAATCTATCAAGATATCAGTGTTATTCCCTTCCCAGGCAAGTACTGCATCAGTTGAACGGGAGTAGAGTGCTTCGTGAGCCACGCGTGCATTCAAAGTATCACCAAAATATCGTGCAGAAATATATAGGCCTGCCTGCCATGCCTAAACAGACTGAAGACCACCAAATCACATCAGATTTAACCGTAACTCAACCTAAGGTAAGAGTTCACCCTCGCATCTATAAGAAGGTTAAGATTTTTGCAGTTTTTTTCACCATCGTGGTTAGGGGCACACAGCTTACAATGCAATCACATATAGTTGCACAAGGCAATACCTTCCAGACGTCTAGTATGCAGCAAAAAATCAGAAATACTTCAAGAAATCGAACACCTGACCCTGCACCTACAAAACAGCATTTTGGCTTTTTATGCAGAATTGATGTTGTTGTTGTTGTTGTTGTTTTTTTTTTTTGAAAAAAGAATAGAGGGCGAAATCGAATCAAAACTCAAAGTCATCAAAGGGACTTCGAACGGTACCTTTTGCCGGCTGTACCACATGCGCTCAGAGTACTAGCCGAAAAAGCGTGCAACTGGGTACAATACGTCAGCAGAAGGTAGAATGCATGGCACAATCCTTCGTGTTCAACAAATGTTGATCTCGACGACTTTTTTACCTTCCTTATTTTTTATTGAGCATTTTTTTCTGTTTACTTGTTTATTTATTTACTAGGTTGCCCTTTGCCTTCTCCATCTTTTTTGCAGTGTTATTTTAGTTTTTATTTATTTATTAGACGAAGGAAACAGCATTGCTTAGAGAGTATGAAGAAGCAAAAAAAAATACCGCGTACGTAGTACACGAAAGGAACAGCCCATTGTCCTCTTCACTAGGTTGATTCTTGTTGCTTGTTTTATTTTTTCCTGCTTACAACGATTTCAACTAATGTATCTTTGATTTGTTTTGCTTTTTCACGGTTATAAACAAGCATTGGCATTTAAGTCATAGAACTAATATCGCCCCCATTTAATGCTGTGTGATTGGTCTCCTTCGTACTTACTCTCCATGTAGGCCACATTAACGACTAGTACCGTGAGGTTCGATTCTGAAATTGGTCGTTAGGAATCACACGCGTTGTTTTTGGTCGGATATCCCATCCTGACTTGGGCTATGTATGTGCATACACAAGCACCATTACACCACTTTCGAAGCGGATTGTGTGGCCAAGCTATAACTGCCTAGTCCTACAATGGCCAACACCGGCTTGCCGTTGCAAGCCGTTGTATTTATAGGCCAAATATGCCGTTTTCACGTCAAAATGAACACTCTTCTAAGCAAGGGGGACGCTTCTAAAACCAAACTTTACACATTAAAAATCGCGACTAGTCTTTCCACTCTAAAATAGAGACTCTGCGAAGGAGTTAGAATATTTTTTCGTTCAAGGAAAATTTAGAATGACTTTCTTAAACCTTTTTGTTAAATTCAACCTGCTTCAGTAAGTGATACACTGCTTAAAATTCAATAACGTTTTTGCAAAGGAAAAATAGTCAATGAAATTTTGCCTTACAGCGCGGGTAGGCACAAATTATTTTGTGTATTAAAAGAAGATACCGTGCCATGCGTTCGACCAAAGCGAGATATCTATTCAGTTGTAAGTAGAAATGCTGATTAGAAGAAGCAGTGGTGATAGGTGCTTTTTGCAGCTGCTTTCGCTGTATCATTTGTTTGAGTTGCTCGTCGCAAGCAGATTTTGTGCTATTATTCAAGTGAAAATCGCGACCGTTCAGTCGAGTACATGGCGTGCTCCCTTCCTTTAATATACTAGATCGCGGCTTTCCTGGACTTAATAACAACGTTTAGATCCTTGTTTTCCTTAAAAGGTAAAAATTCTATAAAATATCAAGCTGTATTCCCTTTTGGAGCAGATAAATTAAAAAATTTAAGGAAAGTCGTGCTAAATATTTCTTGAACAAATAGTTATTCTAGCCGTCTCGGAGAATCTCCATTTTTATGCGGAAGAAGCTCAACTTGATTAGGAACATGTTCCTTTTTTCAAAGGCAGTAAGCTAGCCTAGAAGAGTGTCCAACTTGAACTGAAAAATGTCAAGCTCGACGTGAAAATTGAATATTCAAATCGCCACTACGATATCATAGGGACGTATAATGCGAGCCTCCCCTAAAAGGGATAACGCCAGCACCCACCCGTAGTAAGACTATGAACCAGAGGTGTGCGTTCCCGTTGAATCGATAAATTTGTTTAAAAGTGTAGATAGTTGTTGTTACAGGATGTTCTGTTGCGATCAAAACCCTTGCGCCAGGCGGGACTCGAACCCGCATCTTCTGCTTTCCGAGCAGCTATGTTCGCCTTACACCATCGGCGCTGTTTTACCGCACGTAACATCCGCGATATCCTCGAGGTCCGTCAGCACCCACCCGTGATACGGGGATGGCCGGCCGTTGATTTCAGCATGGAACCGGTTAAGCTGAAGACCTTACTAGTAACAGTGTTTTAACACATTTGCTTAAACCTTGAGCGGCTGGTAGAGGGGCTATATGTTGTTACAGGATGTTTTGTTGCGATCAAAAAGGATATCGCGGATGTTACGTGCGGTCAAACAGCGCCGTTGGTGTAAGGCGAACATCGCTGTCCGCAAAGCAGAAGATGCGGGTTCGAGTCCCGCCTGGCACAAGAGTTTTGATCACAACGAAACATCCTGTAACAACACATAGTCTCTCTACCAGCCGCTCCAGGCTTAAGCAAATGTGTTAAAACATAGATAGTTGTATTGCTTCAATAGAACAATATCGGTGGGACCATTTTATGCGCCACTTCACGACAGGCGGGCACTTTTAAATGAAACCTTTAAAAACTCTTGAATTTTCACAACCTTTCAAATCAAACTGAACACCTTCCAAGTATAATAAAAACAAACGCCTACAAGTTTTTCTTAATAATAATTATATTGAAAATTTATTAAAAATTATTACAACAGCCTTTCAGACACATTCTCATACTATTGTACAGCGTATTAATTGGAGAAGTTTTTAAAGGATAGGAAAGCCTGTTGAAATTTTTTTAATAATTCATTAACTTAATTTTGAAGGCGTTCGTTCTTATTTGGAGAATTTTCAGTTTGATCAGAAAAGTTGTCAGAATTCAAGAATTTCCAAAGGTTTCATTTGAAAGTGCTCAATTGTCCCCTAGATTGTGTATAAAATGGTCCCACTGAGATTTTTCGATTAAAACAATACTACGAAGCTAACCATTCTTTTTAACGAAATTTTGTGAATTAGCGGGAACTCACACCCCTGTTAAACCTGCTTTGCTCTTGTGGACTACTTTATGGCATTCCCAACCTGTTTTGAGCT
Source organism: Heligmosomoides polygyrus polygyrus (assembly GCA_947396885.1). Taxonomy (NCBI): domain Eukaryota; kingdom Metazoa; phylum Nematoda; class Chromadorea; order Rhabditida; family Heligmosomidae; genus Heligmosomoides; species Heligmosomoides polygyrus. The sequence goes on along the minus strand of OX377201.1, from coordinate 24,325,236 downwards.
GCTCTTGTCCTCCTCGTTACCTTTAGTCACATCAGGTTCTACAAGATTGTTCCTCTCAACTCAATCTACATCCCATAACCTTGTGTGCTGCAGCCAGATACCCTAAAGGGCTTCAGACGTTCCTTTTCCCTGTGCACTCTGGGTATGTCTGTCTGATACTCCCCTACAGGGGCGCGTCGCTGCGGCACCTGTCACCCGTCGCGGAGCAGCTCCCGTACACATTCCCATGCTTCTCAATTAACATCACACGGCTCCGTCGCCCTGAAGTACGTTCAGCTCAGCTGTCAGCCGGCTGAGACACACCGAGACAGTCACTTTCAGGACCCCGCTGTTCCTCGCAGAAACAGCAATCAGCATTCAATAGACTGGTGGTGGTTTTGACTTGCGCCATGCACACAACACTCGCAATAAATGGGCATCTTTATTGCATTCCCCGGGCGGGGAATGCGTGCAGAACGGCTAATGCTGATCCGCTCGACAAGAAAACAACGCTCGTTCACGGTGAAAACGACGACGACACAAAAACCAACAGGGACGGGGCCAGTAACCAGTAGTGCTCATATCACGACGATAGGGGGCTGTGCAGCGCGACGTGCGATGGCAGTATGCCAACGCCCTCAGCGGCTGCGGTGGTGCTTCGAGCAGAAGCACGGCGGACTCCATGACGACGACGACGGCGACGACGAGCGTCCTTGTCCTTGGTACTGCCCAGGAGCCGCCGCTCAGCGCTGCGACCACGATTAGTTCCTCTGAAAACAGATGTTTTAGAAGAGCTTCTGGAAAACCGCTGAGTTCACCTGGACTTTGTCGACAACAGTCGATGGTTTTTAAAGCTTCGTTCAACTTCGGCAGACACACTGGGTGTTATACATCATTTTAAAAGTGCAGGGCTTCCCTATGAATCCGTCTTGTAAGATCTATTTTTCCGGCAATTTGTCTTTCTCTGAAAAGGTTGCCCATTTTTCAACAAAGGACCCTTGCCTTCTCGCATTTCACGGAACGATGTCAAGTAGCAGTGCGAAGAGTTTAAACATGAACCCGCCTTTCACTACGATTTCTTCCACCATAATGACAAACTCGCGCGTGTCGTAGTCCAGTCGGAGGAGGTGCCGGCTGTAGCGCGCATTATATACAATTGAGAAGCTTTTGAGAAATTTTACCGAATGAACGAATGAACGAGGAAATTCGGTGTCGAAAAGTTTTGAGCGAACGAATGAACGAATTTATTCGCTCCCCAATTTTTTTCTTTTCGCTTATTCGAATATCCGGATAGTCGAACAATTTGTTCGAATTAGGTTCTGTGCACAAAGATTTGAAGTTTATTCGATATTCGAATAAAATTACTCGATTCTCAAATAAAGTTGAAATATTCTTTTTTCGAATATTATTCGAAAATGTTCCCCTTTCGACGTTCGAATTCGAACAAATACTCGAAAATCTATAAGAAATATTGGATATTCGACTATTCCAATAAATATTCGAACAGTTGAGTATTGGAGTACATTCGTTCGAGCACAGCTATAGCGTGCATTGGTTCGGATTTCCTGCCCGGGACTAAGGCTTTGATCCATCCCGCATATTTGAGCTGGTGCCAGAGTGGCCTCTGAGGGATAAAAGCTGACTTGCTTGTAAAGCTGACAATGGGCCAAATACGAATTCAAATTGCATCCATGATATTCCGTAGAAGTAAATCGCGCGGCGCATCTCGAAAGATATTGAGTAACGCCGTCCTTTATCCTTCATCCATTTCTGGCAAGCCTCGCGAATGTTCAGAGCCGTAAAAGGCCATTACGTGATAAAACCCAACCAAGCATGTTTTCATTTTTTGCTCAAGCCTAAAGCGGCTGTTATAGAAGATAGAGGCTGTAAAGAGGATGTTTAGTTCCAATCAAAAGTCTTGCGCCAGGCGGGACTCGAACCTGCACCTTCTGCTTTCCGGGCAGCGATGCTCGCCGTACATCACCACCACTGTTTGATCGAACAGAACATCCACGATATCATCCTAGCAATCTCAACACTCACCCTGATATGGGATGAGCCGGCCGCTGATATCAGCATGAAATCTGTTAAGCTGAAGGCCTTCGTAGAAATGACGTTTTCGATCGCAACTAAACATCCTCCTAACAACTTCTTCTTCTATAACAGCCGCTCTAGGCTTAAAGAAAAATGGAAACATCGTTTCTACGAAGGCCTTCAGCTTAACCGGTTTCATGCTGATATCAGCGGCCAGCTCATCCCGACATCACGGGTGAGTGCTGATAGGTGAGATTGCTAGGAAGATATCGTGGATGTTCTGTTCGGTCAAACAGCGCTGGTGTTGTGAGGCGAGCCTCGCTGCCAGGAAAGCAGAAGGTGCGGGTTCAAGTCCCGCCTGGCGCTGGAGTTTTGATCACAACTACACATCCTCCTAACGAGCCAAGAATATTTTTCAGATCAAACGCACAATGATCTACGCTTCCGCCGCGGGAATATTGTTCCTCAATAATCTTGCACTTGGAAAATAAGTTGAGCTATTTGTAATTTGAGCTGCAAGCATAGAATTAAAATCGATACTTCAATAGGCACCTTTCATTATGAATGCGCCGTTCATTCTACCTCCTATACCAACTTTTTGCTCGGCAAATGATTCAATAGACCAAGGGCCGGATTCATCAACGTCTAAACGGTGGGTATAGGGGTAGAGATACCCACGATGGAGCCCGCGCCTCTGTCTCTCATCCCATCTCTACCCCTTATACCCCGCAGGTTTAATTGATGAATCCGGCCCCAGAACACCCCTCTAAGTCGTTGAAGTGTAAAGCGTTAAAGAATCCTCAGCTTTAGCTGACCCCTCAAGGACATGCCGCACATTGAATTTATAAACATCACATTTTGTATGTTCATACAACGTATTTATGCCAGCGTTCTTAGATGGGCACGTGGTAGCACAGTCGAAGATGCCGGGTGTCACGTGTACCCGATTACAGGTTCATGGTTCGGATTTCCAGCGAGACCAACCAAGAATTCCATCCCTCTGGGGTCGGTGCATTGGAACAAGTGTTGCCTAAGAAGGATGAAACACCGACTTGATCGTCGGCTGACCGCTGTAACTCATTGTTTAGGCTAAATACGAATTCAAATTTCTTCCACGACATTTCGTAGAAGCAGAAAGCGTGGCGCATCTCAAAGAGGGATGGGATAACGTTGCCCTTCTTCCCTTGCCGTAAGAAGATCCCAAACCTCTCTCAAAGCTCATTATCTCGTGATAAATGTGACTCTGCCTCAAGACCTATTCACACATGACATGTGTATTCATGAGATGTTTTTACAGTCGAGCAAAGACAATGTAGGGGTTTTACAAAACGGCTGTGACTTTCTCGGATCACTGTACAGAGAAGCATTTACTGTCTACGAATTCGTGACACATCCTAGAAAGCTGATCAGTGGTGACGTTCCATGTCTGACTCTCGATGAACCTTGGCATCTTTGACGTTGAAATAGACGAGCAGTTTCTTCAGCAGTGTCAAGATTGTTACAAGCCTTTATTGCGGCTTACGTTTCGGTGCTGTCACCTGCTTCAGTGCCTGGAAAATTCGAAGTCATTTGAGAAACTACGCTCCCAAATGCCATTTCATTCTGCAAAACCCCACCCAAACGGCTAAGAGACTACGAAAACGACGGCGTGAGAAGTCGAAAACAATGCTAACCTTAGACGTGACAGAAGAGTCCCTAAGCTCATTCACCCATCTTTCGTTCAGCCAGAGTGACGGTAGACTCTCTGTCCAAGGTTTGTCCATCTAAGGTTAGCCTCATTTTCGAATTCATACGGCGTTTTTCGTGGTCTCTTAGCCTCTCGGATGGGTTTCTGCAGAACGAATGGCATTTGGGAAGAGAGTTCCTCAAATGACGTAGACCTTTTCAGGCTCTGCAGAAGGCCAACACCGAAACGTAAGCCGCAATAAAGACTTGTAGCAATCTTGGCTACGCTGAAGAATCTGCTCGTCTACTACAGATCTGTGGCGATTTTTATACATTTACGTGTAGCTCAACTGCGAGTAGTAGCTTCAGGCGGCGCCTATAACGTGTACTCTGAATTCGAGGTTTCTCGGTTCGGCTCTGGACCAGTCTAATCGAGAATAAATCGCTTCTGGCACAGTACTAGACCAGTTTGTGTCGGATTATACACTGATCTGCCCTTCGAATGATCACCGTAAGTGATCACTGTATGAGGGAAATATGCATGGAAGTAGTAACTGTGATATTCCTCAGAAGTAAAGTGCACAGCGCATTCCGCATAAGATTAGCCAAGCTGTTCTTCCTATCCATTCATATGGTAGGCCTTCTTGCTCCAGGCTCTTTAGCCTGTATTCTCAGCCTGAATGCCAGCGTGCACTCGTTGGCACTTAGTTAGCCGATTTCTGCTAGCACTTTGCGTGACGGAGCAAGGAACTATAAAAACGGCGGCTCAAATTATGTCTCAGCCGCGAAATTCGCTTCATATAGTCTCTCAACAGGCTGCGGATTGCTAATAGTTGCCAGGGGTTTTTCTGGCCCCGGGCGAATCAATGCAGGAGGAGTCATTTGAATTCCTGCACCTAGAGCGATTCATCCAGACGCGCTGCTAGCTGTTATACGTCTTCACTCGGTTTTTCTGAGGAAATTAGGCACATCCCTTTCGGGCTCAGCCTCTATGTGCATTCGAGGCCATTTCAAATCAATTCGACGGAACTCTCCAGCATGGGCGGACTTTAGGATCGAGTACCTTTGAAAAACCGAATCAAACCTTCTAAATGGGCTCACTCCATCAACTACCTCACTTCCATCGCTATCTGTAGTCAGTGCTCATGGGAAGAAGCAAGCGCTCTGCTACAGTAGCAGAAAGCGCTACAGCTTTATTGAGCTCAGCAGCCTCACTTTCCGCCAATAGTATGATTGAGCTCATCTCACGGGGTTGTAAGCTGATGCCGGATTCACTATTGGTAAGGTAATGGATTAATGCGGCGCGCGTAGCGCAGTCGGAGAGGGTGCCGGCAGTTGCGTGCACCCGATACCAGGTTCGGATTTCCCACCCAGGTCAACCAAGTCTGCCATACCTCCACGTCATTCCTCCAGGGTTGGAAAATTGGTATCAGGCCTTGGAAGGATAAAGCGCTGACTTGCTCATCAGCTGACCAAGTCACGATATGGCAAAACCACATGTCACCTGTCGTCCCATTGATCATCAAGTAGTTTGAGCGGGCACCAGCAGCGTCTCCATTTGTCCCTGTCGCGTACCAGAGTGCTCCAATGTATTCTCCTCGCTCGAGGAACAGGAAGAGCGTCATATCGGTCGTTCAGCGCTCTCACGACGAAGTCCGACCAACGCGTTGGTGGGCGTCCTGGTGTTGTCTTGCCATCCTGCTGAATCCAGTCGGTGACGGCTCTCATCAAGCGGGTGTCTGTGAAGCCCATTACTTGGCTGGCCCACCTAATTTTCGACGTCTTGGCCTATGCGACAGCGTCTTTGGTCTTCGAACGTCGACGAAGCTCGGAACTCCGGAGGCCTTCTCTCACTTGCCTGAGCCGTGTCACTCCGAGCATCGTCCTCTCGATCCTACATTGCGCGACGCTGATCGCGTGTTCATCCTACTTTCGTATAGCCCAGATCTCTGAGGCGTCAGATAGAGCAGAAAGAACGGTAGAGTCGAGAAGGTGGGCAGGAGTCGGACGTTCTCCGTCTCCTTCACGACTTCTTCGACGCCCTTGAAAGCTCCCCAAACCGCTCGTTTCCTCCTGCTCAGCTCTGGCGCTAGGTCACGGGCTATATTGACTTCGCGACCCAAACACATGTAGCTGAAGGTGTTATTCCAATGAGAGAGGGTTCCTCATAAACACCGTCTTAGTAAGATTCAGCTGCAGCCCAACGTTCCCATATACACGGTCGAAGACGACCAGCATTCCTCCGCCTGGCTGATGCTCGGTGTTATGAGCACAATGTCGTCAGCTGCGTAGCGCATCCCAGAAGGGATTGAGTAACGCGTCCATTATTATTATCCTTTATAAGCAAACGTCTGAAAACCCGGAGGACAACTTGTGGTGTATGTAGCGCAAGGGCAGCGTATACAGTAAAAGATGAGCAACTACGCTTCGATTTTAGGCCGGACTCGCATTCAGACAATCTACCCAACAGGGTTGGCCAAGGCGTATTTGAAATGAATCTCTGCGGTATATTTCTTCGTGGATGCCCATCGTAGTCACCGCAAATGACAAATTTTTTCTTTCAAATAAAAGGAAGTAACTTCACCTGATGACATCCGTCCCTTTTCTTTAAGATTTCCTGTAGTTTGCTCCCAGGTAATTGGATCTCTACTCAACTTATTGGGTGTTCACCAGATTTTTCCAAAATATGTTCAGATTGCGAAGGCGATATGAACACATTTTTTGAAAAATCGTGTGAACAGACGAGGTGGCACAGTCAGAGAAGGCGACGGCTGTCGCATGCGCCTGATTCCGGTTCCTGGTTCGGATTTCTCACCCCGAACCAACCACGAGTCTGTGAATTTCTACTAAAATTGACTGAGAAGGAAAAAACGTTGAATTGTTCATCAGTTGGCCACCGCAAGTCATTGTATGTCCAAATATGCATTTGAACTGTCTCCGCGACATCACGTGGAAGTGGAATGCATGGCGCATCCCAGTAGCGATTCACTAACGTCCTCCTTTATTTTTTTAATATTTATGTTCATATCAACCCAGGCGCTTCCGACAGCTTCTATATACGCCCATTTTAAGTGATTGGATCCACACATCCTGTGAATCGTATACAGTCCAGTACTTACAATAGCCTGGGATGTGTCCTATACAGATTTTGGACTATTCCTGATTAATACGAGTTTTTTACTCTTCCTACAGCCGGATTCATCAACGACTTCATCGTGGGTATCTCTACCCCGGGTATAGGGGTAGAGATACCCACGATGAAGCCTGCTTCTCTGACTCTTACCTTATACCTACCTGACTTCTATCTTATCTTCACTCATACCCACGGATTTAATTGTTGATGAATCCGGCCCCTGTTCTCCAAGGTTTATTATTCTAGTGTGCAAGTACTCTTTAAAACGATTTCCATATATGTGTGATGAATCCCAATACGTACACTCGCAGCTTCATTTACTTCTGTCGTTTTGTCAAGTCATTAGTAACCTTTCTGATTAAATTAAAGTTCCGACTCGAAATGACCGGAAACCCATTCGCAGTCGTAAAAGTAATACCCGTTTTTATCTAATGATGTTATTTACCGCCCAGGGTTAGCTTCCCTGATGGAGCGAATTGCGAAAGAAACCCTCAGATCCATTTGGGACCTACAGCTGCACTATGCAGCAGTTCGCGGCACCGGAAGTGTAACCGCGTTAGCGCATTAGGAGGTCCTCTCACTCAAAACCGACCAAATTAGCGAAAGAAGTCTTCCGTCTTCACCAGTTCTGAAGCGATGCTAAACTTCGTTGCCATAACAACACTTTTAAGGGCACTTTGTGCAGAGTGTAGTTGCAAAGGGCTCTTCTTGTGGACAACTGTTTGAGACCATCTAGCCATTGCCGCCTTTCTTCCGATCCGAAGTAGAACCAATGCCATGACCTTCAATAAGAAGTCGTTGAGCTAGAGGACAAGCATGGAGTTGGAATTCTTCGCTGTTCGCCGAGCTCTTCATCGATGTGACTTCTCCCGCGACCGGGAAGGCTGAAGATCATAATCGCGACTCGCCTACTTGCCTCGGATGTGCTTAATAATTCAGCGCGAACTCATCGAGATTAGCCGAAAACTGGGACGCGCACATTCGGTCGCGCGGCAGGCGCGGCGGCGGCTCGGCGAAAGCGAGCCCAACACCTAGAGGGGCGCGAGGCTTCTTCGCGGCTCTCGCTGATCGCGCTTTTCGGGCTCCGGCCGACGACTACGGGACGAGTGAGTTCTCTCGCTCTGCCGCTTAGATAAACAAATTTCCGCAGCGACGACAACAATTCCGAAACGGGATGACATCCAGATGACGCGAACTACACATATCACACCACCCCACTAGCTCGGCTCACGCGCCGCTAGCAGAGCGACGGCCGATAGCCGCCACCGCCATAATAAACAGCTACAGGGGAGCCGGAAAGCGCTTCGTTTGCTTAGATGGACCTGAAACTGTTCAGACCCAGCAAGACAACAAGAAGAACCTATTGTTGCTAATCAGAGCGACCTGAGGCCGCATTCACGATTGGTAGGGTAATGGGTTAATACTTACCGACAGAGGATAGTGAGCAGAGGACAATTTTGGTATTCACGGTTACGATATAATTCGTCAGATGATATAACTCTACCCCACCATTCATCACCTCCACGCTCTTGTGAATTCCAGGTAATGTTTCAATTTTTACTCTCTACCCACCCCTCCCTAGTTGAAGCCATCCATGAGTCCTGCCTCCGATCTGAACGGTATCGAATTCGTTACCTAAGTAACAACCCTACCTCTTACCTTAAAAGCCGTAAAAATCGACGTGGATCCACCTCTGGAACGCAACTTTCACATGTTATGGTGCGCACTCATTCATAAATATAACTGCAACTGTCCCCTCCATGTAAAGCCTAGAATGGGCGCGTGGTAGCGCAGTCGGAGGATGCGCCAGTCCTAGTGTGTGCATTCTGATTGCATGTTCCTGGTTCGAATTTCCCGCTCAGGCCAACCTAGCCTTACATCCCCCCAGCGAACTTCTCTTGGAAAGTCGGTGAATTTCTCTCGGAAAGACGAAACACTGACTTGCTCATCGACTGCTCTCTGCAAGTGCTTATATAGCTCCGAATTGTACTCTAGTTGCCCCTGCAAAGCCTCGTAAAAGTAGAATGCGTGGCGCATCCCGCCGACCGTTATCCTTTTATCTTTTAGCAAAAACTTGTATGAGGTTGCCGGCCCCATAAACTGGTGAGCTCTGTAAATACGGAAATGAATCGAACCTAAAATCGATTACCGATATGATCAAAAACCAGCAATCCCTGCCTATTGCGCCACATTTGCTCCTAGCACTCCAAATAACCGCTTGATATAAGCTCACCATTTTGAGGCCTTCTATAGGCACAGGTCCCGAAGGAGATGCCGACCTCACGTCACTCCTAACTCCATCTCAAAGTCTATGGTTCCTGTCCCGCCCAATCGAGGCTTACAATCCTTCGAGGTCCATGAAGTGCTGCGAGTCTTCTTTGGGAAGCATGCAACCCTCGCTTGTCCCGGGGAAGCTGTTAGTAACGAACGCAAGTCATTGCATAGGCCAAATATGCATTCAAATGGCATCCATGAAATACCTTAGCGATACAATACGCGGCGCATCTCGTGAACGATTGATCAGCGCTGGCCTTTACCCATTCCCCTGACCTAGAATAACTTCAATGGCCACACGAATAAGGTAAAAGGAAATTACTGCGCAAAACGGAGTACCCCGATCTGAGACAAACACCCCAGCTCGGTGTACAGAGTGCGACGTCTTCATCAACCATAAATATTGGTCTTGCAATGCCTATTTGATCCTAGGCTTACAAATCTTTCCAGCTCTTCCATGCTAACGAGCTGGTACCATATTAGACTTTCCGAGCAGTATAGAACAGCCCTAAATAATGAAGCGGTGGTAGTGCAATCGGGGGAGGCGCCCACTATAGCGTGCGGCCATTTCTGGTTCATAATTCGAATTTCCCGCAGAGGTAAACCACGCTGTCCATCCCTCCAGGCCCGGCGAGCAGGTACCAGAGTTACCTGGGAAGGGTAAAACACTGACTTCTTCACTGGCTGTCCACCGCAAGAAAATCTACAGGCTAAATACGCATTCAAATCGCCTCCACGACATTCCGTAAAGGTAGTGCATCCCAGCAGGGATTGATTAGCGCCGTCGTTCATCCTTTGCAGAACAGCGATCGGGAGACGGCACACTGTATAAGACAAATACAGGGTGCGTAAAAAGTATTGACGCACCTACTTTTTGATTCAGCTCCAGCTTCTGTTTGTACCCCTATAGGTTTTTGTGTGTTATTTTTGTTGTCTGTATTGTGCTCAAAAAACACTCACGAAAAAACTGAAGAAGCTGAATGATCGTCATCGTTACGGTGGCCTTTTTTTGTCTGTTACTCAGAGAGCTGAATATTTCCTTAACAAGAGAATTAGGCGCTGTTCGAAACGGTTGGCGAGGAAAGAGGTCAATAACCCAAGCGTCAGCCGCGGCTCTGTCATAACAGATGCTGACTACACGATGTTCAAGCAAGATAACGTTCAAATCCAAAATTATCAATCTCTGTCCGATAACGGCAAACAGGTAAGGCGCGCAGGTGTGGACAGCTTCTCAGACGAGCACAGCTTAAACATGAATCCGCTGAATTACTCTTTTTAGGCGATTTTGGAGAACGAGGTCTGGGCTACTTTCAACAGAAGTGACCAGTCGCAGAAGGCTACCATGTTCAAAGCACGGAACGAAATCCAAGCGAGTACTTGCGGCGCGTGCTCATGAATTTTTCCGTCGTTTTCGCTCCTGTATTCTCAGTAAAGGAGCCAAAGTCGATTACGAGTTATTCTATCGTGTTTGCAAGATCATTTTCCATATTTCTCAAGTGAATATCTTAAAACTTACTGCGCATTACTATTTCCACAATCGCCATTTACTGCGTCAATACTTTTTACGCACCCTATATGAAACCAAAGTGTCGCCTGATACGGAAAATTGCCTATATCGATATGGAAAGGTGGACAAAATACGTGGTCGATTTCTGTAATGGTTTCTGTTAAATGAAATGGCGTTTGGGGGATAGCTTTTGGGATTTATTTTCATTTCACTCCACACTCTGGAGAAGGTGAGAACGCCGAAACATTGTCTTGAGTGTTGTATGTTTTATGAATCTTGGAGTGACTTGATACAAATATTATCCCTTAAAATTTAAACGTATTGATTGGTGCCCGGCGTCGCATTTTGCCCTTGCTCAATAGAACAAACGTGTAAAATACGTGGGCTGCCCGAAGGCAAGCGTGCGTGTCAAGTGTGGCCGTTCAGAGCGCCATGAGTGAGGAAGTAAAACCGAAAAAGCACAAAATCACCTCTTCCAATAAATCTGGGGGAAAGATAGTCTTAGACTTCCACAAAATGAATGCCTTAAGCTTGAAGCTAGACAGTATATTTATGCTCTCGCAAAAATTTCGAATATTCTAACGGTTTCGAATACCGAAAATTTTCGAGCATTCGAAACCGAATACATTCGAAAATCGTGATTTTTCTGAATATTCGAAGTCGAATACATTCGAAAAACGCGATTTTTTGAACATTCGAAGTCGAATACATTCGAAAAACGCGATTTTTTGAACATTCGAAGTCGAATACATTCGAAAAACGCGATTTTTTGAACATTCGAAGTCGAATACATTCGAAAAACGCGATTTTTTTTAATACTCGAATTCGAATATTCAAATTCGCATGGAAATCATTATATTCGAATGATTCATTCGAATACCTATTCGAATGATTTCCATGCGAAAACCTTTATAGCGCCTATTCGAATGAATCATTCGAGCAAAAGTATACTAGACAGCCCGCCTAAACATGAGCATAATTAGCTCCATTACAGTCCCAAGGGTAGTAATACCCTATCAGTACCAGAGAAAATCCTACTTTTTTGTTAACTTTAGCGACTTGGAATGGGAGTGAGCGATAGGTTTTTATCTCTTAAAAAGTTCATACACATCCTACTTTCATAAGAAATTGTGTACCTGAATTCTGTTTGGCCTACATAACGGCACGATGACAAGAGCTGGTCAGCCGGTGGACAAATCGGTGTTTCATCTTCTCAACCTTTCTTCAACCTTTATAGCGCCGTTCACAAACATTACGGGGAGAATAGCAACTCCCAGTATAGTAGTACGCGCTGGGTGGGGCGAATTGTATGAATTTCAAATCAGGCACGACAAACCATGCAAACCCCTGTATTGGTTTAGACCAATATGTGTTTTGTGGCCGATCAAACTTGTTCTGCTTGTGCTTCTGCCACGTTTTTTCCCCAACTTCCCCTTTCCTACTCCATGCTGCGTCAGGCTATACAGGCCACACTTCTTACCGATAGGGCGCATGGTCGCAGTTAGAGGAAACGTCAGTTGTCGCACTCTTCGATTCAAGGTTCTTGGTTCGCATTTCTCGCCGAGGCCAACCAATTCTTCCATCCCTCTCGGGTTTATGGTTTGCTTCCAAATGTCTCTGAGGAGAATAAAACTTTCCGTGGCCGCCCACGTCAAGTTAGTGTACAAGTCAATTCCAAATTGCCTCCACGACATCGCGTAGAAGTAGAATGAGTGGCGCATCCCCAAAGGATTGGCTGACGCCGTCGTTTGTTCTTTTAAGTCCTCACTTATACCTTGATCACCTTGAACTGCGCTTATTTACCTTTGTTGGGTTCAAATCAAGGCTCTTTACGGCCAGCACTGTGGAACATGCACTTATTTCGTGTTAAAGAACGCTTCAGTCGTTCTTACCTAGGATTTTACTTCTTCGGGATGTGCCATCCTTTTAACACTCAAGAAGTCTTGAAAGCTTCTTAGATAATTACTTAGCTCCCATAAAGCCTGCCTCCCGTGAACCACTCAATCGTTGACTTTGTACTGTTTTTAGACACTGCTTACAGGGGAAGGGTCTGAAGCGTATGTCTGAACCGGGGAAGCGAGTCATATAGGGAGAATCCTTATCCCTCAATTAGTGTAAAAATGTGTTTATTTTTTGCCAAGTCGTTGAACCCTAGGAGTAGGGGGCCCTTGAAATCACAATGGAATACACCGCATCACTAGTTTGGGGGTTTTGAAGGCCCGCGATGCCTCTGCCGGCAAGCGGCTCGAAGCGTAGTGGAAGTGGGCTTGCTTCATGCGAGGAAGGTCGGGGGTTTGGTTCTTGTGAGCTGTTGCATTTTTGCTCTTCGGCTGACTGGTTGAGATTTGGGGGTTCTGACGTCTATAGCATTTTCAGACGTTTTCTGCGCATTTCCTAGCTGTACGCTGTGGAGAATACCTTTCTTGCGACTTGGGTATCTCTACCCCTATTCACACGGGTTAGTAGTTGATGAATCCGGCCCTGATCTCACTTTTCGAGTATTCTCTACCCATTGATATATCCACGGTGTGGTGGACAAGGTTTATCATGAATGTCGCCTCATCGTGTGTACGACTACCACATACACCGCATACCCGCGGGTATAAGCGTTGATGAATCCGGCCCACGTCAGTGTTCTCCTTCCCAGACAGCTCTGGTAGCAATTTTCCAACTCATGAATGGAGGGAAGGCTGAGCTGCTTTGGTCGGGGTCCCAATCAAGAACCTCAATTCGTCATGCAAATACCACCACCTACTACGGCTGCGCCACACTCGCCCTTTACTAGGAACACGCTCTGTAGAAACCAGAAATGAATGTTGTTTCAAAACCTTAAGCCACTTCGTCGCTAATCTTACGCCATATTTCACGACTTTGATTTATAGCCAATTATGCATGAGAACAGTGAGGCTACCAGTATGTCGGAGTAGTTCTCAGCTAGAAATTTACGAGGTACAAGCTGCCGGCTCCATGAAATGTTGTTTATTTCATTTCCTCAAAGGACAACAAGTCATCATAATTCATACTGAGCACAGTCGACCTACACCAGATCCACAATAGTGCAGGCATTTAATACTACATTTTATTGCTTACAGGAGTGCTTTGAACTGCAAAGCCTGTTGAATGTCTTTCGTTACAGGCGGCGGTGAGTACTGGATGGGCGCTGGATGTGATCGACGGGTGAACTTCCAACACCTCGCTTGTCAGAACGTTCGTACTGTGTCGAGGAGCGTGCAATTAGGTAACGGTCCATTCCGCATGACACTTTAGGCCTTTCTTCTACCTCTGTCCTCCTAGCCAAGAACCCCAAAGAGTACAGCCCTTTAGCCAGCCTTACCTGAAATGCTGGACGCCACCATAAATTAGATCGGAATGAATCATTTTCGGATATCACTATCCGAATTATCACCTTTATCTGAATCCCCCAAAAATCCGGGCCCACGAGATTAGCGTTATCCGAATCATTCAAATATCCGAAGGTTTCGATCGGATACAATGTATCGCCACTAGACATCCTCAACATTGGAGCACCCTTCAGTTTTTTGTGAAGACAGAAATAAACGACTGCCCAAAGTACGTGAATGCGTATTTGCGTATTTGGCCATACAATGACTTGCGGTGGCCAGCCGATGAACAAGTCAGCGCTCTATCCTTCCCAGACAAGTCTGGTACCAATTCACCGACCCCGGAGGGATGGAAGGCTTGGTTGGCCTGGGCGGGAAATCCGAACCAGGAACCTGGTATCGGGTGCACGCGACAGTCGCGCCTCCTCCGACTGCGCTACACACACCCAAAGTAATGCAACGAAAATCGCCCACAGCTGACATAATTTCAAAAAATTCTGATAACAATGAAAAACAGGAAAAACCCTTGAGACAGGCTATGGGCGTCATTTTGCTTCGACTCTTCTTATAAGTATATACCATTTCCATTTTAAAGTCGACATTTTTCGTGTATTAAAAGGCTGTCGTTAAAAAATATATATATACGCTTCTAAATGAGCATAAAATTCTTACCACCTTAGCCAATTCAGTGTTCTCGGGCTCATTCTGAAGTGTTCTGATACTCCGATGTAAGGAGATTTTGCCGCGCACTCATCCAAACACTGCGATGTTGAACTGACAGTGCAAATGTTGTTCGCCTGAAGCTACGGAGCGGAGAACGGTGGCATGTTTCCTCTGTTGTGATTGTTTCCTCCGTTTTTAGATTTACGTGCATTTAAACAGCATGTATGTACACTACAGTCCAATACGCAACGAGACGTGTAGGATGAATGCGCGGCGAGAGCTCTCCATGTAACACACCAGCAAATTCTCTGTTTTCCAACATCAAAGGACAACCCTAAAAATAATGCTGGAGATCAAATTACAAGAATTTTTGGTCTACTCAAGCAGTCCAGCCATTTTTTCTTAAGCCACTCTGCCAAGGTGAGTTTTTTATTCAAAAGTTCATAAAAAAGAAAGCTTTGGCTACCTTATGTCGTTTGCAGCTAAGGCTTAGATTTGTCTTTGTTGGTTTGCAAAATGTTCAATTTATTTCTAAATGTAGCCGGTCTCAAATAAAAATGACCCATTTTAATAAAGCGAAAAAATTTTAATTTAAAGTGAAAATTGTATGGAACACATTCACGTCAAAAAGGACACTTTCAAAATCAAGCTGAACACCTCCAAACTCGAAGCAGATGTCTTCAAAATTATACCAGGCACTTTCTAGAAAGATGAAAATAAATGTTCAACTTGAAAAATGACTATGACATTCCTTGAAATTTAATAATTCGCCTGCCCCAAAAGCTAATGTCAAGTTGATCAATACTGTATTTGAATTTCATTTAAAATTTTATATTTTAGCTAAAAATTGTTTTGAGCTCATTTTTAAGTGCAAAAAACAACAATTCTTAGGTGTTTCGCAAGGATATATCGCGCTATGCTCACTCACTCATCTTTCGCGACTTGAATTTCATTTGTTCGATAGCAAAAATCCGGTTCGCGCGAACCAGCAACTAACGGTTGAAAAACCATTTCAAAAAGACACCTATCTCCACTACACATCTTTAAGAAAGCAGCATTCAAAACATCAATCAGATAAACACACCGATCGACGTGCTGGAAAAGTGCATAACGCGATCTCTTGCTATACTATACTCACAAATTTCTGCTTTCTTACACCCTAAAATGAGCCTGTACCTTCACGCAGCTTTAAAAAAACAATCCTATTAAAATTCAAGCATTTCTGGGGCAACCGAGCTTTGAATTTTCGAAACATAGAGAGACTGAAAATAAGTTTAACATCCTTTAAAAAACTAATTCAGGTTCTTAGAAAATGTTTAGTTTAACTTGGAAGGCGTTCGTTTTTAATTGGAATGGGTTCTAATTGATTTCAAAAGTGTCTGCAGGATGCGTAAAAAGAATTGACGCACCTTCTTTTTCTTTCAGCTGCAGCCTCCTCTTTCTACTTTTCAAGGCTTTCTTGTGCTATTTTCGTTGTCTGTGTTGTGTTCAAACAACATCTCGCAAAAACTGAAGAAACATGATACCACGTTACGGTGGCCCTTTCTTGGCTGTTAGGAAATGAAATGAATACTTCATTCGCAGGAGAATTAAGCGCTGTTCGACACAGTCGGTGAGGAAAAGGTCAATGATCCAAAAGTCAACTACGGCTCTGTCATATCAGATGGCGCTTACACGATGTTCAAGCACGATAACGTCCAATTCCAAAATTATCAATCTCGACCGATGATAGCAGACAGACAAAGACGTGCAGATGTGAACAGTTTCTTAGACAAGCACGGCTTAAACATGAATCCGCTGGATTGCTCTGTTTAGGCGATTTTGGAGAACAAGGTCTGGGCTACTTCCAATGGAACGACGTCCACATAGAGTACTTGCGGCACACCGCCGAGTTTTGAGTTTTCCCGTCGTTTTCGGTCCTGTGTTTATAGTAAGGAGTTAATATCAGTTACGAGTTATTCTATCGTGTTTGGACGCGTGGAGCGCAGTCGGAGGAGGCGCCGGCTGTCGCCTGCACCCGATACCAGGTTCCTGGTTCGGATTTCCCGCCCAGGCCAACCAAGCCTTCCATCCCTCCGGGGTTGGTGAATTGGTACCAGACTTGTCTGGGAAGGATAAAGCACTGACTTGTACATCGGCTGGCCACCGCAAGTCATTGTATGGCCAAATACGCATTCAACACGCCTCCACGACATCCCGTAGAAGTAGGTTGCGTGGCGCATCCCAAAGCGGATTGAATAACTCCGTCATTTATCCTTTATCCTTAACATCATTCTCCATATTTTGGAAGTGAATATGGTAAATCTTACCACGCATTGCTACTTCAACAACCGCTATTTACTGCGTCAATACTTTTTACGCACCCTGTAGTTTGCTTTGACGTATTCAACTCATTTAAAAGCGTTCCGCCTGGCGTGATAATGGGCCACTAAGAAGAGCCTTACGATACTGTGGAAGGTAGCGTAACTCTGATTTTTTGACCGCGTTTCGATTTGTTTCCATTTTTGGGCCACACTCTATGTTTTTTGCGCAACTTCAAGCGACTTTTACTCATCTGAACCCTAAAATGAATCGATAGAGGATTCGTCTGTAGATTTGTACAAATCCGTTTACATCTTTACTAAAACAACCAACGACACAACTCTGCCAATAGTGTTCATGCAGTCGATACGCCACCATTTCAATCTACTTTAATCGCAGTCAAGAAGCCAGAAGCCATCACATTAAAACCACAAATTCACGACGCTATTGCCCAGCACTACTACAGATATCCCGTGCACTTTTTCTAATTACTTGTGGGTACTGAAGTCCTTAAGAGGTCTATTGAACCTTAACAACCATCCCTTAACAACCAAATCATTTTCCGCATTAATTACGGCTCACTGGGCCGTGATACTGACAACTAGGGACCGAGTTCATCTTGAATTTCAGGCTACGTGCAGGAGCGACATGCGATGCAGAGAGTCTGTGTTTGCACACGCGACATGTGTAACCAATCCGACGGCTTCGGTTTCACCTTACCGCTGACGTTAGCCGTCTTATATCTGCTGTTACGGTAACGCCAACTACCGTAAGTCTTTAGGGGTGAACGTGTGCTATGGGATCGTGCCAGCACATGAGCATTTCAGGACTTTCTACCTCAGTGAACTCCGCACACTCCCGGTCAACTGCCATAATCTCAGGGTGAGTAGTAAGCGCTTGTCGTACCTAGTTAAATCTGCTGTGCGAGTAGATCTGTTGCCGCATTTCCTGCTCTTCTTCGGCGAATATCCGCGCCGTGTGGCCCAGCGTGACCCGCTTGATGTCGGCTCGTTCGACTTCCTCGCGCTCACGCTCCTTCTTCCACGCCTCGTGCAGTGCCGACTCCTCTATGGAGACCGTTTTCAGCACCAGCTGAACATGTCGCCTTGTAGACACCAAACGGGAATTGAGAGAAGGGATGGAAAGAAGCGTACCTTATTCCCTTTGCCTCTCGCCATCAGCGACACTTTCATCGACGGCTTCGCGTTATCTGAGCTTGCCTTCGAACCTTCCGGGGAGTCTTCTGAAGAAAGTAAAGTCAACAATGCTAGAAATTCATTTTGCTGCAGTTGAAGCTGAGCGGGCGAACCCTGAAATTCGCGTCCAGTTGGTACAAACCACTATACCTTGGATTTGACCCGATAAGGATATTTCGAATCGGTCATTTTTCAAACATCGGATAAATTACTCATTCGGAGAATGAGAATTTTGAAAATCCCGGACCTTAGGACGAGAAAGATAAGGGGGGGGGGGGGGTGATTTTTACTAAACTGATTTTCGAATTACTCAGGCAACTGATTTTGATCAATATCCGATGTTCTGACCGTACCATCTTCGATGTATTTATTTTTAAAAAAAAATTATCTGAATCATTCCAAAACTAGTTTTAGTGAAAATTGCCCCTACCTAATTCATCCTAAGATCCAGTCTTTCCAAAATGTCATAATTTAAGTGACCCGTTTGAAGAAATGCCGGATGCATGGGTCATCCGAATTATTCGAATCGGCGTCGGATCTAGTGTATATAAACTCCCATGAACCTGAATCGCGCCTGCAAACGACTTTGTCGTGTGTCGAAACCTTTCCCATCTGTTTTCAAATTATTTTGATAGCACTTGTTCTGAGCACATGCAGCGCAGTCGGAGAAGGTGCCGCCTGTCGCGAGCATCCGATGCCAGGTTTTTGGTCTGTTTCCCGCTCAGGCCAACCAAGCTTTCCATCCCTCTGGTGTACGTGAATTCGTAAAAGCGCCGACTTGTTCATAGGCTGGCCACCGCAATTTATTGTATGGCCAACGACGAGTTCGGATCGCCTTCACAACATCTCGTAGAAATAGAAAGCGTGGCGCATCCCAATACGGATTGAGTACGGCCTCCCCTTATACTCTATCGTTTATACCACATGTTCTACACGCTGTTGCTATCAATGATTCCACACGTTCGCTACCCCATCCTGAAAAGCACGCATTACTTGCGCACAGAACGAACATTGAGTAATGCGAAAAAAATCCGGATTATTCACACCATGACAATTGGAGATCTTACTGAGCTGCTTCGAAACAAAGGTTTTGAAATCTTCAACTATTAGCAAGTACTAGATGGTTTAGCTCCGCCCTTTAAACGAGGTAGAGCAGCTTCTCAGGTCACCTGTAGAGAAGTATTCAATAACAATGCTTTAACACATTTGCTTAAGCCTGGAGCGGCTGGTAGAGAGACTATATGTTGTCTCATGATGTTTTGTTGCGATCAAAACTCTTGCGCCAGGCGGGACTCGAACCCGCATCTCCTGCTTTCCGGGCAGCGATGTTCGCCTTACACCACCGGCGCTGTTTGACCGCACGTAACATCCGCGATATCCTCCAGGTCTGTCAGCACCCACCCGTGATATAGCCTCTACCAGCCGCTCCAGGCTTAAGCAAATGTGTTCAAGCATTGTTACTAGTAAGGTCTTCAGCTTAACCGGTTCCATGCTGATATCAACGGCCGGCCCATCCCGTATCACGGGTGGGTGCTGACGGAGCTCGAGGATATCGCGGATGCTACGTGCGGTCAAACAGCGCCGGTGGTGTAAGGCGAGCATCGCTGCTCGGAAAGCAGAAGATGATGGTTCGAGTCCCGCCTGCCGCAAGAAGTTTTAATCGCAACAAAACATCCTGTAACAACATATTCAATAACAACTTATAGACTTCGTTGTCCTTTTCACAGACATTTAAGCACATAACTATAACGACCCCACCAGACACCATCGGCTAGCCTTGCATTTTGCCCATTTCAATCCCAATTCATTCGCTCTGAAGCGAGCTAGCTCTTTCAAAACATTGTCAGAAACAGGCGAACTCGTGCTTCTTAAGCAGACCTAAGACTCACGAGTATCGCTTCTCATCTAGGACTCTGCTGTGGTTGACTACAGATCACCCGTACTAGGATCAAGCGACGAGGTCTAATCTAGAAGACGCTGACCTCTCTGGAATTCCGGAACTAATCGGAGGCGGCACAGTATGTTCTGTCTCGAATCTCTTCCTTTGCTTTGCCCGAGTGCTTGCTGACCTATGAGGGCCTTCAGATAGGCTAAAAAGGTAGCTAGGAATGGGTGCGATGTGTGGACATATGCAACAGCCACACTATGGTTACCCTCTCCCAAATGGAGCTATAGATTGCAGCAATTCGTTGAACGAACCTTATCCAGTTCAAACAGCGACGAACTTGTCATTTTCCCTATATTACGGAACTATGATTTCCTTTTTAAATCTTCTCTAGTCCTTCCTTTACTTTCTAAGACTTCTAGTTTTTCTTTTGTTTCATATTTTATAATTTTAGACTGAATTTTTTAAAAGTAAGAAGTCAGCGAACTCAAACTTCGTCCAGATTTTTGAAAACGACAACCTAGTCGAAGCGTCTCGGAAAATCAGAACAAAGAACCAGGCACAGTGCAATTATTCTCGAAGGTCGAACGAACCTCAGCGATGTGCTCCCTTTCAGCTGCCTTCAACTGTTCAGAACTGACCTTCTTTTACTTCTTTGCACAATTCTATTCTGGATCCAGTGCTTTTGAATACACTATTTCGGGACTCTAGCGTAGAATAGAAACAGAAAATCAGCGTTAAAATGGCATCGCAGTGCATATAACCTTTCCAGAATAAAGGATAAAGGATGGCGTTAATCAATCCCTTTCGGATGCGCCACGCATTTTACTTGTACGTGAATTCGTGGATGCGTACTTGACCACACAATGACTTGTGGTGGCCAGCCGATGAACAGAACAAGTCAATGTTTTGCCCTTCCCGACAAGTCTGGTACCAATTCAAGGACCCCGGAGGGATGGAAGGCTTGGTTGGGTTGGGTGGCAAATCCGTATCAGGAACCTGGCATCGGGTGCAGGCGACAGTTGGCACCTCCTCCGACTACACTACACGCGCCCAACCTTTCCAGAAACGCTATCGAAACCCGGACTTCAGCACCGCCTGGATGGCAGTTTCATCTGAGGTTATTAGCGCAGCCACACTCTCCCCTAGAACTCCTTAGCCATTGTCATTCCTCGAATCTGGTGCCGCTCCAGAACGCAATTTTTCAGGCACCTCCTGGGTGGAAGCAGTGCGTGTTCGTTTTTTACGTCAGCTGCCAAAAAAGAACCTCGCGAACTTTTTCCTCGCAACAATTATCACCCTCCGTGCATTCTCGCTGCTGAAAGACGAAGGCGTCTGTTCAGAAGCAGGCGGCTGGCGGCATGGCGGCGCGAGCAGTGCAATCGACGAGTGCTTCATAATTCAAAAACGGCGAAATTCGCACTCGCGACAAACTCAATAAGCTCCACGGATCTTCGCGCCTATGTACAAGCGGACGCCACCTAGGCACATGTAATGGCGGCGAGCCTTGCCCATGGGAATTGCACTGAAAACGTCAACGGGGCTTTCGACAGGGCTCCTTGAACGTCCAAGGAAGCCCTGGTCATTAGCTTGGGCTTGCCTGAAGAAGTGCTGGACTCCTCGGTCACTTCGGTAGCTCGGAACGACAAGACGTCAGATTACGCTAGCCACTAAGGAGCTGGACCTCTTGTCCCTTTAGGAAATCCTATCCTCGAAGAAGAATCCTTAATTCGTTGCAGGGTTTAGAAGCCAGAACCAGCTCTACGCTCGCACCATTTTTACGTCGAAATGGACACTTTTCAAATTAAAAACCCAACACTTCACCTCGAGACACCTTTAAAATCGAAGTGGATCTTCTAAGCTAGTCTCAGAGTTTCGAAACCAAAGCGAACTCTTCCAAATTGCAATGAGCTTTTTCTACATTAAACTAGAGACTCCGAAGAGGTTAGGATATTTTTTGTTGAAGAAAAATTTTGTATAAACTTCTTTGAAGTTTTAATTCGTCTACCCAGAAAGTGCACACATTATTTGAAATTGCACAAAACTGTTTTTGAGGAAAAAAATGGTCTAGAGCTTCTTCCAAAGAGCACGAAGGCGGTCATCTTTTAGTGTCAGAAAAGAGATCGCGCCATACCCTCTTCCAAGATGTCGCGATTTTTATTCGATTGATAGCAGAATTTTTGTTTACATAGAGTTTGTAACCTGCTAGTGATACAACGAAAACAACTGTAAAGCACACACATATCCTCACTTTGGTGGTTCTTGTAAGTGGCATGGCATTTACACTTTCAAAAAATAAACAAAGATGCGGCATTTTTGAGTGCATGGCGCGAAGTCTTTTAATACACTATATGCTTTCTTCTTTCCTGTGCTTTAAGACAAATAAATTAATTATAAACTACAAAAATAAAAGCGGTATATGTCGCGAAGACGAGCAGCATAGGGAGACGGGAACGCCCCATCCAATCAGACCGCATTGAATGGACGTGCCATTCAGAGGGGGAGTGTACAGTCGGTATCCTGATCGGCTGGCATGTGTTCGGGCTCTGCTCTGCTTGGTTATTATTGGTTGGCGAGCCACCTACCAATGCTGCTCATCTTTTCGACATGTGCCATGTCCTGAGCCGTCGACTGCACCTCCCAATTACCCAAGCAGTTCATAAACCTCTCGCTGACACCTTCCTTCCAATAATTCACTTAGTTATCCTCTAATAGCCTCTCACCCATCCGAAATGGACCTCTCTAATAGACCTTTGAATTCGCAGCCGCCGCGATGCCTATCCGCAGCCGCAGACGAGGCACGTCACAGCTGCGCGAATCGAACACTCTTACATCCGCCGGGCATGTCACCGCATAACATGTGTTTCACGCGCCTACGATAGGGATAGGTGACCGCATCAGCATATGACAACGAAATCGTAAAAATAATCCCGGCGGGGATCCCGCGGACAATCATAGCATGACCACAGCGCAGGGCATCTTTCGGTCTGTGCTCTACCTCGCATCTGTATGCTCAGCACGTCTACAAGCGCCTTCTAAGCTATCTAGCTGATATATACAATTTCCAGGTAAAACTTAACACTTTTCAAACCAAATTGGACTCGTTTCAAAACAAATTACATACTCTTCTAAGCAAGCTTGACGTTCTTCAAATGAAACTGGACATCTCCCGTATCAACCTATCAGTTTTTTTTAAATTTCTCACCCAATTACTCTATTTTCTCCTTCAGTGTGTATACCGTGCTTTAACAATAGCATATAGCATTGGCAAGTATAAATGAAATGAAGTGCGGGCTTCTTCCACATTAGACTTCAAACCTCCCAAGGTTGAAATAATTTTCTGTCCAAGGAAAACTTAGTATGACTTTTGAAATTTTTTTTTTTTTAAATCATCTGCCGCAGAAGGTGAACTGTTTGATATTTTATAAATTTTATTTTTATTTTACAAGGAAGATTTGTGGTGGTAAATTTATTTGAGAGTATAGAAAAGCAGCAATTTTTAGCGTGTTAAAAGAAGTGATCGCGAAACGCACTCGCATGAAAGTGTAAGTGTTGCCTACTTGAAGCAGCAAAATAAAGATATTTATGTTTTCTACAACTCCTTTTTTTGCATCGTTGACAAGTAAGCCCATGCCAGGGAATAAAAGTGCAGCTGATATAGGCCCCGGTTGATTTGCATCCCCATTCGAGGTTCTTGGCTCGGTTCCCCCTGAAGGTTCATTCTTGAACATATACTAAAATTGGAACAACACATAGAGGTCAAGAATGCCTTCCTCCATTCGATGACGAACATCGATATTGGTAACAGACTTGTCTAGAATGGTTAATCAATGATCCTTCCTTTAGCTGGTCACTGCAGGTCACTGCCCCGTATTTTACCCTTACCATTTTCGTTTAGGTAGGCAGGTAGATAATTGCTCGAAGGATCATATCCTGCTACGAAAGGAAGCTTAGTGAGCGCCATAGCTTCTTGCCGATTTTGCTGCCTCTGAGATAGCACAACTTGAACGTTGTTCCGACCGTAGAGTACTCCGCTAACCTTTTCAAGCAAAGCTTCTGTTGTAAGGAAACAATGGAGTAAGCTCTCGTAATGCTGACATTGCCACATGTCAAAGGATAATACGAAATGGCGTCGCTAACCAATTCCTATTGGGATGCTCCATGCATTCTATTTCTACGGGATGTCGAGGCAATACGTATTTGATCTATACGATGACTTGTGGTGGCCAGCCGTCCTTGTCTTACCTTTCCCATGCGAGTCCGACACCTCTATCCCTTTATCATATCCCTCTCCGATCCTGGAGGGATGGAAGGCCAGGGCCGAAGTCCGAACTAGGAACCTGCAATTCGGTCCATGCGACAGCGGCCACCTTGTCCGAACGCGCTACCACGTCCTCCGAATGTACATCACCAAAATAGGCAGTGCAATGCTTCCAGCCTCTCCCTTACATCTGTCGCATGGACCAGATTGGAGGTCCCTGTTCCGGATTTGTGCGTGGTCTTCCATCTTACAAGGATCTGAGAGGGATACGGGGAGGGAATAGAGGTATCAGACTCGTCTGGGAAGGGTAAGACTCGCACTTGTTCATCAGCTAGCGACAAGTCATTGTATAGACCAAATACGTATTACCTCCACGACATCCCGCAGAAGTAGAATGCGTGTCGCCTAACAGTACCCTGAACATCAAGTGTTCGCTTTCTGGATCGCCTCATATCGGTCTAGCCTAATCTCTTATACTCTTTTGCTAGCAGCTCAAGTGCTCGACGTCGTCCAGAAAGCATCGCCGGTTCGAAATTCGCTGCGGTCGTCGTGCGGCGCAAATGTTTCGATGCCAAATCGAATCACGCTACCTTATCAATAGGCGGCGGCTGCTCATCATCGCGAAAGTTACGCGCGATGTGGCCGCAGTCGGCCGGCCGCACGCGGAGGTCTTCTCCGATCTCGCCTAATGTAATCTGCGCGTCAAGTTGCGGATTTCGGGGCGACCGCTCTTCGCGCACAAAACGCGAGCTGCTCTCACTGATGCCGCTCTGTGCTTAGTCGTCGTCGACGACGACGGGACTCACCAAAGCAGATTTGTCGCTGGAATCGATTTCGAACTGCCGCCGGCACCGTCATGTCCACTGAGGGATTCGCCGCTGCCGCCACCGCGGTCGGTTGGGCCACTACCTGAAAGCATACGATCAGCTCTGATCCACTTTTCTACATCGAATAGACCTACTTCAGCTGAAGTGTTGCAGAGGATCTGTACTAGTCGGAAGAGAGGGACACCACTAGATTAGCCGAACATACCCGAACAATGTGGCCTGCCCCGGCAAGGAAGTTACAAGAAAAGGTGCCCTCATGGGCTCACTCCATTGATCAACCTCATGTGTGGAAGGATTGGACCACTATCAATAGATTATCGTACCAGGGAAGGGTCTCAGGTGAATGTCTGTGTTCGAAAATGAAGAATCTCCACCCTTCAAATAGTCGAAAAGTATGTCCCATTTTTGCTAAGTACCTGGTCCTACTCAGCTAGGCAGTTCACGTAACTTCAGGTTCATTGGAGAGTAGAACATATTGTCAGATCCGAAACTTTATTGATGACGTTTCGGCGTTTTCGCTTTTTTCACCTCAAACTTGGGTAATTAATCCGACGAATAAGTGGTTTAATTACCTAAGTTTGAGATTCTGAAGAAGGCGTACAAACGGAAGCGCCAGTCAGTAAAGCTTCAAGCATCTCGTACAGGTTACCATAGCGCTTTGAAATGAAACGTATAACATCGGGTATGGCCTCGAACGCTGATACCAAGTGTTTTTCCTTATCTGCTGAGTGCATCTGGGGACACAGTTGTCGATCGTTTTCAGTTTGCCTCAGGTCGAACTGTCTACGCGCAGAGTCCGTCATTCAAAGGAAGGCTGGAAACAGCAGCAGTTGTCGAGCAGTGATGGCGCAGTGGATAGAAGAGTTTCGTAGTGAGATGAAGTGGTTTGTCGTTCGACTTACCTATGGTGCAATATTTTTGCACTTCCTAAAAAGATCCGCCGCTATCGAGCAAAGCATTCTATGTAAAATGGCAACGAAAAAGGCCGGCAGAAAGGAAACCTGGTTCACAGGTACTATTGTGCATTCACGATTCCAGACTTGGAAATACTTCTTCACCTAAGCATTGCAAGATTATTAAAGTCGCTATTCACTTATGTAAAAATTTTGTTTTTAAACTTTAGACTGAGTACGATGGGTTACTGTAGATCTTGGTAAGCAGGGTGAATGACTCACCTACTCACCCATACCTACCGTAGCCTACCGTAACCAATCGAAAATCTAAAAGTAGACATTACATAAGTGAATATCGCCTTAAATAACCTTTTCAACGTTTAAGTGAAGAAATTTTTCCAAGTCTGGAATCGTGAACGCACAATAGTACCTGTGAATCAGGTTTTCTTCCCGGAGACCTTTTTCGCTGCGATGTTACATAGAGTTCTTTGCTTGATTGTGTCAGATCGTTTTTAGAAAGCGCAAAAATGTTACATAATAGGTGAGCCGAACAACAAACCCCTCCATCTCACTACGCCATTCTCCCATCCACTGCACCACTACAGCTTGGCAGCCACTGATGTTTCCAGCCCAGTCGAGCTCTTTGCAGTTTGTAGATCTGCCCGCAGACTTTCGACGGCTCACAAGAGAAAGTCAGAAGGTAAACTGATAATGGTCCACAACTCCGCTCCCAGATCCCTTTAGCAAGTATGGAACATATATTTGGAATCCGCGCTCGAAGCAGCATCCTGTGGAATATGTCTCACCTCAAGGAGCCATAGCCACCTGGTATCTTTCTATTATGAGTTGAGCACTTCTGTGAACAAGAAGACCTCGCCCAACGCTGGGATTCATCGAGTGTTGAACTTCGAAGCTTCAGGTCGTTATGTTTGCACAGCGCTACCCACTTCAACACATCCAACTCCCTATCAAACCATCAGGATTGCAACCAGCGTTAAAAGATCCATTATAGCAAAAAACGAAAGTCAGCTTGTGGGCCATTGGCCTTGAGCGTGACCGGAGTTCGTCTTCTCCCGCCTCACTTCAACAACCCATCATATCCGGCTCAAATGCACTGACTACCTTACGCGTGCTGACGACACGTGAGCTTCGCAACTTGCGAGGTCGACACTGGACCATTCTACGAATGAACGCAGCTCCATTCATCCGTGAACAAAATCGCTAGTGCAGCATCAGCATCGACACGCGTTTTGTTCTATTTCATCACGCAACTTTCGGAACCTCATCAACCCCTATGTTGAGGCCGCCTTGACAGGGATCTGCGCGGGACTTCTAGGAAATGAGAGACACGCTTCCTGACTTACCTTCGCTTGTTCGGCGAGCATCCTATCCAGCTGTCGCATAAACTCCTCGTCTTCCGGCTGAATCGCCGTCTTCTCAACATGCACGCAGACTTTCTCGTCAGCATCGTCCTCCGCCATTATCGCCGTCGGTCGTTCAGCGTCGCTGCCATACTCTTCTCTGGAATATATAGATAGGTAGTGCCGAGAATAGAACGGTAGTTTTCAGCAATGCAGAGGAATCGTTCAACTTCATCTCCTACATACCATTGCGAGAATCTTCACTCTGAAGAATGTGATAGCAAAGTATGTTCCGCTTCTTTTGCAAAGTCCTTGAACCTACCGAGCTAAAACCCCTATACGTTTACTATGGAGTCGCTCAGTATCATGAAGCTATACCTTCGAAAAGCATTGAATATGCAAGAATTGCAAAAATGCTACGTTGCCAAGGACTTGACTCCGAGCCTATGAGGCAGTATTTTAGCAATTTTTCTGCCTATTCGATGTTTAGGTGTTGCCTCATGTGACTGTGCGATGCCATAGTAGAATTTCAGGGCCCCTAACTCGGTAGGTTCAAGGACTGCAAAGATGAAGCATATTTCTTTACTATTTGAAGTGTGGAGATTCTCGCTCCGGTACTCATTTTCACCGTTCAGACCTACGCCTTAGACCCGGAGAGTGACGCCGACCCTTACAGTTTACCCCTTATTTTTCCCATCAGACAGCTTCTAACTGAAGAATGAGATTATCACAACCACGAACAAGCACTGTACTTGACTTCGCGCACGTAAAAAATGTGGAACTATTATCTCCTCCATGCGATGGTGATGGTATATTAAATGAGAGCGTGAGGAAGCGCAGTCGGAAGAGGCGTCAGCTGTCGCCTGCACCAATGCTTTTGTTCGAGTGCAGCCTATGCCAACCAAGCACTCCGTACCTCTGAGCTTGGTCGACTCGTCTGAGAATGATGAAATACCTATTTGTTCATCGGCTCATCACCGCAAGTCTTAATTAAACATCTAGGCTTAATATAATAAAATCCAATTTTCTTTACAAAACCCATATAGGTAGGATGCGTGGCGCATCCCAGGTAACCGCTCGTTTACCCCTTCCCACCCAACTAAAAAGAATCCTTCATAGAAGTTAAAAGCCGGAGACCTAGTTCGTTGTCAGAGCTCTAGTCCATCACTTTTCTTCTGATACTGAAACAACTAACCCTGATCTGCCTATCGTCACCCTGGCCTGTGCTAGGACCCTGCGTGTATCGCAATTTCCCAGTAAATTCACAGCATGTTTAAGCTAGGCAAGGTCCACAGGAACTTCTTCTTTTTAGAAACAAATCTGAGTTCTAACTAATCGACTGCGTGCTGTACAGCTGACTCTATCTTTTGCTCAACACGCATCGAACTCGAGTTCGGTTCATACCCAGTTCGTCGTGGAAGGTAATACTAAACTGCACACCGTCCTTTCCCCGAAGACAATTATCAGGGGTAGATGAGTTAGGGATGTGCTAGGACTCCGCGCGAAATCATTATTTCTTAGAATGCATGGCGCATCCCAAGGAATTAAACGCGGATGCTATGCTTACCCCTATCTGGATAGAAGCATTTAATACAAATCTAGCATTTCTGAGGAAAGCACGCCAAAAACATTTTTTGTTTTTTAAAAACCCAACAAATGATCTTATTTTTCAGGTTCATCCCTTCGATCTCCAAAGTGCCATATCTCCGTGCTCAGCCTGTGATCAACGCCTGTGATATATGATCTTTCTGAATAGCATAGAATTTAATAGTCCATATATTGAAATAAAACCATTGAACAACTCTGTCGGCTTTCACGCTTCTGATGAGTTTTTCATCAGCAACTCAGTCTGGAGTCTCGACTCATTATCCGCCTACGAAAACTTACGCTGCGTGTCCGCAGCGGTGGCTGTCTCTGCTACCCATGCACGAGAACTTCGTCGTGTAATAAGAAACGCGGCGAGCGTTCCAAAGCAAACAAATTTGAATTCGACCCCTCCCATGCACCTTATTGAGTTTCAATTGACAAGCCGGCTCGGCTGAGAGACAGAGGCACATCGAGAGGGAATCCATTACAGAGTGGACGACAGCCCATGGATCGCCATAGGGACGACGAAAACAAGCACGCCGTCTCCAGCATTGATATCAGTAGGGAGGAGAATACACTGATGGGAGCGCAGCCCTTGAGAAATCTGCCCATACAAGAACACCTTTTCGAGTAGGAAATGGTAGAAAACGACGTGGTCAAAACTATGCAGACCTTCTCTGAGATGTCCATGCCCTCAATTTGTACGAGAGGCAATATAGAAGTGTATTTGTCTTACACTTCCAACCGACACGCAATTCTAATTCACGAACTCCTTATATGAACCACACAGTTACACACAATGTCCTCGTACAAGTCCGTAAGAGTTGAAAGCTGCGTCTAGCGGAAAATGGTCCCTCAGCCTCTTCCTACTACGATATCCTGCCTCAGTTGATGAGGGGACATCCTTCGAAATGAACCGACCATTCCCTCATCTGCGCTTTCTTTCTTCAGAATATCAGATAGAAACATCAATATCAAAGGCATATCAAAATCGAACATTACATTTTCGGATTTGCTCGTTTGAATCCGATGGAATTACACACTGGCAAATCGCCCCAAGTTTTCCTTCTGATCACGCCTTGAAGATGGTTTGGTCATGCGTCCAACTTCTCGTTTCCTATACATTCAAAATTAGAAGGTGGAATCTACACTTCAAATATAACATCTTTTCTAAGCAATCTTGACACTTCTGAAATCATTTTCACCGGTGGTACAGATTAGGTCCAGACCCCCTCGCTTGAGTCGGTGCAGAAGCCCTCGGCAGTCGGAACCACAATAAATTACTTAGGTTTACGTCAAAGCATGAGGCACTGACGAAGGCGATTTTGGCGACCTTCCAGTCTACTGCAGCCGACGGGCGGTGGTTCACTGGAAGGTGTGCAAATCAGCGGTTCGTACAAGTGTGGTTTAAGAAGAATTCGACATGATGGATTGACACAAACGCCCTTTGTTTACAACAGCTGATCTTCCCGGGAGTGGTTTGTCTTTGTTGCCCTTCTGGGCGGAAAGGAACCTCTGATACGATCTCCAATAATTTATTCAGTTAGGAGTGAAGTTGCCGGTGACTACCTGAATGTGCTTGACCCTCGTCTCTGAGTTACTGCCGAGCTTGTACTAATCGAAAATGAAATCACACATTTTCCACTTTGAGTGGTCATGGCTCCAGTGAATCAAACTTTTCAACAACGCGAGGAAAATTAACGATTCGTAACTCAAAATGATCACCAGGAAACAAGCTTTCAAACGTAATACAATACTTCAGCGTATTTACTTTGAATTCCAGAAGAAAAACAGAAATGTTGCAAAATTTATGACTAAACCTAATATTAGGGTGGGCCAAAAGTAATGAGACAAATTCAACAAATGTCTTTATCTCTTTATAACTCAATTACAACTCAACGGTGCTGAGGAATGTATTCGCCATTAAGGTCAATGACCTTGCTGCCATCGATCCACCAACTTCCTGATTCCATCCTTCCAGAACTGCTTAGGCCTGGTGCTGATCCACTGCCTTATGGTTGTCGAGTTCTGCTTGGGTCCTTGAGTCCCTTCCGACCATGAAGTCCTATAGGCTCAAGAAGTAGTGGTAGTCGCATGGAGAGATGTCCGGCAAATACGGTGGGTGACGCATGTGAACGTAGCCCAGCCGGGCAAGCTTATCCGTGGTCACTTTTGCCCGATGGGATGCGGCGTTGTCGAAGAGGAGCACCTTCTTGAAGCGCTGAGACCGAAGAAGCGCGAGTCGCCTGTCCATCTCTTCTACTTCGTTCACCATGGCCTTGGAGTCCATCGTCGTGCTTTTGGGAAACAGCTTCCAGTATACCGGTCCATGGGCGCAGACTCAGAAGCTCAGAAGGTGCTTCTCGTAGTGAACATTCCGTCGAACGAAGGTCGGTAACAGGTCACCAGGCCTCAACCAGACTGGCTGCTTGGCAGGGTTAATGTAGAAGACGTACTTCCTATCCTGCGTTAAGATTGAGACCAGGCTGCTCGGGGTTGGGAATCGGGAGAGATTTGCGCATCACAGATCGACTCGTCAGGCTGGAGTTTTGGCATGAGACAAACTGGGGTTTAGCATGCTTCTGTAAAGGGCGAAAGTTGTCACCTCTCAGGTGGCCTTTAGTAGGTAGCATACAAACATACAAATGCGAAAAGCACGAAACCAGGCTCCAGTCACGACATATGCGGGCACGTCATGGAGAGTCTCATTACTTTTGCCCCCCCCCCCCCCTAATAATTCACAAAACCCGAAGGGAAGATATGGTCAGCCCGAGTGACTCGAACAATAAACTTATAGCCGATTTAGGGTGTACAAT
This sequence comes from Heligmosomoides polygyrus polygyrus, assembly GCA_947396885.1. Classification (NCBI taxonomy): domain Eukaryota; kingdom Metazoa; phylum Nematoda; class Chromadorea; order Rhabditida; family Heligmosomidae; genus Heligmosomoides; species Heligmosomoides polygyrus. Next base: position 24,293,513 of record OX377201.1, on the reverse strand, counting down.
ACAGCAGATACCTCCTCCTACTGCACTGCCACGTGCCTCGGCGTAAAAGATAAAGCATAAAAGACGACGTCAATCAATTCCCCTTTGGGATGCGCCACGCACTCTATTATGTTTCGAGGGAACATCGCGGAGGCGGTTTGAATGCGTATTTGGAGTATACATATAATAATGACCTGCTCCGGCCAGGCGATAGACAACTCAGTGTTTTATCATTCCCGACAAGTCTGGTACCATTTCACTGACCTCGGAGGGATGGAAGGTTTGCTAGGGCTGGGAGGAAACCACCGAGCCACGAGTTGATCTGAGATGGATGCGACAGCCAGCGCCTCCCACCGGCCATAGGAAGTCGAACAAAAATCGAAACGACAAGAACTGCCATAACTTTCCGAACAGCCTAATATGACCGAATGCAACGCTGTTCGTCAGAAGCTGCATCGTCGTCACTAGTGCAGTCGATGTTTTGTGCAGAAATCTCGTTAGTTTTTCCAAGGCCCTCTTCCTCACGTTCTCCAGGTCAGCCCAAACAGCCGCTCCAAGTGGCGATTTCCATTGGAAAGAGCTCATCGGCTGCTAATACCCACATCATCTACAAATTTCAAGCAACAATGATTCGTGTGAGGCGATGATCGAGTTATGCACATCATTTGAGACGCGCGGCTCCCGCGAGAGCACGCAGCACGCGAATTTCGTAGCCGCATATGGAAAACGAGCGTGTGCTGAACCATATTGGATTTCAGTAGTGAGTGTCGTTGAAAAGGGCGTTGTTCTGACGGAATGGGCGCTCAAAGGTACGGACGGATACGGCGCCAAATTTTATTTTGAGAATCCACACAAATTTCAGCATCGCGCATAAATACGAGCCGCGTCGGAAAAGGACAAGTGCACAGCCCTCGGTCAAGTTCCAAACCGGGACGGAACTTAGTTCAAGGGTTTCACTTGGACGTCAACGAAGTCGAAGCAACGAATCACATCACAGCAGCGGCTGCAATCAGGGATTCAACGACTCCGTTGCACCACGCACCATACTACAATGTGATGCCATAGCTGTACTTCGAATACGCATTCTACTTCAATATTGACTTTCCCTGTGCACTTCACTTTATCTTTTCCAAACAACCTAACATCAATTCAACGACAGAGGCTTAGGGTCGGATCTGAAGTAGGATGCAGGATAAAGGAAGTCGTAAATAAATCGCAAGCGGCGTGCGTCACGAATTCTACTTCTACGAGATACTGTGGAGACAGTACAGTACGACACATAAGAGCGGTTGCAAAAAGCACTTACTCTCACATAGCTGTTTCAAGTAAGCAGCATTTACACTACAAACCAAAGAGAGATGGAGACGAGCCATGTGACTACATGGCACGATCTCTTCTTTTCATATACTACATGCTTGATGCCTTTCTGCGCTTAAACACAAATTTTATTTCACTATCTTTCCCAAAAAATAAAATTTCTACAACATTTTGGACAGTGTCTCCATTTACTGGGAGAGAAGAAAAACAAAAAATCAAAGAAAGTTATATTACATAACTTTTGTTACTCAATTTTTCAAAACAAAAACTATTTTAACTGTGTAGGACTGACCCCAGTTTGATTTCGAACACGTTCGTTCTCATTTAGATGATATTTAGCTTGATTTCAGAAGCTTAGTCAAGATTACCTAGAAGAGTGTTCAATTTAATTAAAGTGCTAAGTTTGATGTCAAAACAGCATGAAAACTTTTCGTTATTTGCTGACCAAGCCAATGGCTTGAGTAATCCTTCTCTTCCATCGTTGAAGAAAGCTTCTTAATTAACATTTAAATGAACCTCGACATTGTGAATTGCTGTTGTACGCGTTGAGCTCTACAGGAGCTTATTTTATTTTTTAATAATATTTATAATAACTACATAATTATAATTAATATTCTTTGGTACCTTCGCTGGACTACGGTCAGGCACGGCACTCGAACTTTCTGTATTGGTTCCCATCAACTAAATTTGGCACCGAACTTTGTAGAGTTGAGGCGACATTACGTGGATTTCTTCTTATAGATGTCCCTTTCAGGCTCTGAAAAAGGCGATCTCGCCAAAAGGTTGGCCAGTAAATGAATCCGTCTACCAACCTCGTGTACACGCACAACAGTAACATTTAAATCGTTGTTTCATTTTAAATTCATTTTATTGGAGCCTGCACCGACAGCTGTTAAGGCTATAAACTGCCGCAAACATGACTGCTTGCGATTAAAACTCTAGCGCTAAGCGAACGCCGAACCCATACTCCTGCTCCTGGTAGAACGCTGGCTTCCAATTTCCTTTTCGAATAAATAAAAAGGACAGCCACGCATTCTGCTTCTACGGGATGTCGTGGAGGCGATTTTGAATGGGTATTTGGCCATACAATGTGGTGTCCAGCCGATGAACAGGTCAGTGCTTTTCTCTTCCCTGACAAGTCTGGTATCAATTAACCGACCCCGGACGGACACAAGGCTTGGTTGGTTGAGCGGGAAATCCGAGCGAGGAACCTGGTATCGGGGGCATGCAACAGCCGTAACCTCCTCCGACTGTGCTACACGCGCGAGAGCAAAATATGAGAGAAAAACAGTATGTGCTCTCTTATAAAATCACTCTCACCACATCGACAACTTCGAACCTAATAGTGCCCACTTGGATGTGGATGCACCAATCCTTATTCGCCTTCTAATGTCAGGGAATTTTTTCTAACGCGCATTATGCACCAACGATGAATCGAAGCTTTTCAGCATGCTGATCTACGAATTATGCTTCAAAGTCACGTGTCGCACCAATTCATTGCTCCCGTAGAGATGAGAGCTTTCGTTAGATTAGCACGAACTGAATCCTATATAGCATTGTGAAATCGGCGCCTCCTGCCGATTGCATCAAGTCCGCACAAGTAGGCAGAAGCCAAATCAAGATCTCACCCGTCCTCTTCGGTGATCTGATGTAGCGTTCGATCAGGAACCTTCCTCTCGTCTTCCTCCTCTTCTTCTTCGTCTGCACTACCACTCGCTAGCGCTAACTGAAATAGGCGGTACATCCTAGTGCAAATCTATAGTCCTTTAGGCCGTTTCCACCCTATAAGTACACAATCATGGCGGTACTTTGGCAAATAACCCGCTTAACTGCTGTCGTATGGCCCCTAAATGCACATAGTTATGACAATGTAATGCGCTTGCATAGGAACTCTACTATGCGGCAAACTACCAATGAAACCCTATCCAGGTCAAACGGTTGGTCATGTCATTAGATGCCATTAGATTACCTTCTCCTTCAATTGCCGCTCGACTTCTTCCACCGCCGCTTCCGCCTCCGCCAAGTCCTTCGGAAGTGGTGCAGCTTTGCGCATATGGCGCATACATTCCCGATACTCCGCTTCGATATCGGCGGGAAATCTGAAATTGCCGAATAAATCTTTGCGACCAGTGGTTGGCTTAGTAAATCCGCTTGAAATCTTCCCAGCAAACGACTGCGAAGCTCATTTATTTCGTCGAACCTCGGCGGCTCCATCACGGCACCCTCTGCAGCCTCCTCAGCACCGGGGAGCTCCACCATCACAACGTTCACTTTCCACTGCTCTCGTTTCATCCAGTAAAACCGATGAAAGTACGTCAGGAAATAGTCCATCCTCCGGCGAGCTCGTCCCGTTTGGAAGAAATCGGCCACGGTGTTTAGCAGCTCACACACCATCCGAACGCGGTAGAACTCCTGCCAAGACAGCGGATCCGTCTCCGGGAATGAGATGATCTGATACAGGACCTGAAACGAGAATTTCTGAGGTGTGCATCGGAAAGCTGCACCACGTGTGGGGACAGCTATTGCCATCCATGACCGGGAAATGAAGCTTGGAGATACTTAACAAGAACGAGACCCTCCTACACTTTTTAGCAAAAGATAAAGGGTTGACCAGTAAGATCAGTTCTCTTAGGATTCCCGCGTGCGGAGCAGTGGAAGGTGGAGCCGACTGTACCGGGCACCTCAAGTCCAGGCTCTCTTCCGATCACGACCAGATGTGGGTGCTGAGTTCTGGCTGGTAATTTTTTTACCGATTTTTTAACGAACATTTTCCCTTAAATCTCCCTTAGATCACTAAGCTTTGTTGAAAAGAACAGGTGCGGACTACAGTTTCAAGCGAAAAAAGTGGAAGCGTTTCGTATACCACTTCCACGTCAAACTGGAAGCTATTCAGAACAAACTGGATATTTTGTCAAGTTCAGTCAAAATTATCCTCGGAGTAGAAAACAATCGTCTTTCAAATTATTAAATCCTAAATCTTAGAATACTAAATCCTTTTTAAGAAGGCTAAAACAATTTTTCGATTTGAATGACTGTGACTTTTTCTGGAAATTTATAAATCGTCTCTCCTAAAAAGTGAATACAGCGTTTGAATTGCCGTAAAAAATTTCTTTAAGCAAAAAAATGGTCATGAGCTTATTTTAAAAAGTTTCTATTGAGCTTTAACAAAAGTCGAACCATCGCACTCGTCCAGCACCACGTGACTATCATTTCATTGGTAGCAAAAATTCTAATTGTCTAGAGTTACACACGGTAAAACAGAAAAATTTTAGAAAACAGAAGTAACCCTTTCACGACACACGCGATTTTCAGGTGGCTGCCGCGTGGGACAGCGCGTATTTTTCCCGCGCGTTGATTATTTCTATTATATTATTTGTATTATTTGTTAGATATGAAAAAACAGTAACAAATGAAGTTTCCCAAGGACCATCTTGACCGTAGATATTAGTGGACTCATTGATTACAATTGTAATATTAAATGTGTGATAATTTTCCATGAACTATTTTTATGATGGTGTCCGATTGTCCGACGACATCGTCGTACAATGTCGTGAAAGGGGTAACCCCACGTAAGCAACATTTGCATTATCAATCGAATGAAAATCGCACAAGAGTGTATAGAGCGGTCTGTTCGTGCAATAAACTAAAAATTGCTGCCCCTTAAAGTTCGAAATAAGCTTTATACTGCTTTTTGCTTTCAAAAAAATCATAAAATTTAATACATAGTATTCACTATTGTAACAAGATGAATTACAAGTGTTCAAAGAAGCTTACAGTAAATTTTTCCAACTGAACATTTTGTTAACCTTCTCAGAGAATGTTTAGTTGAGTCTGGACACCCGCTTCGATTTGAGAGGTGTTCAGGTTGATGTCAAAAGTGTCCAGATTTACTGTGGAAGTGGTATATTTAAACTTTGTCCCCACTCCTCTCCTAAATTTTCCCGAGATCTCCAGCGTCTCCAGAGGCAGTCTCGATCTCCAGTGGATTTGTGAAGGCCCTGGAGCAAGTTTAGGGAAGGACCATGGAAGGCGTACAGCGCCACGAGTAGAGTTTCCCCTCAGGTTCAAGATCACTATTTCGTCTTAGCATTATCTTTCTAGCAACGTTTTCTAACTTATGGCGATTTCTCACCAGAAATCTTCTCTCTTATTACTATGTTGAGGATTTCAAATATGTCCATGGATCTTTCATGCAGGGCACATCTTACTATATATAATTCGCTTAATCCGTCTGTCACCTTGTCAGTCACGGGGAGGGGGACTGAAGCCAAGATATGCCTAGGAGAGTGCGGCGTATGCCAGCCGGGTTTTCTTTCAGCTTAACAATGTGCGATTGCCAGCGAACTGAAACCCCGGCGGCGGATCACCCAAGTTTACGATGTATTCAGCGAACAACGCGTCAGGGTAAGAATGAACACGTCGGCGACCGTGCATGGCGAGCCGCAGACGTGCCGAACACGTCGGCGACCGTGCATGGCGAGCCGCAGACGTGCCGAACACGTCGGCGACCGTGCATGGCGAGCCGTAGACGTGCCGAACACGTCGGCGACCGTGCATAGCGAGCCGCAGACGTGCCGAACACGTCGGCGACCGTGCATGGCGAGCCGCAGACGTGCCGAACACGTCGGCGACTGTGCATGGCGAGCCGTAGACGTGCCGAACACGTCGGCAACCGTGCATGGCGAGCCGTAGACGTGCCGAACACGTCGGCGACCGTGCATGGCGAGCCGCAGACGTGCCGAACACGTCGGCGACTGTGCATGGCGAGCCGTAGACGTGCCGAACACATCGGCGACCGTGCATGGCGAGCCGCAGACGTGCCGAACACGTCGGCGACTGTGCATGGCGAGCCGTAGACGTGCCGAACACGTCGGCAACCGTGCATGGCGAGCCGCAGACGTGCCGAACACGTCGGCAACCCAATCGATATCGATCGATATTATCGATTTTTTGAGGACGGCGTTCAACTGGTGCGAAACTTCGGCCTTGGGGGTAATCGAGGTCGCTCAACACGAATCTAAAGTCGACCAATCGATATCGATCGATATTATCGATTTTTTGAGGATCACGTTGAGGAAGATCAGCCGATCCATCTCGATTAACATAATGGTCAGAAGGCCTAGGGAAGAATAGGAAACCCGTAGCGGCCATGGCGTCCTATTCTCGGGGTTTGGGGGCGAAACCCCCAACCAGTCGTAGGCGGCCGCTAGGCCGCCGAACGACTGATATCAAAAAATGCGTTAACAATTTCATTAGATTTCTGACAGATATCTATATTTTTGTATATAAAGCTGAACAGCGACATAGAATAATTAATGTACGGAAAGCTGACGAGATCCGTCAAAGGAAAGCTCAAGCTCATGTACCAGTTGCAAAGTCAAGACTTATCGTTAGAACAGATTTTTCAACTTATAGAACTCTTACGGAATTAAATTTGCTTCTTGGTAGACATGACGATATGATCGCAACGCCTACACATGTTTGAAGTAGAGCTATTGCTTGCTGAAGTTTTCAAATATGATTGTAGCTTACTAATGTGAGATAGTGTTTTTTTGTGTTTCCATGTGTGAATCATATTCGCGCTTTGATTAAATAAATAAATAAAATCTCGTCAAATCATCAAGGCAGATTAAACGGAAAACGCCGCTAAATCGTTAACTCCTAAGTATACATCCCTGATCTCGATCAGGCCAACTAAGCCTTCTATTCGCCGGGGCCCAGTGACATGCCCATCGGCTGGCCGGCATTAGTCTTTGCGTAGGCGAAAAAACCATTCAATTTGCCTACACGATATCCCGCAGAAGAATAATACGTGGCGCATCGCGTAAAGGGATGGACTATCGCCAACCATTACCTTTCATCCTTATCCTACGGTAAGCAAGCGAACAGAGGCAAGCTTTTTTTATAATTCTACACATCTTAGAAAAGGAAAGGGTGCTTGAACTGGACCCAGAATTAGTCTCTAATGTAGCGTATCCCAAAAAGAACAGAATAACGCCACCCCTTGCTGTTATTCATTATCTGGACAACTGTCACAAAAGAGACTTAATCGGTGAGTTAGACAACTGATAAGAATGCGTCGCGTATTTTGTTTTGCGTAGTCCTATGAAAACGCTCCTCATAACAATTAGGCAAAAACGGCTATAGACGACGCTGATCGCTCAATCAATGTTCCTCTAGACAAATGTCACAGACAGATCAAGCAGTAATGGAATTCTTTATCTTTATCTTTACCTTTATCTTTATCTAGAGACGCACATTAACATGAGCGTGGAGTGAATTAGCAGAAATCAAACCTAAAACAAATTCCTAAGAACTTTGAACATGCACATGCTTTGGTGAGAAAAAAGCCATTTAAGTAGTGCGGAGAAATAAGAATACCGACAAGTGAACATAACCCGAATAGCTAAGAAGTAATAGAGCAAAAGACAAAAAATCACATGAACGGCTAAAAAGGCAGTAATTCTCGGCTAAGGTGAGCTCTGAATGAAGTTTAATCGACTTCCGCACCTGTTCTCACTTCGTCACGATAGAAATCATCCTGGGGCAACTACTAGTACTCGTGGAGAAATGGAGAGAAGGGGATGTTTTACCTATTAAACCTATTCCCTTCCGATACATGCCAAAAACGCAAATAAATAGAAAATTCCATCCGTCTATCCACCGGAAACCGTCGAGCCACCTACACCTCTAAAACTGCCCTTATTAACAGAAGAAATACAACCACAAGTGCTCAGTGCCACCGCATTCAGACAAAATTAACCTCATGTTTTATTTACAAGCGGCTGGCTACAGCCTAACGTCACTTCCACACTGCTGCACTTCAAGGGTGGAGGGAACTGGCCAGTGAATGCAAAACAATGCATTTTTTCCACTGCAGTTAAAGCCGACTGAATAAAGTGTTATGATGACCCACTTTCAGGGAGAATTCCCAGAGAAGTACCATCCTGAACCAACACTACAAACTAGAATTGTAACTCACCTTATAAATCACTGGAGTATCACAGACGCTGTAGTTGTACAACTCTCCGAGATAGCACGCCGAAGCTATAGCCCGTTGATTAAAAAGCCCAGGTACCTCCAGCGATATCCTAAAATAAAAGTATGAGAACGTTGTAAGGTTCACCACAACATATACTGAGAAATATATGAGACACAATTCTGCTCCATTTTGCATTCTAGTAATAAATCCTTAAGAGTAAAAGCATAGAATTTATGCTGAATTCAAATAAAAGGATAAAAGGATAAAGGACGGCGTTACTCAATCCCTTTTGGGATGCGCCAGCGCACTCTACTTCTACGGGATGTCATGGAGGCGACATGAATGCGTATTTGGCCATACAATGACTTGCGGTGGCCAGCCGATGAACAAGTCAGTGCTCTATCCTTCCCAGACGCGTCTGGTACCAATTCACCGACCCGGTGGAATGGAAGGCTTGGTTGGCCTGGGAGGGAAATCCGAACCAGGAACCTAGAATCGGGTGCAGGCGACAGTCGGCGCCTCCTCCGACTGCGCTACACGCGCCCAAATTCAAATACAAACTTATTTTACTATAGTAATTTATTAATTTGGCCAGATAATTTACTGTTCTAACCTAATTTGTATTTTACTTGATGCCCAAATCCAAAAAAAGTCTCAAAAAAACTTAAAGGTGAACATAGAACAAGTGTACACCAGATTTAAAAAAAGGCAGTACAGCAAAATAGACCTATGTTAGTTACCTTATCATTTCCTGACAGGCGTCTATCACATACGTGGAAATCCAGTCATAATATGCAAGACCTTGGAGGCCAGCGACAGCACTGGCCAGATGAAGAAGATTCGCGTAAGGTAGCAGCCATGGCGATGTGAGGTATTTCAGACACCAGCCTAAATAATGATCTTCCTCATGTTTCTTCTTTCTTCGTGTGTAGCCTAACGACAAACAGAATAACCTTGGGTTTATACAGTTAAAACATTTTTACAGTACACCATCTTCACCTCGACTGGTCACCGCTCAAACCTAGCTTTTCAAATCAAATTAGACACTTCGAATAATTTAATTGGACACTTTTCAAGTCAAACTGGACACTCTCCTAAGCTACCTTAAGATTTTAGAAAACAATGTGAACCCTTCCAAATCGAAAAAAGCTTTTTCTGCATAAGACTAATACTTCCCAAAAAGGTTAGAGCATTTTTTGTACAAGGAAAATTCTAGTATGATTTCTTTGAATGTTTAACTCACTTACCCAACAAGTGTGTATTTTATTTGAAATTTCATAAAATTCTTATTTTCTGAGGAAAAAATAATGTTTTATAGCCTGTTTTAAAGAGCAGGAGGTGGCAGTTTTTGGAGATTGATAGCAAAATTGCTGCCTGCATGGACTTTCACACCTGTAAACGATACAACAAAAACAATTGTAAAGGACACAAATATTCCCAGTTGATGCTTCATGTAAGCAGCATTTAAGCCACAAATTAAATAAAAACCGCGACGAACTTTTCAAGTGCAAGCGGCAATCTGGTTTTTTAAACTGAACTTTAAACTGAACTGAAAATAATAAAATTTATAAAAACTATTACACTCATTTAGCCACGTGAAGTAAAAAAAACTATTCTTTAAAAAGTTGCACCAAATTTTCTTTGCACAAAAAATCATCCTCATCATCTTGAGAAGTCTATAGTTGAACTGTACTGGTGCCCAATTTGAGGTGAAAAGTGTTCAATTTGATTCAAAAAGTATCCAATTTTTTGCTTTAACACATTTGCTTAAGCCTGGAGCGGCTGGTAAAGAGGCTAAATGTTGTTACAGGATGTAACAGCGCTTTCATAGCGCTATATAGCATTCGAAAGAGAATGATTTGCTCTATCAGAATATGTATTGCATCTTTTTTCATTCTGAACTTTCAGGTCGTTAAAGTCAATTTTTAGGTCGTTAAAGTGAAAAGAGAAAAAGGGAAAAAGTGGTCATCTGCGCTGCCACTTTTCTCCGTTTAGGTTCGGAATTTTTCGCGCAGCTTTTCATAACCTTTGGAAGACAATGTTCTGTGCTACAAAATTCCGTGTTGGTCTTATTTGCTCATTTGCCTTTATTGATTTTTAAGTCATCAATTTGGAACGTCCGACTTTTCCATCTGAATTTTTTACCGAAACTCCTGCTTTGTGGTTGGACTGTTTTGCTTGGTGTTATATGTCGTTTGAAAGAATGTGTCTTGTTCAATAAGAATTTATGTCCCTATATGTTGTTACTGTATGTTAGTATTCAATCTGATTTGAAAAGTGTCAAATTCAACGTGAAAATGGTATATCCCCAGTGTAGATTAAAGACTGGAACACTCGTTTCGCTCATCTGTACAACTGATGACGCAGCTATCAGTACACACTCACCTGCCACCGTATCATCATCCCATGCCAGCCTTCTTATACACTTGATGTTCGTGTTCACATTGTGCTCGTTGATATCAACGATAAGGTGACGAATGAAGATCATCAGAGGTGGCTCCGCTTGAGCGCGTCTTGCCGCCGCTGAGTCGGCTGGCGGGATGCATGCGAAGAACGCGTTATCGATGAGCATCTAGGAAAATTCAACATGATATACAGAGCACGCACAAATACAGCGACGAAAACAACAACAACGACATATAATGTATATACGGCCTTATTCTTGACATTGATTCAGTGTGCTACTGTAAGTTCGGTTTTATTATCTCAGTTACTAGGAAGCAGCCTCGAATGGAAGCGTAATGAAGGTATAGGTAAGGCCGGAATTAAGACCGGACCCCTAGGTGGTTCCTTCTGTCTAGCTGCTCGAAAGTTATTTCGTTACTCCATCGGAATCACGCCATAGCTATACTGTTCGCCAAACCGATCACTGCATCCGAGTTTACAATAAAGTTATTTGCTTAAGTTCCTTTCAATTAATTTATATAACATTTTTAGCCTCAATATACGTTTGCTTATGGTTGCAGTCGCCTTGTACTTAGGCTTTTGAATTGCTGCAAAGTCTAGGCCTTCCCAAAGTTGCAGTGCCTACTGATAACATGCTTCACTTTGCTCCATCACTGCTCTTTATGGCGCGCGTTGTGCATAAATAAATAAATAAATAAATAAATAAATACAGTCCTATAAAAATGGTAAGAGTAGATAGACAAAATTTGGTGCGATTCAAAAAACAGTTTCCCACTGTTTATAGATCATAATGGCCTAAAGCCCTACTCTGACCTAAAAAAAAGCCCCAAAATCGTATGGATAGCTTTACAGACCGCTCGTAACATCTCATACGGAGTTTCATTCCTCATTTGTTTCAAAGATGATAGCGGTGTCCACTTTTTATGCTGCAAGTAGCAGGATACTCTCCAAGAGTATAAATAAGTTCGGACTAAAGGATAAGGAATAAAGGACTGCGTCACTCAATCCCTTCTGGGATCCGCCATGCATTCTACTTCTACGCTGTCGTGTATGCGATCTGAATACGTATCTGGCCATACAACGACTTGTGGTGGCCAGCCGATGGACAAGTCAGAACTTAATCCTTCCCAGACAAGTCTGCCACCAAATCACAGATTCGGAGAAATGGATGGCTCGGTTGGCCTGGCCGAGAAATCAGACCCGGAAACCTGGTATCAGGTGCACGCAACAGCCGATACCTCCTTCAACTGCGGCTACATTCGCCCAAATGCAGAGTAAAAATCTAAAAATGGAGGGATATCACAGCTAGTCTAAGCAGGTCCAAAGTTGGGCAAGTGAATATATATATATATATATATATATATATATATATATATATATATATATATATATTTAATTATTTATTTATTACATGAGAACTCATGTAACAACAATACAACCTTGGAAAGGAAATTTTGGAGTCCAATAAAGAGAGCGGAACTTATTAAAAGTAACGAACAGTGAACAACATAAAAGAAGAACTGGGTAAAAGGCTCAGACAGAGCAAAAGAATAACAATCTAACAAAATGGATCCAGGTACTTGTTGACCATGTTTTTAAACGAAAGCACTGAGCATGGAGGAGTGCGATTTTTAATAAATTCCATATAGCTGGAAGTAGCCCTGTTGATGAAAAAACTTGATCTAAGCTTGGATAGGAAACCACTATAGCGCCCCATTCTTTATGATGTTAGAAAAGTCATTTACCGGAGCGCATTGCTCTCAAATAACGAGCTTGGCTTCAGAAAATTCGAAAACACAACAAATTATGAACAGATAAACAGGAAAGGATTAGCAAAAGGAACTAAAAGCAAAAGCGCTAAAATGGTGTTATATGCGCCTACCGGATAAAGAGTTTTACTGATTTTCACTCTTTTTACATAAAAACAGGGTGTGTGGGAAGAAATACCTGGAAATTGTAGAAGGTGAAAAACTGCCATACTCTGGTCATCTTTGTGTGCTGGTAACTCAAGGGCAGTATTAAGCACACTATTATCTTCACCTTTCTAGGATGACTGAGCTTCAAGAAATCTGTCATCAAAGGAAGCGTCGGCTGACTATCCAGCTTGAGCGACACGGAGCTACACTAACACATTTTTCCTTTCTACTCTCTACAGCTGAGTCCTCGACATATTTTCTGTTTTCCTGTAGTTTCGTAAAAACCACGCGCTGCATAACTATAACTATAACTATAACCATAACTCGCCCGCACGGCTGAATCTTGAATTTGTTCCACTTCGTTGCGTACTATCGGCAAACTAACGGCGTTCTTCAACTATAAGCCTATTCATCGAGCGTTCTCCTTGGAGAAGGTAGTGAAGTGCCCTGCACGCTCACATAGTGTACGAAATGTTCACCGACCAATCTTCAAAAATTCAGCCACTTCGAAATGAGACTGTTTCAACGAGGACCAGGAGAAGACATTCGGTCATTTCAAGAGAAAGCCCATTGCCCATTAATATGCAGAGCTGGAACCATAATAACTGCATGTCCTAATATGAACTATACAATAGTTGTAGAATTCAAGACAACAGACGAGCACCTACTAACAAAGGATAAAAAAGGATATAGGATGGCGTTACTCAATCCCTTCTGGGATGCGCCACGCATTCTACTTCTACGCGATGATGTGGAGGCGATTTGTATGCGAATTTGGCCATACAATGAGTACCCATTGCCAGTCGATAAACTAGTCAGCGCTTTATCCATCCCAGACAAGTCTGGTACCAATTTAGTGATCCCGGAGGGCTAGAAGGCTTGATTGGCCTGGGGGGAATCCGAACCGGAGCTGGTATCAGGAGCACGCGACAGCTGGCGCCTCCTCCGACTGCGCAGCCACTCACACATCTATGAAATCTTCGGTAGTATAGTGGTGGCGGGAAATCCGAGCCACGAACCGAGTGCACGCGACAGCCGACTCTGTTACAGGTACCTCTCAACAAGGCCGATAAAATTTTGTTCCGTTAATTATGGGTCACCCTGCAGTGACACATTTCCGTAAACAGCTATCTGTCTATTTAATACTTCGAAAGTATAGACAAAAGACGTCACCATCAAAGTCCACTCAATGTTGCTAAAAAATCGCGTTACTTCGTAGTATAAAACGCGATTTAGGGCGTCACAACATCTGCCTGACAGGCATAATAGTGGACCGAGTAACCTTGGACGAATAGCGGATCTAGCATAGTGCATGCAGCTCGAGCAAAACCCCTATCACCCGTCGAATTGACGTCCAACTGCTCAAGCGGGCACCAGAAACGCCTCGCGAGCCAGACTAACCAGTAAAGTGGATCCTCGTCCTCAAATACAAGTCTCAAACTTTCGTTCATAAAAGCCCGACCAGTGCGTTCATGATCGCCCAGGTCTTCTTTTACAATCTGCGTATTCCAGCCTGCCCAGTGTCAGCGGAATCATCATTTTCAACGATTTGGCCCAAACGACAGTGCCCTCCACCCTTGAATGTCGACTAAACTCGGAACTTCGTAGATCTCCTCCCAACTGTGTAAACCATATAGTCCCGGTCAGAGCCGTTCTCTCCATTCTTAGTTGCGCGACACTCATCACGCCTTCATCCTGGTTTCGTGCAGCCTGGGTCTCCAGACTGCATTTTGGAGCAGGAAGAGCGGTGGATTCGAATAACTGGGCACGATACCAGACGTTCTGTCCTCTCCAGTACTTAAAACGCGCACCTAGCGTTTCGTTACATTTCAATACAAATTTCAATACACTACACCTACCCGCAAAGGACACAATTTGAGAAAGGCTGACTTTTCAGTAGGAAGAATAAAATGTGCTTACCACGTGACGAACATCCTTTATTCGTTCTTTCTTCTTCTGCACAACGTCGAGAATTATCTTCATCTTCGGGTGGCTGTCACTGTTTCTAAAGCAAAGGATTCGCGGAAAATACCAGCCTTTTGCCTCTTCATCTTTGAAAGAAATAGGAAAGAATATTTGCTTTTCGACCCTAGCACTTCGACAAGGAATGTTTAGCCGCATCTCATTGTCAAGGGGCACGCGCGACGTGGAACAGTAAGCAAAATGGAAAATCTTAAGGTCAACTATCAAGCATATATTCAGAGCCACACCATGTGTTTCACAAGCATGAGCAGATTAAACCAATATGTACTGCTACAGCGCGGATCAGGATGATCCGACCTCCAATGGGAGAGCGCTCAAACTCATGAACACTTTTATCGTTTTCTACAACAACAAAAACCGTCCAATGAAGAACAAACTGCAAAGCCAACTTAATTAAACTAAGCAATCTTGACAGAGTCTGCCTGGTTAACAACTGGTTAACAAAGTCCCCGAACATTCTCTACCTTGATGAACGATATGAAGGTGAACGTGCTACACCTTACCGATATAGGTAGAATCCAGCGGTATCGATCATTGCGCACACCATGTCTATGGAATGACCGCGAAAATCGTAAACCAACTGCCGAAGGCACGATAGCGCTTCAGCACGAGGAATGACACCAAATTTTACCTAAAGATTATAATTAAGCAAACCCAGCCTTTCTTGCAAAAGCGCATGCTCTTTAACAATCAAAAGAAAAAGCTGTAATAACAAATCTGACGACTAACCAGTTCTCCGATAAACATCACACACTTTATCTTTTCTTCCACTCTCTCCTGTCCACATCTTTGAACAAACTCCCTGAAAAGACGCTATCTTTTGCAGAATTGATGAAGCATCGTAGGCACTGAACAGAACTCTGTTAGAGATTGAGTCATCAATTTGCAGGCAATTTCGACATGAATATCAACCATTTTTAGATCAAAAAACTAAAAAAGCACAAGGAAGAATGACGTAAATAATCAGTTCCTTTGTGTGATACGCAACACATTCTACTTTAAGGGTGGGAAGGAAAAGGAGTACTAAGGATGAGTAAAGAATGTCATCGTTAGTTTCTTTGAGGAATTCGCCATCCATTTTGCTTCTGTGAGACATTGTAAAAACACCTTCACTTCGCCATTAGCCTATGCGATCTTTCGCGGGGACCAGCAAATGAACAAGTCAGTGTTCTACCCTTCCTAGACAAGTCTGGCACCATTTCAGCAACCCATGGAGATGGAAGGGCTGGATGGACTTGGCAGAAAGTAGTAACCAAGAACATGGAATCGGGGAGGCACACAACAGCCGGCGCCTCCTCCGACTGCGCTACCACACGCCCTTCAACGAGATGTCGTGGAACTGATGCCTCTTTGACCTACACAATCGTGACCAGGCAGGCAAATTTCAGTTCTATCCTTCCATGGTACGTCTATTGCCAATTTGCTGAAGGATAACGGGCCTAGTTGACATGGACCGCTTGCGAAAGAAGAACCATGTATTCTAGTACACGCAATAAGGTCGCACCTGTTTCGACTGCACTATCACGCCCTCCTATTTAAAAAAGTAAAAGAGGCAAACCTGAATTGTTTAATAAGCAACGAAGACAGCTCCGTAGTCACATCCGGCATCACTGGTGACAGAGAAGCAACAAGACGAGCATAAAACGGTAGTAAATCCAGACGTGAAGAAGGCACTCCATACAGTACTTTGACAAGCTTCTTTCGGTAACCCTAAATGATCTTGCTCTGGAAGGAGGCATGCCCTCAATTTCTATGAATAGATTTAATCGCCGATAGATAAAACAACCACTCTATTCACTCACTTTTGTATTTAAGTTCGAAACGAAGTCAAGTGCACACTGATCCGTGGTATCACGATTAACCAAGTGATCCATATTCAAGAAAAACTTCTGAAACGTTATCATTGATAAAGGTAAAGCTGAGGACACAACTGTCCTAAAATTAGGATAAACTAAGATCGTCACTAGAAACAAGAGTTCCTGATGGAAGTGTTACTGAAATCACCTGAGCAAGCTGCTTCATCTCCTCAGTGGTGATAATCGAAGCATCACCGGCGCTTGCCACATCCTCGTTGAAATGAGCGGGTGACGGTGGTGTCTTCGGTCGGTAGGGCTCGTCGGAGTTTTCCGATTCCTTTTCCCTAGAATTCTTTCATCCTCGAGACAACTTTGAATGAGAAGAAATAAAAATGTTCTTTTATTCTTCATGTATCCACAGCATGCCTCTGAAAATGTGGTCCACCCTCAGTCCGATCCAGTAGAATCAGCCAACCTTACAAAGACAGCGGATCAAATACATTATTTAGTTAGGAACCTGAAATCTTCCATCGATATGTTATATTATATAGAAAATGACAAAAAGCCTTGTCTAAGTTTTAACACATTTGCTTTCGCCTGGAGCCGCTGTTAGAGAGGCTATGTGTTGTTACAGGATGTTTTGTCGCGAAACTGCACAAAACTCTCGCACCGGGCGGGACTCGAACCCGTACCTCCTGCTTTCCGGGCAACGCTGCTACGCCTTACACCACCGGTGCTGTTTAACCGCACGTAACATCCGCGACATCCTCGAAATCCTTCAGCAGCCACCGTTAAAACATTGTTACTAGTAACGTCTTCGGCTTAACCGGTTCCATGCTGATATCTGCGGCCAGCCCGGCCCGATATCATGGGTGGGTGCTGTCGGACCTCAAGGATATCGCGGATATTACGTGCGGTCAAACAGCGCCGATGGTTTAGAGCGTAGCATCGCTGCCCGGAAAGCAGAAGGTGCTGGTTTGATCCCCGCCTGGCGCAAGAGTTTTGATAGCGACAAGAGATCCTCGTTTAAGTGTTCGGAAACCCCTTTTGCAAAGAACGAGCCTAAACAAATCATAAACCATAAATCTCCAGTGGAGAGCAGAGAAGGAAACAACACGGACTGCCTAATTAGCAAAGCAGAAGACATAACAATGACCGTCTGTCGAATTTTAAAGTAATCGGTAGCAATCATAGTATAAAACTTTAGAAGTAATTTTCTGTTTGTCTCTTCTCCAAACCTCGACATTGTAAATTGTTGCTAATCAATGTACATTGTGAAGCGAGGTTTCCAAATGGTTCTTTAATTAACAAGGTTTCGGCACGTCTCGAGTTCTCGTCGTCTTCAAGGGTGAGTTGAATCCACCACACCAGTAAAGGCGGTAGCAGCCATTTTTAAAGTAAGATTTTCCGATGAATTGCGCCTTTCTAATATAAACCCTATGCTTTCTATGCTGTATGCGCTGTTGTGTTTTCCGCCTAGTTCCCACGAATTCGATGGGCATGACCTACTCCTTAACGATAAAGGTAACAATCTGTACTCACATCCCTTAGTATCAGCAAAGAACGCGTTCTGCTCTGACCACTGTATATTAAATCTGCTTCCCTCGTATATCAGAAGAGCGCGGAAGAAGGAGGCGAAAAGCATGGCGAGCATCCCGAAAATGTTCGAGGTTCCGATTTGCACAGGGCAATCAAGCCTCTGTCCCTCCAAGGTCGATGAGTTGGGACCAGCCCTGTATGGGAATGATGTTAGAATTGTCCAGTTGGCGACGACAAGTAATTGTAAACGATAAATACGCAGTCATATGGCCGCAGTGACATCCCATAGAAGTAGAATGGGTGACGGGCTGATTGATGTCGAGGTTTTCCCAGTTTCACCCCGTTTCCCGAAACAAACGCATCAACTATAGGGTAACGTACGTCAAGTCGGCATCCCCTTCTCGCTCGGCGCTTTCGGCCTCAAGTCCATCTACGTCTATCTCGTCGACAGATGTCTTCAACTCGTTCTCTTCAATCGTCCTCTCCTCTGACTCCTAGCAATTACACGACTGAATGCCAATCAACTGCATGCAGCAAAGTATGGAATGATTACCTTGTAGAGACTTCTAGGCACAATATTTCTGATGTCGATCAAGTTCTCGTAAAACAGCCGTGTCTCATCGTCAGGCCACAGAGAGACGTGTCCTTCAGCCAACGCTTTGTCCATCTACAAAACAAAATGAATAATTCCTAGTAGACGAAGAGATACAAACGGTACTCACCTCCATCGCTGCCATCTCGTCTTCTTCGTTGTCACTTGGCTCCTCTTTCAGTTCAATCATAGGTACTCCAAGAGCACTGCTTAGCTCCGTAGCTAGCGATTTCAACCGGTCGTACTCGGCTCGTGCTGTTTCTAGCTCGGCCTTTTCCTCAGCCGTTGCATCGCCTGAACAACTACTGTAATTGAGGTGTTGAAAAATTCATTTTAATCGATGGCAAAAATCAAACTGACAGCGCCGCCTAAGAAATCAGTTGTCGCCATGCACTACGAATGAAGGTTTTTGGTTCAGGTTCTTCTTAGGCGAAGCAAATTGTCCATCGCCCAGAAGTCTAATTGACATGTACATCAACTGGTCATCTCAAGTCATTGGAATGGCCAAATACCCATTCAAATGCGTCTCTACGACATCCAATGGAGGAAGAATGTGTGGCGCATCCCAAACAGGAATCGACTGACGCCATTATCTTCAGACCCCAAATGCATTATTGATTACGCACATCTCTAAAAGCCTACTTGTCGTTTTCAGTACTATCAACTTTATTAGGGACGCTTTCGTACTTCATCAGCGACAAGACAAGACGCTGTGAGGACCGTGTGGGTTGCAGCCCAATTCTAGACGATTCACGAGTGAACAGCGGAAACCGAAGGATCACCTAATTCAGTGGAGCACGAAAATATGTCCCTAAATCTTCTTCGGCAATGCCACATTCCTCACCTACAGGTTCAGCTGACGTGCTTCCACAGCCACTTAATTCTCTTACGGAAAAGTATACTCCTGGTAAAGGACCCACCTCGCGTTCTTTCATGGCGCTTCACCTTCTTTTGCACGACGTTCATCTGTCCGCAAGCCTTTTCCAGGTGTCGCAACAGGCCGGCATGGTAATTCGAGAACAAATCATTCACAACCTTTCTGTGTTCACCGCTGATCGCTTCGTTTACTTGCAAATCATCTATAAAAATGTACTACTAGACTCAAGTACTAAAATGGACGCATGCGGTAGTAGCTCTCACCGAGACCCACAGACACCTGATCTGTTCCCTCCGGCGACGGAACGATGGCAGCGATTTGCCAGCCAACCGGTCGACAAAGCGAACATATTAGTCCCACCTGAAGGGATACGAATTATTGAGTTTTAATTGAAATTGTTGCATGTAGAGGAAGGAAATGAAGATCAATTATACAACAAAGTTAGAAAAAAGGCGTTGCCAGGAACAAAAAGCGATGCATGTCCACTATGTGGCCGACATAGAGGAATGCGTCAGCTCATTAACAAAACTACTGTGAAAGTACTCCTCTGAATGACCTTATCCATTCGACGCTGTCCGAGAAAAATCACAGGCAGGGCGCGTAAGCTACTATTGCGAGACGCATCCGCTCTTTGACTGACGGGAAAGGGATGAATTCTCAACCGAATTCATCAGCTGCGCAGGAAAGTAGATCATTTTCTACCGCCTTGGTTGAGTTCTGCGCTTTCCTCTGTGTCCTTTGCGCTAAAGGGGTACGGTACGGTTGCGTTCTGTGCTCGAGCAAGAGAAGGGATTCCTTGATGTAGTCTATTTAACCCACCAGTGTCAGGAATCGCAACATTTCCTTGCTTCAGTACCTTCTCTCACGGGCACGGAATCCAACCCTAATGGTAAGCAGCGAGTAATTATCTACACGGCTGATGCAAAACTTCGAACTTACCCTGCCAAGATAATTCCATCCGAATTGTTAGCTTACGCACGCCTGCTATGTGCCTCCCGCTGTCATATCGAAAGGAGGGAGTCACCCAGAACTGGCTTCTGCAGTCACTTTGTGGATTCGCCTGCGTATTTCCTTATCCCGCATGTCGACCACACAGTTGACTAGCACCCAGAAAAACACACACTTCTTTGTAACGGGGAACAAGCTTACATTGGAATGTTCTCCTTTGTCGGTAAGGCATATATAAGACAGTGTTGCACCTAGAGTCTGCAGCCCTTCCTTCCCCACAACACCACAGAGTATCAGCTCGCACAGCAACCTTAATACGTAAGCACTTCAGTTGTAAATGAAACTCTTCAAACGAAAGTAACAGTTGAGACAACATTTATTTGGATGAATGCGAAACATTTCATGTTAGAACGAAATGCACGGGCTTTGAGTTGCGTTAACCACGAAATTTTGGACTACAAGCCCACTATCTTGCGGCCTAGTCCTATATTTCGACTTAGTTTTCTCCTCCAGCACCGTTTTATTACTTTCAAAAATTCAAGGGTACAGAGCTTACTCCAACCTAAACAACTAGTAGACTTTATTCAATTTGAAGATTGCTTGCAAATTCTGCTACACTTGAAAAGAAGCACATTAGTACCGAAGATATTTTGCCAAACCTCGTTTCATTATCATGTCCTTGCATAATCATAACCATTAAAGATGTCTGCAGAGTTGAGAAGGTTCAAAATAATTTCACTCGGAAATCGTTTATTCGCATAGAACGCTTCTTATACTCCAATCATAGATGCTTGGATCTTCCATCTCTCGTATCAAGACGCAAAGTATTTGATGATTGTCTCGATTACAAAATTCTGCACCAAGCAAGTGTGGTAGTGATTGTGAAATTGTATAGTTTAATGCCTTCCCGAATTAGACATGATATAGTGAAAATAGCATTGCCTTGTCCTAGAGCAACACCTCGAGCTTTAATTGATTAATATGGTGTTGAACTCGAAACCGAGATAGTACACGCTTTATTGACGAGTAACGTTTCGGCGATGTCGCCTTCTTCAAAATCTGAAGAAGTCCAAACATATGTTGAAGCTACCAGGATAAGCATCGCCAGGAACCTTACAAAAATTCAAAGACCCCCCGAACAACAACCCTTCCAGCAGAGAGAGGTGACAGCAGCCCAACGTTTAGAACATCCGAGGAGATCCCACAAGGTGAGACTCTCTAAAATGAGAGATTGATGTAAGGGGTGAGCTCGCGGGTTATATAGACGCATTCCCCCGCCGATTCAATCTCGGGCTCTTTGCCGGTATCCAGAAACTCTCCAGGGTTTTGCGTGCGTCGGTGTGGGCTTCCCGTGCTAGAATTTTGAAAGTGACCCCAAAGTCAGCGCCGTTATGGTCGTTTACCCTGTGGCAGCCCAGAACAGTTGATGGTCGTGACCTGCTCTTCCCTTCCAGGTGTTCCTTAACGCGGACGTAGAAGGGGCGAGCTGTTTCACCCATATATTCACCTCCACAGCTGTTGCACCTTATTAGGTTAACAACCCCCGAAATCATGCGGTCTCCTTCGTTACCTGCAGGACAGATAGTGCAATTTGGGGTTGCGCAAGTTCGGTCGCACAGCCGGTTGCGCACTAAACGACTTTTCAGGTTAGCAGGAGGCGTATCTACTAATTTGACATCGTTTTCCAATCCCGCCCTTCTAACACACTTCCTAATAAGAGTGCTGACACGGTCTGAGACGAAAGGGATGACAAATGGGATTTTGTCGTCTAATGAGGAATTACATGAGCGATTGCCGGTGCTACTTCGCTGATAGCCAAAGCATGTATACCCACACTTGGCAGCGATTTGATCATCAAGCGCTAATGATTCCTTGCGCTCGTTTTCCCCAGTAGATACTCTGCTTGCTGTGCGGAACATATTGCTCACGACAGCTGTTTTGGTCTGTGTCGGATGCGCTGACCAAGATATTTTTGTTAATGAGTTTACGATACCACTTAGTTATTTTCCTCCCTCCATTTAGCTGTATTTGGACGTTCAAAAACGGAAGCCAGTCATCCTTTGGAGCTCCCGTGTAAACTTGAAATGCTCACATTGCTTGTTTATGATATCGAAGCACATGTCCATCTCATCTTGGGTAGAACAGATAAGGAGGCAGTCATCGATATATCGACAGTTTAAACCAGGGAGCCTGGCAGCTCGTGCTCCCTTTATGCAAAGAGCAAATAGTGCTTATATAAAGTTCACGAAAAACTTTTCAAAAACTTCTTCTATACCTCACTTTAAGCAGTATGCATCAAAAATTTTAATTGAGCTTGACGACCTTTAGTCATGAAGATCGATTACACCTATTTCTTGTTTGATCGCGCTATTTTATTGATGCTCGTTGCTTGTTCGTTTGTGTTGATCTAATTCTTCGCGTCGGCTTTTTGCGACATAATAAACATAAAGATAAACCATGGAGTATTCAAAGTGATGTAACCTTTTACGATTCCATTCGATGTCAATACCAAAGCGATAAAGACTCCGATAAAGATCAGCTTGATTGACACGCTGGTGGTTTCCCCGTAAAGGTTCGGTGTATAAAACCACTCGCAACGTCAGCTCATATTTCAACTATTTCACACCGCCTCAACATACAAAAGAACATAAAAATATTCAAACTAATGGAAGTAATTCATACCTGACATCAAGCCTTAACTTAGCAGCATTGGCAATCTTGTCTGTTCTCTTCAGTGGCAAACCCTTCTTAATTTCTGTAAGAATCAACTCCGAAAACTTCGGATAGCGAGACGTAATTGCCACGCACAGGTCCACTATTGGAACGACATCCGACGGTTTCAGCCTTGTCTCTGCGATTCCCTGAACAACAGAAAAGTCAAGGATTTTGGCATTGGAAGATGTCAATATTAATTAAAAAGAATCATAACACCAGTACTCGTCTCAAAAAAGGCGGAAACCTAAAAAAACAGCAGACTTCAGAAGGACAGCTTGGACGAAACAGGTAAACGTGATCCACTCAAGATTTCCAATCTCCAGGTCCTTTTGTTTTATGACAGAAATTTGTTCAAAATCATGGTTCACTCAGCCTCACGAATGCACGTTGTCCACCTTCTTTTATAATCAAATCCATATTTTGTGAAAAAAAAACCAAGAACGTGTCATGCGGGTCCAATAGTAAAATGAAAAACGTCAAAACAGCTTGGCTTAATCCGGCTTCCAAATAGGAAAACAAAATTGCCCGGATTTACGAAGCATAGTTCTCCATGTTATTCACGGTATAAGTGAACAGATATGAAGTGAAGTGAATACATTTTTTGGCTACCATTGCTAATGTAATGAAAAACCCAAACATACTGCTGCCATTTCCTCGACAAATTTGGAGAGATTCAGCCGTGAGAGCTCCTCGATCAACGACGGAATATTGGAGGAAGACAGCGTCTTCAACTTCTTCATGAAGGCCGTGGTCTTCTTAAGGGTGGAGTCGAGCGAGTGCAGAGCATTTTCATCTGTGGTCTCTACACTCGCCAAAGCCGCACGGTTTTTCTCCTGAAATGGTAAATGAAGCTCTCAATAAGAATCCGCACATGAATTTATTTTGTCCCGAACTGAAACTCTTTTCTGGTATGCCATAGAGCTGAATTTGATTAAACAAGACAGGCGCAAGTTGGGGCCACTTTTAAACCATGAGTTTCTCGTTTTTTTCTAACTGGAGTTCACCATTCTAGCGAAATTCTAGGGAGGGGCAGGGTTAGAAGCAGGAAAGTGAAGTATTCTATCTTACCGTAGCCTGCATATCAAAAATATCCAAGCCTATGAGACGCTGACGCCCCTCCCTCAAGCAGTATTGCGCCAAGAGGGAAAATAAACATGAACCGGCAAAATGTCTCGTGCATCGTAACTTAACCAGAGACGCTGTCGCATGGGCCAAGTCGACGAAAATTGGGTGGGCCGTCCACTTAATGCGCTTCGCAGACAACCGCTGAACGACAGATGTCACCGACTGGATTCCGCGGGAAGTCAAGAGAACACCAGGACGCCCACCAGCGCGTTGGTCGAGCTCCTTCGTGAAGGCCTTGAACGAAGGACATGACGCCCTTCGTGCCCCTCGAGCGAGGAGGATTCATTGGAGCACTCTGGCACGCAACAGGGACGAATGAGGCGCTGCTGGCGCCCGTTTGAGCAAGTTGATGATTAACGAGACGACGGGTGATACAGCTGAACATCTGTACAAGATAACAACAAAACAATGAACTAGCACACTAGTTCATTGTTTTGTTGTTATCTCATCGTTATGTTTTGACGCAACAAACCAACCCACTTTACCAAATGATCAGATAGACTCTAAACTCCTTTGCCTAGAAACACTTATCTAACCTACGGCTTCTTCAGCAGCAGAAATGGCTGTCACTGAGAAGAGTTGCTGCTATTTCAGCACTGGAAACCATTCAAAACATTTATCACCAACGTACCATCAATTGGAAGCTCGCAAAAATAGGATCACTGCTGAAAAGGAGTGGAAAATGCCATAACGCCCACAAAAATAGGTAGATACGAGAAACGCTGTCGGATGAAAACATGCATCAGAGACGCAATAAACTTCTAATTTCGGTTCCTCCTGGGGAGGTAAAACATAGATCTGAATTATCTACTCGCTGGTTCATTTTGATAATTCACCGTTCTTGTTGCTGTTAATCAGAACAATTTCTGCTGACAATGACTGCTGAAGAATTTGCTTACCTGCGCTTCAACCCTTCTATTCGTCTCTTGTAACCATTGCGGATCAGCCACTCGTGGCCAATCGGTCATCTACTCTTAAAAATAAGGGAATTAACAGAATAAGCCTTGACACACTCTTCGCTTGGATGCCCTAAACACATCCGGTCATTTTCCAGGACTTGTCGCTCGTTTTTCACACGACTACAGGGTGCGCCATAAATACCAGTATAAATTGCTGGGACCAAACTTCTCTTCGAAGATTAGCTCACGAAGAGGGTGTCTAATAAGCAAAGATATTAGAAGCTGCGCCTAATCAAACCTTTTCACGATTGCCTAATATGCGCCTTCTGAAGTGTGGGGCTCCTGGCAGAGAACGGTGCAATAATAGTGGTATATTATGTGCTTGGACTGATTGTTTAGTGGAGCCAAGACTGTTATACAAATATATTCTAATACGATTATGAATAAAACGTAAAATGCCAAGATTCATGGAGAGTCGAACGTGGACAATAGCGCATTGTATTTGACCGCGCTTGGAAGTCCTTCTACCAACCCCTTCGAAACATCTATCCCAATCGGAGGTGAGGACTTTACCTCGTTTGCCCGACAGTAGCCAAAAAATTGAAACAAAACAAATACACCGATGTTTTGTGTTTTGCAGCGATCAACTCTAGCGCCAGGTGGAACTCGAACCCGTATCTCTTGCTGAGCGAGCGGGAATGCTCTACGCCATTGCATCACGGGCGCTGTTTGATCGAACGCAATATCCACACCCCATGGGTCCGTTGACTTTAAGTCCTTCCTGGTGCCAGAACTTTGACAAAAGAAGGAGACAGACAGAACAAAACATCGTTGTATCATCTTACAACCTCGATACCAGCTACTTGAGGCTTAAAGAAACTAATGGTGAGTCGAAACCAAACTATTACACAACACCTTAAGCTAGCTCACTTTGAAACCGAACGTTATTTCGTCCAATTCTGGCATTCTCATCCTACTGGCCCTATACTTTCAGCCTCACCACCTTCTGCTTCGTATCCTTATTATGGAGCTTATCTAGTAATTTTTAGCCAGTTATTTTCCTGCAACTGATTAACTGACAGTTCCAGCGCGCCATTCTGGTTTCTTAGTTGAAGGATTTCTTTCGAATGGACTTGATTGAAATCATGGTAATCCGTGGATCCGTGATGCATCGCCAGGGTTCCTATTTTCGTTTACACTGGGTTCAGGAAAAGTCTTGGTCGTAGAGACATCGGCATAGTTGGTCGTGTTTGGACGTTCCAAGCGAATAGTGTCTTCTGAAGACGGCAGCGTACGCGTGGCTATGGGGGTTCCGGAAAGGATCCCAAAATAGAAAATCCCCTTGAAATCCCACCAGCAACAGAGTGTCTTCGCTTCGAGGTGGTCACGGGTGTCGCTACCCAAGTGGATAGGGCGTCCAGAACTTGGTTGACCATTGAAGGAGATACTTTCAAATCCGAAGCCTAGTGCAGACGACGGACCGTGGATTCGTAGATGATCTCCTTGTACCGAGCAATGACGTTAGCGACGGCGTTTGGCAAGCAACTCCTTTGTACGAACTCACAGCTGGCGATGACTTGTCATGCCTCCTTCATAAAGGTAAACATGCCCCTATATACTCCGTCGAGTAACGAACCTTACTCTAGATTTTGATATAAAGTTGTTCTACTGAGCATCCAAGAATTTACAGTGAATGAAGAGGAAGAACTCTTCCTCGTCTTCACTAGATATCTTTCAGGCGAAGAACTCACACTGCCATAGTTTTCTGCATTTTGCATGGCAACACCGCCAGTGACTAGAATCTCGTGCATTTCAGAACCAAGCGATGAAATTTCTTGAAGAGCTAACCAACGACCGAAAACGATAAAATCGCCTTTGCGAAATCCTGGTGAATTCTCAAAGAGGGTTCACCTTATAACAAGAAGTGTGTTCCCTTCGTCCTTGACCTATTCACCCCCAAACCCCTATTCCTCCAGTCTAGTAGCTGCTCCACGTTGTAGATGGTTGCATGTGTTTCCACTTCAACTATTATTTAAAATGTGTGTATAAGGTGTACCCCTTATTGGGATTGCACCTAAATCCTCATCGTTTCACAATAATCCTGACCCCTCGATCTATTTCATCGCAAAAATTGAATATTTACGGCGCACCCTGCACACGATCGCTGACTAATGGCTCTTCTGCGGAAGAGGATTCACAAAAACTTCAGAGTCCAACTCAAACACCCCTTACCCCAGAACGCCCCTGTGTTATTCACCTTCATCGCAACCATTTTCCCTACTGCATCTCAGAGCCCTGCCCATTCGATTCAGCTTCACAGATGTATCAATTGATTAGACGAATACTTCATTGACAACTTCATAAACCGAATATTCATTAAACAATATTAAGGGAAGCAACGCAGTACGAACACAAGACATAAGACCAAACAGGAAACATTTGCCTTTTAAAGAGGAGATGAGAAACAATAACAGAAGCAAAACACTTCACAGATACCACTGAACTCTTTTAAACGCGAAAACACTGACATTTTATGAAAATGATAACAGTAGGTACAACGGAACTACACGAGATTGCTTTAACAACGAGAACTACACATACAGAGATGAGAGCCATATGCCAGCCAACGTCAACCACCCCCACTACCACATTCCAGGAGCGCGTCTGTCCCCGCGAGGTGCACCTCTCGCCGGGGTGCTACCACCACCGCCATAAGCACCCGTGGCGTAGCCACGGAAGGGGCCTGGCGCCGGGGCTGGTTCGTAGTTGCGGGCTCCGCCGCCATATCCAGCAGCAGCACTGCGCATGCCACCGCCGTATCCGCCGCCTCCATAGCCACCCATATCCGCTGAAGAAAATTTCAGTTATGCGGCACTACCCGTGTTGAACTAAGGCCTCTTACCTCTTGGAGGAGTAACCAGGGGCAGAGGTCTCGGAGCAGGTTGCCCTCCAACGACGCGCCACGTCAGCCGTCTCATCGTGCTCGGCATCTCATTCGCTCCGAACAGCTCCACATACCTAAGGCCAGGCACGATGAGAGTAGGAACCCACGCTGGGGCAATTTACCGAAACACAATACCTTTTGCCCATCATGGCCTTGTTCCTTGAGAACGCCTCGTGCGCTTCAGCGGTGGTACCAAACTCCACAACGGCATCTCCGGACGGACGACGGTCTTCGTTGAAACCCAACTAAATCGTTTTTACATGCTGTTGGAGTAGTACCTTGGCCAATATTTCTCACGTACTACAATAGCAAACTGAACGGAAACTAACGCTGATCTCGATGCAACGCAGAGGTGCAAAGAACTGTTCAATCATGAACGCGTCAGCATCGAACGGAAGTCCTCGCATGAAAATCTGAAGGCCGAGATGGTTCTGCGTAGTATATTTCAGCCGAATGAACAATAACAAACCTTGGTTGGAGGCACAAAGTCATCGTATTCGTCGTATCGACCATATCCGCCACCTCGGGGAATGTCATAAGGCGCCGAACGCATTCCTCTCATGCTACGCGGAGACGAGCGGCTAAACAAAACGTATCTTCAGGCCGAATTCTTACCTACTTAATAAGCATTCCATAACCATCGACGAGTGCTAACTATGCCATGAAACAACATTCAAAACGTCCTAAATACCGCTTTCTCTGACAAGTGAACGTCACACTAGGGGTAGCAAATTGAAGCTATCAAGAGATTCTTGTATTTACGTACTATTTACTATTACTTTTGATACTTTATTCTGGTGCGCCTGCTTCAGAAGCTTGGGAAACAGGAGACGTGTCTGATTTTATCACGGCTTTATCATACTAAATAATGTCCCCGAGGATCGCGGGATAAATGGCCTGTCAGTGCCACATCGTGATAGCCGGTCTATACCAGAACAACAATATCGGAGGCATCATCCGTATCCAAACACTCATGCAGGCCAACAAAGTTCATCGAAACCACCCACCCTATGCACGGACTACTGACTAGGTGTAACCCATATTCCCCAGTGAATGGCATTTCTATACCGCTCTTGTCAGAACTACCCCATGGATGTCCATTGGCGACCCATACCAACGCAAATCCTCTGCCGACCCCACAGAACGGTACCACTCCGACCTCTGTACGAGAGAATGACCGAGACTCTGTCCTTCTACCAAGGACAATATGACCAAACCAATACCTATAGAGATAGCGCCTTAACTGGCCTTAGGGCTACGACAACGCCCGAACTTCGTGCTTGATCTAAAGAATCTCCACACGGTACCAGCCGACAGACATCGTCGAGTCAAAAACCACTGAGGGAACGTTCATGGTGCTAGACGGGAGCGGCTCATCGCTCAAACGAATACGCATCGATTTTGGCCAACTGACTATTGAGTACTAATCGAGTCGTACGCCTTGCGTGCACGGATTCAGTGGCTCTAGTCGCGAAATAAGAAGAACAGGTCCTGGCGGGATAACACGCTGCGACATTGTACAGCAATATTATACGTGTCAGTGTCTATCGCAGCAAATCTGTGCGATAAAAGGGAGGTCAATTAGTAGTTTGAGGATCTCTTTCTCTTTTGGTTACTTGGGAAAAAAAGATTTAC
Organism: Heligmosomoides polygyrus polygyrus; assembly: GCA_947396885.1. Taxonomy (NCBI): domain Eukaryota; kingdom Metazoa; phylum Nematoda; class Chromadorea; order Rhabditida; family Heligmosomidae; genus Heligmosomoides; species Heligmosomoides polygyrus. The sequence continues at coordinate 24,263,860 of OX377201.1, read as the reverse complement.
ACTAAATGCTTCAAAGGATTCTTAATATATGATTCTTTCCCACCATTTAATTCAACTTGAAACGTTCCTTTTGATTTGGAAGATACTCTGTTCATTTCAAGTATCCCGTGCGACGTGGGATTTTGTATGTGCAGCCTACAGGCATCCTTTTTTCGCCTATGCCGGATATTGCTGAGGCACAAATCCCATCCACCTACGTGGACCTTTAGATACGGGTGATTGGTGGTTCTCGTCAGGTCACATACATGCGGCTAACTGTCGGAATTGATCAAAGGGATCATTTCAACTCCAGTTTCCTAGACGATCCCTGACGATGTTATCATTTAAGATGAGGCGCGCTTGGAGAAGTAGTCTTGAAAGCCGCTTCCGACCTCAGTTCTTCAAAGAAAACTATATCGCCAACACTTCGTCTGACATCAGACTCAAGTGATGCGCTGAAATGGACTACAAACAACTGAACTTACGGAAGGTAGTCATATCCCTTCGTGTCGAACAGCGGCCGAATGTAGCCGGTGTCAAAGCTGCGGGGGCGGTTGCGCTCCATATCGTCAACTGTTGTTCGGAACACTTCAACATACCTAGATAGAGAAACAGATGAACCTACTGTACAGGAATTTCACAGAATAAAGATGAAGAAAATGAGAGAAATGAGTGAGCAAACGAAGAGGAAGAGAGAGCGAGGCACCTGAAACCCGGATCGGTAGGAGAGGCAACAGCTAGAACAAATGTGGAACTCAACTACGAGAGAAACAAGATAAAAGAGCAAAAAAAGATAGACGAAGAACCTGGGCATAGCGTTAAAACTGAGCCCACTCTCCCACCTGCTTCCCATATGCTGCTTGTTGAAATCGAGCGCTTTGCCGGCTTCATCCCTGGTTGCAAGTCGCACGAAAGCCTCCCCGCTAGGCCGCCCTCCCGTACGCCCGAATACCACCTCTTCACAGTTTAGCCCTGACACACACCACCAATGTTCTCATGAAGCATACCCTCAAACCACATCAGACAACAATAAACTCCGTAAACAATATAAAATAGCCAAATAAAACAAAAATTACCGTTAATAACAGTAAATTAAATATAATCTAGCGCTATACAACGCGTTTCTCTTTGTTCTCATGTTTTAGAAAACGCTGTGTTCAGGGATTCCGGGAAAAGGGCCATGTCCCGACTCCCTACCACAACATTTATAGCCTCCTCTAAGCACAAACAGTTCAAAAACGTTAAAATATTATATTAGTATCTGCACATATTTCGCTCCATGGTATTAACTGAACCAACCTTTGAAGAAATCCTTCACATCTTGGACGGTAGCTGAGAAAGGCAGTCCGCGCAAACGGATCACCTTGCCGTCGTCGGTGACAAGACCAGCCCTTTTCAGATTTGTCAGCTCGTCAACAGACACAGTGAACACTGAAATGTATAGCAAATTAAAATGGATGCACTAGCCTTACATGTAAACCTATCCGAGACAAAGTCTCGATCATCTGAAACTTTGAATAAGCCAGCTACCATCCAGATCAGCATAGAAACGCACCACCTCGTCAAAAGAAATATTGAACTTCCTGCACTTCCTACAGTATCGTTTTTTCTACAATAGATCTTCGTGAAAAGGTCATTCAAGCCAGACCAAGGTCTTCCCACTATTTCCTATGCATGCCGTGAAATGGCGTGCGTACATTGCGGCCTCATCGTTGAAAACAAGAAAAAAGCACGGCAATTCAGTCATACAATTTGACTGCAAAACATATACATATGCTACTTGATTGGATATCTTCGCCTGAAGTTTTGTAGTAGACGACAATTCTTCCTCACCCCAATCTGAGCAACAGTTTTGACTAACTAAAATTACTGCTTTGTAGTCGAAAATTTTGCTCAAAATGAAGCCCAGCAAAGAAAAATCCGTCGTTACATCGTCCACTTTCCTGCTATAAAGCTCCTCAGGAAGACGTTTGCATATTAAATCAATCCTGTTTTCGTTGTCAATCCATGGATGAATTACATCACCACATCTTCTTGTTCTCAACGAAGAGGCCGTAATATGCATGCGTCATTTCCCGGTGAAGAAAAGTGGCACGATCTTGCCCTGGTTTAACGACCTCTTCACGAGAGCACGTTGTAGTAGAAAAACTGGCGCTATTTACTTTCACGATTCCAGTAGTCGGAAAAAATCGTGAAAATATCATCCCAGGTTACTTTGAGCGCTAATCACGACCCGACATTCATTTTCAGTACTACGGTAAGTACGGTAGGAAACGGTTGGTTTTGGTGAGTGGAGGTGGAGTGTCATACCACTGGTTTTCCATACACCCGCCTCCTGCTGGGGCGTGGCGTCAGGAGGTACACCCGCTCTTCCGCGGATCGGAATTTTCGTTTTGCTTCTCAAAGTCTTCGTAAGGCTGTCGTTACACTCTCGGTGAAGCCTAGGGGGTTGAGCTGGGTGAGCAGGGGGATGAAAGGAATATCGCAGACCCCCCCCCCCCCCGGCAAGGGGCGTGGCCTATTTCGTACATCCTTACCGTCTCCCACTACTCTCCATCTCAATGTGGAAGATTGGAGAGTAAAGCCGAAAACTATAATTCTGCTGGAGTAGGTAGCCTCAGTCACCATACCTACCGTCATCCGCCGAAAGACCACAATCGGATTTCATATTCGTGATCAGCACCCAGCTCAGATAGCATCCCCGTCGATATTTGTGCGAAGAACACTCGACCTTTCATTGACCTCTGGTGTCGTAAAAGTACAATAGTGCCGAGACAGCACTGTTGTGTAAATGTTATATGTACTCGCGCTGTTACTTCTAATGTTACGAAATTGTGGCTCAATTGGAATCTACACCATGCACTCCATCCATCCCTGCTGGTGGATGAATTGGTACCATAACTGTTTAGGGAAAATGCCGCTGCAACTCCAATACGGATCGACCATATGTTCTTTCATATGGCAGAAATTTCGCCAGTACAGCGTACCGCATGTTCAACACATCCCATCACAAGAATGATACATCACCACGACTTCAGTATGAGAGGAAGTTAGCTATACGATGAGATAAAGCTCTCACCCATTATATCGACTGATCTAACCGGTGTCCGATCATCAATCTACTTCCGCATCAGTTTTGCTGAGCGTTGCTTCTAGTATCTTAGTCCTCTGCTAGACCACGGCTCCTCCTATGATCTTTCTGCCAAACTCAAGCTCAGCTCGTCGCAATACGGGATAACTTATCTCACTACGGTAAGATTATTCGAGCAGCTGCAGTATTGGGCTTGATCGCCGCTTGAAAGGCACTATATGTTATATTCTATCCTGCCTTCTCTCATAACGTGTTTGCATTTTGAGCTTTGGTTCGGGGGTGGGGGTCCCCATGTAGAGAGCCCTACAAAATGGTTTGTGCTTTTTGAAACCGGAACTTCTCAGTAAGCTGAAGTGGGCAAGTAGTCCTTTTCTGATGTAATTGGACATACCTTCTTCTTATCAAGGCGTACAACCACTGAGTAGGAGGTGAATTTCACCCCCCCCCCCCCCGACCCTATTTGCGTCGTACTGATTTTTTGGGAGCAATTTCTAGTTTTGCTTTTAGGACAACCAAGATCTCGATGGACCAAATTAATGAATCATGTTACCTGTTCTGCTGTTGAGCTATGAAAACTTTAAGCAAAAGGAGATAGAGTTTCAGAGTGCGAAACTCGGATTACACCACGATTTGCCCGCATTTTATGACTCTGGGTGCGCTTAGCGCAGAAAAAGGCGAATGTTGGAACTCCGCCTATGATGCGATCCATCTAACAGCTCGTGTTGAAGCTATTCACAATGTACATTTGTATTCCGAGCCACTCGATCGAATTTCCAAATGGACGCTGACGCCATTCACATGTGCGGCGCGTCGACTGTGGAGAAGCTTGCACCGGCTTCAAATTGAAGTTCGCGCCCTAATGCAAACATTTACCCCGACCCCACCTTAGTTTCTTTAGCCTATAGAGCCACGCCAACCAGACATAACAAGCAAAATGTCGACCCAGCACATTTCAGTCAAACAATCCAAGCACTTTCTGTACACACCCTCTGAGCACCCTCCAAGCCCTTTCGATGCGGTGATTAGCTGGCGCGTTCCTACCTCATACCACCTGCGGTGCGCATTCCCAGATGTACCATGTATTCCAAATTTGTCGTCTTTATTAAGAGTTGAGCTCTTCCCTTAGATTTCTACTATCCATATTCAGTGCGATGAAAGCACTTCCTACAAGGCTGCGACAGCACAAGACACTAAATCTTCACCTTCAATGTATCTACCGTCCATTTCCTTCCTGTGCAGATCCAATGCCTTCAGTGTGTCTTGCTTCGACGACAGCTCACAGTAGCATTCTCCGCTTGGACGCCCATTGTGGCTGCTGCTCATTGTAATCGTCGTCACTGGTATTCCTAGAAACAAAGTGGAGCTAAGCCACATAACATCGCTGTAAATTGAATCCAAGCGAAACCACCAAACCTTCGAAGAAATCGCGGATGTCACTCTCTTTCGCCGAATATGGTAGACCTCGAAGTCGGACGTAGTTGGTCTGCGGCAGCTTCTTGGCATCGGTCGCCTCTTGGATTACATCCTGCTTGGCTTCCTCCTTAATTGCGGTCCCTTCCACCTCATCCTTTCCTTCATTGTCGTCACGGGCTTCTTGGGTTTCCGGGGTCTGAGTTTCCGGAGTCTCTTGAGCCTCCTGGGCTTCCGTGGTTGTCTTCTCCGTTTCCATGCTGACCATTCAAGAAGTAGAGCTGCTTCGCAATCTGTAATACTGGTTTCAACCTTCTCTAAGTCCACTGCAGCTGCTGATACGGCCGAAAACTGCACTGTAACATAAAGACAGCAACCGCGCCAGATAGGACAGCAGAATTCGAAATGAATGATATGATAAGATTTCTATCGATAAATTAATATCTCGGCTCTATTGTATGACGCAACCTGTACAGGAAGCTGCTGGGCAGTTAAAATAGGGTGGTCCATCTTTCACTGCTTCATTTTTTTTTTTTTTGAAACAAGCTCACTCCTACTACTTCCGCAATTCCCCTTAGAATCGCTACTTTGAACTGCGGATAACCACCACCGAAAGACATGACGGTGTCACCTCGCAATTTTGTAGCACTTTTGCGAAACTTGTAGTCAACGGGTAGCGACATTTTGTTGCAGGTCCTCAGTGATTTGATCACTATGCTGTTTAGGGATCGTAATCGGACATAGTACGCATTCTCGCGAGTATAAGGTCGGAAAATGTAAGCCCAAACTTCGGCCAAGAAGTTATTTGGAGTCCTGATCACGAATCTTACATTCGTCTTTAGAACCACAGTGGAGTGCGGTAGGCTATGGTAGAGGTAGGTCAAACTGTCGGGGTCATGACCACCGACTTACTAAACCTATCGTAATCGGCCGAAATCTCGAAAACGGATGTCAGATGATCTGATGTGCACCCCAAATAAACCCACTGGCCAAAGTGCGGTCGGAAGGTAGCTAATTCCGTTTCACTCTCTTCTCCGACACCTGGAGTCATCCCTTATCATACAGGCTTACTTTTCCAAACGTCGACACTACACCATCGAGTTCCTCACAAGAGCAGCGAAATTGCGTCATTTGGGACTCAGACTACCTACAATTTCCAGATCCCTCGAAGGTTTACCCGCTCCCAAATCAGCCCCACACTACGCTCTCCGGAAGACAATGTCAAAGCAGCAAGGAAGAGAACTCCACAGGAGCAAAGAGCCCAAAAGCGACTGCGAGAGGAAGGCGTCGGCCACGCCGGACCACCGCAGCGAAATGTGCGAATCAATACGCGGCGCGACGCGTGCGTGTATCGATCATGCACAGCTACGGAACTACCGTATGCCTGCAGAATTCCTCAGCTACAGTACGCGAATAAAGCGGCGCACCGGGAGGATGCTGTGAAGCAGAATTTCATCCAAAAACAGGGACGGAGTTAGCTTGTTGGTTGCTTGCGAGCCAGGGAAATGAGAAGTTCTGTGTAGTACTAGACGAGGAGTGAGTGTATAGTTATCTGGCTAGACAAACAGTTTCTCTTCACCCTCGTTCGACACGTGTGAACATAAACTAGAACATTAATAACAATAATAAACTCACATAAACAAGATTGAAACACAAGTAATGTTAAGTACAACTACGCCTAGATCAGAAGCTGGATCAGAAGTATCCTAAATCTTCGAAGTGTATGGGAATGTTTCAACTTTTTGAAATTTTACTGTTCTTTGAAGCAGCTCGACGACAAAAGAAATGCAATCTGAGGTTTGACCTAGGTCTAGTCAGGATCGACTTCGAACTGTCCCCTCGCGTCGCTAAAACCTGAAATGAAAACAGCTTCCCCTTACCTATGCGTACCAATCCATGTAGAATTTCAAAAAACAGTAATAGGTCATTGAGTTTTCTCCTGAGGCCCAAAGTGCGCAGACCAAAAAATGTGTTCCTCTCACTGCTGTTTGGTATTCGGCTATAGTCAAATCCGCGGACGCGCAACATTAACCTCCAGGTGAAGCCTTTTTAAACTTTTTCTAAAGCTCTAATAAGAATCTTCATATCTGGTGAGTAAACTGAGGCGCGATATTCAAGAATGGGGCGAGTGTAGGTTTTGTAGGCCTTGCTCAGCACTAATGGATTCTTGGTCTTCAGCGCTCTGAACAAAATTATGGGGTTTTACGTGCAGCCTTTTCTAGTTAGCTCGTTGATGTGATCTTCAAAACTCAATTTCTGCGTGATGATAAATCCAAGGTCACACATCTTCTGAACAAAATCCAGTGGAACCTCATTTAGTCGATAGATATGTTCCCCACATGAAATTGAGGAAAGAGTTAGGACTTTGGACTTCTCTGCCGACAGCGGCAACCCCATTCAACCGACCATTTGTATATCGCATCTATGGCACATTGAATGCTCTTTCTCTCTTCCTCAGTTTCGATAACCTTATACATTTTGACGCCATTCGCGCATACCTTACATTGTACACCCAGGGGCCGAATTCATCAACGAGGTGCGTAACTTTTACGGAGAATTGTAAGCTTATCAAGCGATATGGTGAGCGATAAGCAATAGAAGATAAGCAGCGATAGAAGAAAGCAAAAAATCGCATTGCGGTCGTCCTTCAATGGGAAAATGGCGTCAAAGGCAAGGAAAAACTCTTTCTACCCTATCAAACTATTTTTGTTTTGTTCGTAACGAGCTAATAAGTATTATTTGATCGCTATTTCTGCGCTATGGTAGCTGAGGGGGGAGGGGGTCACCATAGCATGCCGCGGCGGACAGGCGCGGAGAGTAGCTACATATAACGAATGTAAATCCAGTCTTATCTCCTCGGTTCGATTACAGTTATATCTGCCTCAGTTTTGGGCAAGAAAAGGAATTCCAGGACGTAGACAATTTTAGCAGAGGTGCGCCACTCGAGCCACACCCTGAAGTGCCTTCCCCTGCCTAAGTCTGTGCTCTTGAAGGCATAGAACAGAGCTGTAGCATTGTTTGTTTGTTTTCTTTACTATTAGTGTATTACTGCTTCTTTTTTTTTCGTGTCGGTGACACTTTTTGCAAGGTGACGCCCCCTCCCCCCAACTAGCATAGCGCCACTATTTCGTATGCCAGCCAGTTGTTTACCTAAGGTAGACTATTACTGAATCGGTAAAGGATCGCCCAAGCTCCAGATATACTAGTAGGTGCAATCCCAATGGGGTGGGGGTCTACCTTGCAAAGGGACGTGCGTTCTACTCCTCGTCCTCTTAGCGTGTCCACCCTCACCCCACCACGGGCTTCCTCGAGAGTCTAGTGGCTTCTTTCCGTTATACATTAAGTTGCATGTTTTTCCACTTCAACGATAAATGTGCGTATAAGGTGGACCCCCCTCCCCGGATTGGGATTGCACCCATACTTATTTCAACGCCGTCGTAGAAGCCGTATTTGCGAATACAGTAAGGGCAAGAAGTGCTGACGAGTGCCTTCAAGAGAAACCTCTGAAGATAAACTCTGAGCAGCCAAGTGGTATAGGATGGTATTGACTCTTTAAGTACCAGCATTGCATGGGATCAGGAAGGTGCTCGCTGCGGCGGGATGTTATTTTAAAAGAATTGCTCAAAGCGGCGAATCTCAGGATCGTCGAGGCCATGGAACCGCTGAACAACGAGGAAGAGCGACGTCGCATCACCTCTCAAGAGAAATTTCTAACCACAAGCAACGGGTGAGGACTAAGGAAGCTATGAAGGGACTCTATCTTCTTTACATGCAACTACGGTGACCTGTACGCTTTGCGTCCACAGTGTCCAACAACCAACACTAATCATAAGTTCTACCATCTTGGCCTTCATTCGCCAATGTTCCACCTATTAGAATAAAACCTGAATTGGCTACCAACAGAGGTCGAAAAGACTTCGAATAGAACTGTGGTCTAACAACTTCTGCAGCGTAAACTGCCGGTGACACATCTGGAGTGCGCATATACATTAAATGGGTGGCCGGAGGATGATGCTGGACACCATCTGTTGAAAAGAGCACCCTACGCATAGAAAATGCCAACCCAATGAAGGCTAAGACTGACAATCGATTCTGCAAGGGTACTGCACGCGCGCCGCGTCGCGTTGTCGGGTTCGCATCAGAGCGCGCAATCATCACATCTTGTCTGCCCATATTCGGAATTGTTAACTAGGTGGAGGTCACACTGGAAAACTCGGAACAGCGAAGCGAATATTTGGAAAAAGCAGAACGGCCAATCATAACACTCCGAAATTTGGTTTGAACATTCTAAAGGGTTTCGGCCAGAGCTGGTCTATGCTTATAGATCGCTTGATAGGCTAGTATGCCATTTTCGTTGGTCATATTTCAGAGGAATCTCGTCATTTCTGAAATTAAAGTGAACATGGGGAAATTTGGTATAATTGTTAGATGGTATTGGTTTTTGAAATTTTCTTAATGTTCTAGTGCCGGAATGAGTTTAATAATTTTATGACATTTTTATTTTTAGAAGAATAAAAAATAAATAAAATGATTATAATAAAATGTACAAATGGATGAAATAAAAAAGAATCATTTTAAAGCGCAGGAAGGCAGCAGCCATTCAGTGCAATAAAAGACGAGACGCCATGCGCTTGAAAAAATTCTCATATTTTTTGGTGAAAAGCTTGTTTTAAAGTGCAGGAAAACAACAGTGTTGACTACATTCGGTGAAGAAATGCAGTCATAAGCTGGTCGTGATTTTGATATGATTGGCGGTGTAAATTTGGCTCTGTTGTACTATTAGGGGGGGGGGGGGCAAAAGTAATGAGACAAATTGAAAAAAAAATTCTTTATCTCTTTATAACCCAATTACAAATCAACGATGCTGAGGAATGTGTATACCATTAAGGTCAATGACTTGCTGCCATCGCTCAGCCAACTTCCTGATCCCATCCTACCAGAACTGCTTGGGCCTGGTGTTGATCAACTGCTCGATATGGTTGTCAAAGACTGCTTGGTTTCTTGTGTCCCTTCCGACCAGGAAGTCCCGTAGGCCCAAGAAGTGGTGGTAGTCGCATGGAGAGATGTCCGTCGAATACGGTGGGTGAAGCATGTGAACGTAGCCCAGCTGGGCAAGCTTATCCGTGGTCACTTGTTCCCGATGGGGTGCGGCGTTGTCGAAGAGGAGGACCTTCTTGACGCGCTGCACTGAATAAGTTCGAGTCGCAGACCCATCTCTTCTATTTCGTTCACCATTGCCTTGGAGTTCATCGTAGTGCTCTTGGGAAGCAGCTTCCGGTAAACCGATCCATGGGAGCAGACCCAAAAGCTCCAAAGGTGCTTCTCGCCGTGAACTTCTCGCCGAACGAAGGTTGGTAACGGGTCAACAGGCCTCACCCATGCTGGCTGCTTGGCAGGGTTAAGGTAGAAGACGTACTTCTCATCCTGCGTTAAGATTGAGTTCAGGCCGCTTGGGGTTGGGAATTGGGAGAGATTTGCGCGACACAGGTCGACTCGTCAGGCTCGGGTTTCGGCATGAGACAGACTGTGGTTTTGGCATGCTTCTCGAAAGGGCGGAAGTGGTAACTTCTCAGGTGGCCTTCAGTAGGTAGCATACAAACATACGAATACGATGAGCACGAAACCAGACTGCAGTCACGAGATATATGGACACGGCATGGAGAGTCTCATTACTTTTGCCCTCACCCCCCCCCCCTAATAGTGCGTAACTCGACGTAAAGAGAATTTTTATTGTCATTCAAAGTAGTTGTTTCACTGACTGAAACAAGGATGATCATTCAAACGTTGTGTCGTTCATCAAAGAATTTTTTGTACACAATGCAGGCCCAGGGCTGTCACATTAATTTTGCCTTCGCCCTCATCTAATTATTCTTCTAGTTATAATCCAATCTGGATAATGACATTTTATTTCTAGGGATAATAATACTTAGCCTGTTGGATGGTGTTCCACTTAAAACGTTCACAACTAAAAGAGACATTTTTAAATTCATGCTATGAATAGCTTTTAATATTACACCAGCGTTCAAGAGTGACCACGTCCACTTCCTCTTTTCGGAAATCGGAACAGGGTACCGAACGAAGAGGAGAGAAAAGGACCAGAATGGGGATTCGGAAGATGTAACGGAATTCCTCGTTCTTGTCTTTTTCATTTTTAGGGTTCCAAAAACTATTTTTAAACCAGTTAAAAAAAGTATTATAGCATTTTAGGCACCGTCTTCTCTTCGCCCTTCAGGGTCCAAAAAACAGAACATCTCTGGTTGAAATGAGAGAGGAGCAGAGTCAAGCGTAGGGTTCGATTTTTGCCAAAATTTACGACCCCCCCCCCCCCCTCCCCCTCCCAAGGGAGGATTTGGTACGACCCCTTTCCTTGTCTACATCAACGTTTTATTTCTTATCTGTGTTTTAATTTTTAAATCTTTGTGCCATTTTAGTACCCTTTAATAGGTTCTTAATTTTAGGTTCAGCATCAACACAACGGTGATCATCCACAGAAAAAGACGCGTTATTTATTGATTATCGAACTGATTTTTTTTGAAAAAAAAAACGTTTATTAACGTTTCGAATATGCTTATTTTGATAACAATATTTTGATTGTTCTACAGTTAGAAATAAAGAATTTTGCCTGTAGTTTTCGAAATAATCGCAACGACTTCAACTTTTCAGATTTTCCGAGGTTCTCATGCATACGAACGACACCTGCACTTCTACCTGAAGGACCAACATCTGCATCAGAAATTGTACTCTATAAAGATTCGGGTGTTAATTGCTAAGGCTGACTTAAGCGATTTCACTACAAAAGTTTTTGAGGCACTCTTCGAATCGTCGACGGAAACGCAACTGAGGAATGGACTTCTTGTGGAAAAATTCTAATCTCTGAAAAAAAGAACACAAGAGAGTGAAACTGTGCCGTACAAAATTTTAGGTCGTGATTATTGTACAGCAGAAAACCCAAGCTTCTTCGCAGCGATCTTCGATGATTGGGTCGAATTGTATTCAAATTTTTCGTTTTTCTTGAAATAAGCAATCTTTTCTACCTGAAGCAGACCTCCTATGCAGTTGAAAATGTCCCACTAGTAGTTTCAATTCATGATCAATGCACAGTGAAAAAAAAAACCATGATTTTCTGAATGGAACAGGTTGGATCGACCTCTGGTTGATCTGGCTCCGACGTCACTGCAGCGACAAGATTGCACGTTCACAAAAATTATCATAAATCGGTAAGTTTTTCAAAGTTGGAAAAAGCCAAGTATTTTTTGAAAACTAGAGGAAATATGCTTTCTGCCACATAAAAAGCAGCCTTCAAGAATAAGACCTTCATGCGGGGCGGGTAGGGTTCAATTTCTGACCAAAAAAATTGAAAAGATCTTGAATAATTAATCATAACTCAGTAAGCTTTTCGAATTTTTAGAAAGCCAAGAGCTTCTTGAAAACTAGAGAAAACGTGCTTTTTTATCATTTACAAATCTTTTTTGAAAAAGGGGGTCTTCATGCGGGGCAGAGAGGCTGGAGTTCTGGTCGATTTTTGCAAAAATACGTGCCGAAAATCGAACATCCACCCCCGCCCGCGTGAAGATTCCTTTTTTGAAAGATGGCACATATATGGTAAGAAATTACGTTTTCTCAAGTTTTCAAAGAAATCTTGGCTTTTTTGAATTTCCAAAAATTAACCGAGTTGTATCCATTTTTGTGAAGAAGTTTTCTCAGAATTTGCTCGATTTCCGACTTTTTCACAAAAATAGTTATAACTCGGTTAGTTTTTAAAAATTCAAAAATTTCAAAAACGTTTTGAAAACTAGAGAAAACGTGCTTTTTTACAGTTAAATTTGTCTTGAAAAAGAGGACCTTCGTGCGGGGCGGGTGTTCGATTTTTGGCAAGTACTTTCTCGAAAATCGACCCCCCCCCGCCCGCCCCGCATGAAGATCCTTTTTTTGAAAGTTTTTTCTTATATGGTAAGAAAGCGCATTTACTCTAGTTTTCAAAAAATTCTTGGCTTTTTTGAATTTCCAAAAACTGACCGAGTTATGATCGTTTTTGTGAAGTCCTTCCAATGAAGTCGGAGCAGAGTCGACCAGAGTCTGAGAAAACTTCTTCACAAAAATGGTTACAACTCGGTTAATTTTTGGAAATTTAAAAAAGCCAAAAACTTTTTGAAAACTAGAGGAAACTGCTTTCTTACCATATATCTTTATATGGGGCGGGGGGGGGGAGTTCGATTTTCGGCGCGTATTTTTTGCAAAAATCGACCAGAAATCCAGCGCATGAAAACCCCTTTTCTCAAAAACCATTCATATATGATAAAAAAGCTCATTTTCTCTAGTTTTCAAAAAGTTTTTGGTTTTCTAAAAATTCGAAAAACTTACTGAGTTATGATTAATTATTCAAAATCTTTTCAATTTTTTTGTTCAGAAATTGAACCATACCCGCCCCGCTTACTTGGCAGAAAGCATATTTCCTCTAGTTTTCAAAAAGTACTTGGCTTTTCCCCTTTATGTGCCACCTCATCGCAGTGAAGGGGTGAACATCACTTAGTGATGGCTAACGGCACAAATGGTCACGCAGTACACGATGCTTTGTCGTGTATGGGCGGCTCTCATGTAAACCTGGCCAGGAACATGTGAGTAACAAGACCACCGCCATGGCTCAAACAACTAAACCCACGCCCCAGTCATCCGCGCGCCGGAGGTGGACTTCTACGACGTCGGTTACATCCGCCTCCGGCGAGGGGCCATCTAATCTCGGAGTTAAGCTATCAGGACGTTATTGGAATCGGACTACCGGAAACTCCCTCCCACCACGACACGGAAAACGCCTATTCGTTTCCACTTATAACTGCGTTCGATCGCATCTGAGCAGGATCTTCGGACACTGCTTTACAGAAGCCGCAACATCAAATACGACGTTATCGCCCTGCAGGAAACGAAAGGCAGAACGGAAATCATAAGGACCGACCACAACGAGCTTCTCATTATCGGAGCAAAGGTGGACAGAAAGAATATAGGCGGAGTTGGATTTCTCGTCAATTCGACAGTGCACCACCTAGTAAACTCTTACAAGATCATCAGTCCGCGAGTAGCTGTTCTTCGCCTGGAAACCAAAGATCAAGGAACCATCTCCATAATAAATGGATATGTTCCAACATCTGCGGCCACAGATGAAGAAAAGGAGGAATTCTACAAGCTGTTCGAAAGGACTGTCAACGACGAGAAGAGCTACTGCAAAGTTGTCGTTGGTGACTTTAACGCCATCGTCGGTACGAATGATCACGACGAATGGAGGCTAGGATCACATGGAACTTCCTCAAGGAACGAAAAGGAGAGCGCCTGAAAGACTTCCTATCCGAGTGCCGTCTCTTCCATGGAAATTCTATGTTTAAAAAGCCTTCAAACCGACGATGGACCTGGGAAAGCCCAAATGGAGAAACACGTTCGGAGATCAACCATGTTCTTACAAACAGACGCTGGAGTCTGTTCGACGTCTCCGTGCTGCCTTCATTTGACACCGGCTCGGATCACCGTCTTGTCCGTGCGAAGCTGACTCTCAAAAAGAGGAGTTCAAGCGTGACACTCATAAACCGGCACCGGTGAGGATCCCCACATTCAAGTCTAAGGAGTTGGAATATGCAATAAAGTCGTATGGTTGGAATCTTCTTGAAGATCCATCGGAAGACTACGACCTTCTCTCCAAAGGATTGTTGAAATGTGCTAGCAGCTCTTGTGGAGCCACATCACCGTCTGCTTCAAGACTCAACGCACATGCGATTAAACTCTTGGAGCAAAGAAGAGCTGCTAAACTGGATCATAATGCTTCCCATCTGGAAAAAGTCATCATCTCGAAGGCCTGTCGAATTGCAGTGAAGGAGTCCATTCAAGCCTACTAAAGATTGAAGCTGTTAGAAGCCGCTGGGAAAGGTTCAAGCATAAAGCGCTGCAAACGAGATCTCTGCGATCAGAAGGCAATAATGTCATCCCTTGTGGATAAGGATGGAACAACGCAAACGTCTCGAAGAGCGATGGAGGCCATCGTTCAAGAATTCTACACAGATCTGTTCCGTTCTTCCATCACTGTCCCGAAATGCTTGATGCCACCAGCTGAGGAAGTACCTCCCATTCTGGAATCAGAAGTTGCTCATGCCATCAGAAGGATGAAGCCGGGCACTGCTCCCGGACCGGACGGTATTTCTGCTGATCTCCTTCGTGCGGGTGGCAGTGCCGTCTGCTCACTTCTTGCCAAGCACTTTAACCACTACCTTCGAATTGGTAGGATTCCGGACTCATGGAAGGAGTCGAAAACTGTTTTAATCTTCAAAAAGGTCAGCAGGAGGATATCAACAACTATCGACCCATCAGTCTTCTCTCGGTTGTGTACAAGATCTTCACCAAGATACTGCTTAACCGCATGGAGCGTTGCTTGGACGAATATTAGCAAGTGGAGCAAGCAGGGTCTCGCAAGGATTTCTCCTGCATGGACCATATTCAGACTGTCTCACAGCTCATCGAGAGGAGCCGCGAATACCACCTCCCACTTGTCCCTGTCTTCATGGATTATCAGAATGCGTTCGACTCTGTGGAAATCAACGCCATTCTGAACGCGCTTGTGCATGCGGGTATACCATCGCCCTACATCCGACTGCTCGACGAATGCTTCTCGAACACATCGACCACCATCCAGTTGTTTGATCGAAACCTTAAAATTCCTATCGGGAAAGGAGTACGGCAGGGAGACACGATTTCTAGCAAGCTATTCTTAGCGGCACTCCAGGATGCCATGAAAGGCTTGAACTGGGACGATAAAGGCTACCTTGTCGACGGTAAACGGATCAGCAACCTTCGCTTCGCCGATGATATTGTTCTCATCTCTACCAGCACGGCAGAAGTTGAGGAAATGCTGAACGAGCTCAATGTGGCAGGTATGAAGATTGGATTGGACATGAATATGTCAAAAACACAATTTATGGTCAACCAGTGGTGTGACACGGGACTCGTAAGGTCAAATGGAGTCGCTCTACAACAGGTCGACTCCTATGTCTATCTGGGAAGAGAGCTGAACATGGATAACGACCTCGCTCCTGAAATCGCCCGCAGGAGACGCACAGTATGGGCAGCCTTCAGTTCGATTCGCGAAGTCACCGATCAGGTCAAGGATCCCGGCCTCAGGGCCTCGACATTCAACGCCTCTGTACTGCCTGCGATGTGTTACGCGACGGAAACCTGGCCCGACAACAAGACAATCGCCAGAGCGATGCAAACTACGCATCGCGCACTGGAGAGATGTATGTATTCTGAGGACAAACCTTCGTCAGCAATGGCAACAAGGCCTACAAAGCTCGGAGCTACGGGAGAAGTCGCAATTAGCAGACCCGCTGCAGTACATGAAGAAGCCCAAATATCGCTGGGCCGGACACCTGCTTCGACGAAATGACGATAGATGGAGTCTCCGTGCCACAGAATGGCTCCCGAGAGACCATAAGAGACCACTGGGACGACCGCCAACGCGATGGGCAGACTCAAGATCTTTCAGAGAACGGGGTCTGCTTCACTGGATGAAAGCAGCCAGAGATCGACCGGTCTGGAAGAGTTGTGGTCCCCGCTGAGAAGACCTCCAGCCGACAAAAGGACCATCAAAGTATCAAAGTAAGTAAGTACTTGGCTTTTACAAACTTCAAAAAACTTACCGATTTATGATAATTTTCGTTTTAGCAGCTTCCATGTGATTTGGGGGTCGACATTTTTTCAGCAAATGATGCAAAATCGGGACGCGTGATCATATGGAAGATTGTTTCAGAAAAACAAAGTTTTATCACTGTGTGTCAAACGGGCTCAGAATTTATAGGGAACGATTTTGTTTTCTGATACTCTTCCCTGCAAAAAAGAGAAAGTTATTTTCGTGGCAGGTCCATCCTTCGTTTCCATTCCATCATCGATTCGAAGAGCGCTTCAAAATTCTTGTAGTGAATGCACTTAGGTCGTCCTCAGTAGTTACCACTTGAAATTTTATAGAATGCAATTTTGGAAGTTGATGTCGCTCCTTCAGGTTGAAAACTGCCGTGTCCATGACATCCTGGAAAAATCTGAAAAAATTGAAAACCTCTTATAGACTAACTATGCGGACAGAAAATCTTTAATTTTCACTGCACAAAAATCAGCATTAAAAAAAGTTTAATACCAGATCCATTTCTTAACTTCAGAAAACAAAAATGCTTGTAAGTCACCCTACTAGCTACACCTCAAAAAAATCGTAGCCACACTTCAAAAAAAAGCTTATTAATAGGCGCAAGCATCACCTAAAAACTGAAATTTGAGAGAATCCTCTGCCAAAAACGAGAGAGTACGACCCCCCCCCCCTTCGATTCCCGAACCTTACGCTTGAGTCTGGACCGGAGGTCCTAAATAAATGTGATTCCCACCGCGATCAAGCCTTTGATCCAGAGATATGACGTCCCCACATCGAAACTGTAGAGCCCCGGTAACGACCGAGAAAATCCTTATGTACAACGTGGTATTCACAAAAGCAGATGTCTCAGTCGAGGAATGTTGAGCCGCCATCATTATTCGTATTGATCCGCTTTTTATGGAATCTCAAGAAAAACTTTCAACATCGGTTTAAATTCGTGCATGGCCTTGATAAGCCTCTTGCAGTGCCGGCGTTGACGACCCTTAGACGAATTTCCGTCGGCCCTTTTGCGTGCAATCCTCTCAGCTCAAGCGGAAATGGCGTGAAATTCGTCTATTTCCTGCGTGACGGCCACTTATGCCGTTCGAAAACGTTAATCGCTTCAGTCACCCATTGCACTCAGGTGTTTTCCTCCTACCGCCATCGATCTTGCAGTTCAATTCCGCACCTTTACGCCACTTCAGAGTCACGGAAGCAACGTAATTGTTAAGTCTTAGCTTAGATTTTTCCATACTCTTTGTTGAGCTCGACTACGGCTCACCATCGTCGATATTGATAGCAATTCAGATGCTGCTCCTCTTCCAGACATTGTAGGGCTATCGGGATGACAGGAATTGATTCTGGTCGAAGAGAAAAGGCTCTGGCGACTTTATCTGGGATTCGGCAGGGCTCCAAACAGAATCGCGTACTTACTCGAGATGCGCTAGGTATCTGTTGAATGTAGCGCGTATTCCAAGTAAACCATTCATAAATCATATCCAACTTCATCGATCCGAAACGGCAGCTGCATATCTATTATTTGTTTATTCTATACATAGCACTCATTGCAAAAAGCAAACAACTATGTAATAAAAATACCTAGCGAAGGCGAAGGCAGGAATAAGTATGAAAAACAACACGGTGAAAAATAGAAAAAGGATAAACTTCTAAGACGCACCCTGAAGACAGCTGTCGACAAGTGAGTTTTATACAGTGGGTTTGATATTGTGTGCTTCCTTGACAACTTCAAAAGTTTCCTGCCAGCTCTTCAAGTGAAGAATGATGATCATATATTGTTTTTTGGCCATAGAAACTAGATCTTCTACTGCCCACCCCTTGAGCTAGAAGAAGAGAATGATTAAAATTCCTCCTAGCCGAAGCCTAGCGAACCCATTTAAAGACCATAATTATATCGCTGGGCGCGCGTAGCGCAGTCGGAGAAGGTGCCGGCAGTGGCGTGCACCCGATACTAGTTTCTGGTTCGAGTTTTCCTCCCAAGCCGTCCAAGCCTTCCATCCCTTCGGGGTCGGTGAACTGGTAGCAGACTTACCTGGAAAGGATGAAGCGTTGACTTGCTCATTGGCTGACCACTGCAAGTCATTGTATTACCAAATACGCATTCAAATCGCCTTCACATCTCGTAGAAGTAGAATGCGTGACGTCGTCCTTTATTTTTTCCTTTCAATTAGATCGTATTTTTTCTATGTAAGTTTTTTCATAATAAAATTTTCATTGCTTAGGGATGGTCAGGATAGTGATTACATCGATAACCAGTGCATAGCTTGCAGATTGCACCCATCTAGGATTTGTTTAACGCCGATATTATTCTCTTTTTTATTCCTCTCTTTTTCTCTTTATTTATTCTTGATTCCCATTAAAAAGTAGTACGGACGTGATTGTAAAGGGAAGATATATTTCTGTAGCTCTAGCTGTATTTTCATGCTGTTTTGTATAGTCGTGGTATTCGAATAATTAATCGAACAAATTACTCGAATAATTCCTGGTTTCTAGATACTCGAAACTTCCTGACTTTCGATTTCCGTTCGAAATCAATATTCGCAACCCAGGAAGTTCTGAATTCGAATAATGCAACATAATAAATTACTCGAATAACTATACGAATAGTCGAATAAGCACAACTACACTGCTTTGTAGCATTCTTCTAGCTGATGAAAGCCTTGATAAGCCGCGCGCCTTCGTGCGCCTATAAAGAACATTTCCCTGCTTATCTTTTCTCATAATCATTTTAACTTCTCCATATACCAACCATTTATTGCCCAAGAATTGCACATTCTAAGACTCGGTGCATTTAAAAGGGTCGGCGCATTGAAAAGTTGTAGGAGCGTCATTGTATCCCAATTTGTTTGTTCTTGCGCTAATCAATCGTTTAAGTTTTACGCTACAATAAAGTTTAATTACCTAAGTTTGACGAAGTGCGTCGGTGCGCTGTGCTCCCCAAGTACCCATGTACGTGCGTAAAACTGATGCATCGGGCGAGAGCCGCTCGTACAACAGAAGCATCAAGCAGCGGTATTAACTACTCAATAATAACGACAATATTTATTTATTTATTTCGGGACGCGAGCAAGGCGCGTTCCAAAACAACAGTTGTAAAAACCGGAGTGCAAATGAACGATGGAGACAGACAAACAAAACACGTAAAACACGATTCTCAACGAGACCTACATGGTCTTGTAGGGCATCGGACGAGGATCACAGAACTGCGCTCGCTTCGTTTTTGCTACGGGCCACTGCGTGATCCGGAAATGGCAAAAATGGTATCGCTTCAGAGCGGGTTGATAGGGCATAAGTGACACCTGGAATGGTCCTGTCGGGAACTATTTAAGCTGCTACCCACGAATCTGTCACTTTTTTCTAAATTGACACCTTGCTTGCAGTACTTTCCATCAAAGATGAAGTCGAAAATATGTCTGACAACATTGGAGAAGGAAGCGATCCCACTAACGTGCACAGCTTTAGTCACCCATATCTACCGTAGCCTACCGTAATCGACCGAAATTTTAAAATTAGATGCCATATCCATGATTAGCACCCCAAATAACCCCCGTGGACGATGTTTGGGCAAAACTGTTTTTTCGTCCTCTCCTCGACCTTTGGAGTCGGCAGCAGAGCTGGTCATTCTGCGTATACTCCTTTAACTTACACACATCCATCGTAACCTTCTGTAATCTACTGTTTCACCGAAATTGGTTGCCAAATTGGTGCTCTGCGTCTCAAATAAACCTAAAGATGAATTTTGGACAAAATTTTTTCTCGACCTCTGGAGTAGAAGGAGTGAGTGCAAGTGCTCCTATCTGCAATGCCCCGACCTGTCTCCTGTAAGTGAGTAAGAGAATGGTGAGGAAGAAACACACAGCAAGGCAACCAATCACACGAGTTGGATAAAATATGCGGTACTTGATAACAGTTAACTGAAAGCTGGGAGAAGAATAAAAAGCAGGCTATGGAAATCCAAAGAGCAATGAGCTTGTCTTGATGATGGATCAAATCAATGCTTGTTCATGAATGTTCATGAATGAGGTGACAGTGAGAAACACTTACAAAAGTAATTGAGAACATATCAAAGAGGTCATATGAGGATAGCATTTAACGGAACCTTTCTCAGCGAGACAAGCATCGCTTAATGGATGCGCGATATCGCTCCACGCAACAAAACCAGCTTCTTCCACATCTGACAACAGGTTGAAAGCGGGGTTAGGACGCGGAGAAGTACCCTACCGGAGCCAAAATGTAATATTCGTTTGCAAAAAGTCTGGCAGCCCACCTAGGGACGCAGAAACCCCACCCCTGGAATCGAGCCCTCGACCCCCACACGCAAGTCCGACACGCTATCCACTCGGCCATCCAACCGCTGCCGCAGGTGGCGGCGAATGAATCACTCGAATGTACACTGCAGCTTCGTCTAGGAAACCTAGGAAATAACTATAATCAAACTTTAATTTGAGCTCCAAACCTTTCGTAAGTTAAGTTCAGAGCACGATCTTACCATTCCAGTTTTTGCCATTTTCGGACCAACCAGTGGCCTGTAGCAAAAACGAAGCACAATTCTGTGATCCTCGTCCGATGCCCTACAAGACCATATAGGTCTCGTTGAGAATCTTTGGGGAAGTTCATGGGCCTCCTTTGTTAGTCGAACCAAATTTAAACGGTTAGGTGGGCATTCCAGGCCTTTGCCAGCCAGTGTACTGCTCTTTCGGAACCACGGAAAAGCTGCGAAGGAATAACATACCGTATTACATTACATTAGCAGGATTCAGATATTTTATAGTGGATAGAAAAAACTGCGGGAGACAAGAGACGAGTCGGTAGATCAGCAGTCATTTTCCGAAAACATTTGTAGGATGAAGGCGACACTAATCGTAAGTCACGCCTGTAGCATAGGAAGACATGCAGAAGTTTATTGCTACTGACTTTTCGTCGTTGTCGCCTTCTTTGGAGCCTCAGTCAAAGAGATCAGGAGAGTGCTTGGTTAATTACCCTCAAGCTTGAGGCTCTGAAGGATCCGACAACGCGGAAACGTCGGCTGCAACGAACATCCTGGCTCAGCTGAACAATCACTCCCGCAAATACCAGGTGAAGATGTCGAGATCAGTGGAGAGTCGAACGTGTACCATTAGAAGACTGCTAGGGACGTTGGCGTTTTCCAGATCATTGCTATTGGCTTGCCATCTTACCACCTGTATTTTTACGAACACAGGAACTTTCTTTAGAGGAAATGTCTGAGGCGGCGTGTAGCTGACTATGTCCTCCATGTCCTCATTCATTCCAAATCACGAGAAGCAGTACCTCTCAGTATGTTTTACCCTGACGGACATGTGGTCCAGAAGATGGTAATGGGAGCGAGATCTTACGAAACTTTCCTTGCAACGTTATAAACATAATTTTCGGTATATGTCGCGTAGCTGAGCAGCATTGGTGGGTGGGAACCAGGGGTGCACACGAAACTCTGCGCGTTAAATTTTTTAACGAAACTTTTAAACGGAAAATGTTCGTTAAATTTCCGGTAAATCGTAAAATTTCGTTAGAAATGAAATTGGCTGCAAACCATTATTTCAAGTAAGTCAAGGAAAACGTTGTACGTTTCAACTCCAACCCAACAGCTAAAGTTCAACGAATGGAGTGTAAGACTGCAGTGTAAAATAAACAATTCACTATCAAGGAAGTGTAGACAGCCACATAAACAAGACTTCAGCAATAAATTATCTACAGGGTGTGGAATAAGAACGGATGCGGAATTATCATTCAAGGTAACGGTACTTAGTGGGCTGATGCCCGCATCACACCGGCAAGGCATCTTAAAATGCGCGATCAGGCAGACCCCGGAGTTCCCTCTCTTAGTTCTTTGCGAAACCGTTCTGTATTCTATGAGCATATACAATCTCGATGCGGGTACAAGCGCACTAAGTACGGAAAGAATTAATGTACATACAACTTCGATAGGGTATGTCATAAGAGACTAAAAGCTAAACTAACCATGGTGGGCATACATCCTCGAATAATTTCTTGGATAGTTGAGTTTTTAAATCGCAGAACTTTTACTGTACGCGTCAATTCTAATTATTCAGCACCTCAACCGACTCTTAGTGGCGTTCCACAAGGTTGCGTTCTATCCCCTATTCTATTCAATATCTATACCCACGAACTACCGTCACTAATAACGAGCTCAGGAGTGAAATGCATAGCTTTTGCTGATGATTTGAAAATTTACCATAGCTCACCAATGCATGATCAAAACCTTCTGCAGCGAGCCATAGATGCTGTTGATCGCTGGTCCCACGAGTGGCGGCTCCCTTTGTCAAAAGAAAAAACTAAGGTGCTCCATTTAGGAAGGACAAATCCCCGCTACACATACAAGTTAGGTGAAAATGTGATTACCAGCACTGATCAAACGACAGATCTTGGATTTCTCCTCGACACAAATTTGACTTTGGACGCGCATTGTGAACAAATTGCAAACAAAGCAGTGACTGTAGTACACAATCTCTTTAGAAGTCTTTCCACAAAAAACCCCTCTGTCCTTGTCAAAGCTTATAAGACTTACGTTAGGCCGATACTTGAGTATGGAACAACAATTTTTTACCCAGTTAAGAAGAAGAATATACTTAGACTTGAAAAAGTCCAAAATAGCTTCACCAGAAAACTGTTTATCAGGAAATGTGGCTTTGATTACCATGCTATTCCCAGCAGTGAAGTAAGAAACAAACAACTCGGACTACAGACGCTTTCATCCAGACGAAGAATATACGACCTCGTAATGGTTCACAAAATTCTCCATGGTTTCTGTGGACTTGACAAGCGTGACTTCTTCATAATGAGACCATCCAGAACCCGAGGTGGAGGAGAGAAACTTTCACTAAGTACTGCAAAATCTTCTATTCGACATAATTTTTTCGTTAATAGAGCAGGTTCGGATTATATAAAACTTTCCAAAAACTCAGTTATTCCGTACAAGCTGAAGCCATTTATTACGAATGCAAGTCAATTCATGAATAATTCTAGGACATAATGAGATCTTGTGGCAAAGCCCCTCTTGATCTGTTCTCCCTTCCATTCTTCTTTCTCTGGGCATTTGTTGTCGTATGTACTTCCTAATCACTCTATAACACTTTGATCTAGATCGTTAGCCAATTTGATGTGGATGTCGTTCTATACCGTTTCTAATTACATTGTTCTTCACATGGATTTGACCCATGTAATAAATAATAAATAATAATAATAATAACTAAAAGCCTATCAGTAGAATGTTAACACGTTGTCGAACAGACGATTTTCGCATGCCTTTTGTTGGAGCTAATCCATTTTTTTGCAACGTCGGGATCATGACACGACATCGTGTCACACGGCCCCACACTGCCGAAAGGGTGTGACACGTCGTCAACATGTTAACGTTCAGAAAAAGTAGTTCACCAAATTTTTGTAATTAGCGTTTTTCTAAAATTGTTAAAAAACGTCCAACGGCCGAAAACGTTCTCTCCCTCTCGACTGTTCCTGGTGTCGAGCAAAGTAATCTGGATAATGTTTTAACAGATTTATTGAAGCTGAGCAGCTAATATAGAGGCTACATGCAGTTGCAGGATGTTTTGTTGCGATCAAAACTCTTGCGCCAGGCGGGACTCGAACCCGCACTTTATGCTTTCCGGACAGCGATGCTACGCCTTACACCAACGGCGCAGTTTGACCGCACGTGACATACACGATATCCTCGAAGCGCATCAGCACTCACCCGTCACATTGTTTCTAGTAAGGCCTTAGCCTTACCGGCTCCATACTGATATCAGCTGCCGGCTCATCCCGATATCACGATGAGAGCTGAAAAGCAGAAAGCAGAAGGTGCGGGTTCGAGTCCGGCCTGGCGCAACAGCTTTGGTCGCCAACAAACAGCATATTTTAGGATAAGTAACGCCAAGTGAGGAAAAGCATATCTTACGAAGAGGTTAGACCACTATCTTTGGGAATCCGTTGACGTGCTTTGGGGCTCGGCGGAGAAATTTCTGGTTCCAAAATGCGTTATTTCCAAAAATTCAAATGCACCATATAAAAACATGAGAATAACATGAAAACCTGAAAATGTTCTTTCTGATTTCAATAGTTTTTCAGGATCTGTCCTAGTCGGGAGGATGAGGCATGCAACAATAGTGAGGACTAAGGGTGAAAGTGATAAACTCACTGAGAAAAAAGATCGTTAAGAATTCCGTTAAATTTCTAAAAATTTCCGTTAAGTCGTTAAGCCAGATTTTATCGAAAAATGCCGTTAAATCGTTAAATTCGTTAAATCGTTAACCGCTAAAAGTGCACCCCTGATGGGAACGCGTAAACCAATCAGACCGCATGGGATGGGCATGCTGTTCAGAGAGGGCATGAACAGTTGGTACTCTGCAAGTGTTCGGACCGTGCTCTGTTTGGTTACTATGTATTGGCTGGCGCGCTCCTATCTACCAATGCTGCTCACCTACGCGACATGTACCTAATTTTCTCCCGAATTTTCTGAGACCAAAGCTTCCGAGACCGTGACCAAAGCTTTGCACTTCGCAGTATGTTATGGAAACGAGGGAAATATTAAGTTGGAAAAAAAGTCTCTTCACACTTCGAAATTTTTTTACCCTTCCCCTTGTAAACGCACTAGCCAATGTTGATTGCTGATTTCGTAATCCTATCACACTTGTCTACCGTTCGCACGCAGACACAGGTTAAGACTCTTCTTGTAATTCGTTATCCATCCAATCTTCCGAACTCAATGCCAGATCTACCTCATGGCCGTTTTCAGCACGGCATTCTTCAAGAATTCATTAAAGAATCCACAGCACGTCGGGCAGCAGACCAAATTAACCACATATATGGCTTGGGATCTACTACTCATCGCGCCTGTTATGAGTGGTTCGGAAAGTCTTTAAAGGGAAATTATTCACTGAGGGCAAAGCATGGTAAGGAAGGCCAACTGGATTGGACGACAGTCACATGCCCTGTCAGACACTCAGAAAGGTCGACGGCTCTCCATCGCTGCTTCTCTTCTGTCCAGATAAGGAAGAAAATCGTTTCTTCCGCGGATTGTGACAGGCGAAGAGTCCTGGGTTCTGTGTGCCAACTTCCGAGGAAAAGGCAATGGGTACAAAAGGGAAAGAGCCCTAAGTCTGATCTCAAGCCCAATGTTCACGAACGGAAGATTCTCTTGAGTGTTTGGTGGATATCAGAGGAGTGATTTATCGGCAAACTCTCAGAAGTGGAGAGACACTTACTGCTGCCACATACAGTGGCCAACTCCACAAAGTCGCCGCAGCTTTCCAAGAAAAGAGGCCTGAGAAGTCGAAGGTGATGATCCTGCAGACAACGCAAAGCGACATGCTGCAAGACTCACAAGAGAAACAATAAAGAAGCTGGGCTGGGAGGTAATGCCACATCCACCGTATAGCCCTGACCTCGGCCCTCCCGAATGCTATTTCTTCCACGCTCTCAAGCAAGAAATTGGAGAGAAATATTTTGAAACGGACGAGGACCTCAAAAATTGGATTCAGCGGTGATTCGACTTCAGAACTGCAGTCTTTTACGCGAGAGGAATTAGAAAAATTACCACGTCTTTGGAGAAGTGTAGTAAAACAAAATAGAGTTTATCTCAATTGATTTGACTTTATAGTTGTGAAGTAATAAATCTTTGAAAAAAATGAAAAGACTTTTTTTCCAACCTAATAACTCCAAACTGCTGCGGCGTGGTAAAAAGCTCGCATCTCCTTGAAACCTCGCAGGTGAAAGACATGTGGCTGTTAGAAATTGAGGTAAGTACTTCCTTTCAAGGCAGCGAGCTGCAACGACTCTAATTGGTATGGACAGGCGCTGCGCATGTTCGTGCGAGTCGTCGTCGACGTTGCCGCCGTCGGGCATCACCGCCGCCAGAAGAAGTCACGATTTATGCGTTGGCCAAGTGCTTTTTCCAGAATTCTTCTCCTCTCCACAATTAGTCCTCCTTGGGAAGCCGAAGTGCTTCCTTCGGTGGCCTTAGCTGAGAGCCTTGTGGGTCACCGTATAGGATTTGTTTTCGTCGCTTTGTGTACTTGCTCAGACTATCGCTTTTAGGATGCGTCACGCATTCTACCTTTACGAAATGTCGCGAAGGAAATTTGAATGCGTATTTGGTCTATACAATTATTTTGAACAACCAGTGTTTTATCCTTCTCGGGCAAGTCTTGTACCAATTCAGCAATCCCCCGGGGATGTAAGTCTTGATTGGCCTGTGCCGGAAATCCGAGTGCGGAATCTGATTCAGAGTGCACCTCACAGTCGACAAGTCATCCGACTGCGCCATGGTCCAAATACGTATTTAAATTCCTCTAGAAGTAGAATGCGTTGCGCATTCTAAAAACAGAGATCATGCCCGTTATTCTTTATCCCTCTCAGCCTTTACACCAAAGTGAGACAATAGTCTCTGCCTTTAAACCGCTCTAAATCACAGGCTTTTTCTCACTGCCCCGTTCTCCACCTTCCGATAGACTAATAGATCTCTTGACAAGTGCTAGAATAGCGGAAAAGAACAATATAGCCTGAGCCATGTGCGTGGTCGATGACGAAAATAAAGGGCGTATTGAATGAGGCGCACTGGATTTGTTGCTTCTCTTAGTTCAGGATTTACATTTTCTTTATATCACCTGTTTATTTATTTATTTATGCACGCTTACTTGTGCTTGCAGCTAGAACAGGGAATACTTGCCAGTCTAACAGCGAAGAAGAATACGCTAAGAAGAAAGGGAAAAGGGCGAATAAAACAGGATCAAAACGTGTGGGAATTTTTGGTAATTGTTTCTCCGGCAACCAAGAGTCAGACAAAGAATAGAACTTCATTTTATTTTATATTATTGTTATTATTTTATTGTTTTATTTTATTTTATTTTATTTTATCATTTTGTTTTTATTTTAATTTAACTTTATTTTCAGCAGTTTTATTTTTATTGAGCACGAATTAACAGCATGAAATTAATGTGTACCATGAGAACAATGAGGGTTTGCTTCAACAAACGATTCCGTTCTCAGGAGCTAGGTATCACTTTCTTCTTCCTCTTTTTTTTTCGTTGGAAAAATAACAACAATGGTGGTTTTATTCATAAATTGGAGAAAAGGTTTGCTCAATTTTTTATTACTTCTACTTTTACTAATTATTTGTCATTATTTTATTTTGTTACACTATTATTTATTGAATCATATTATTTTACTAGTTTTAATTTTTTTAAACTAAATTTCTCGTAAACTTTTAAGCTTACGAGAAAATTAGTTTATTAGTTTTTTTAAAACAATTAATTAATAGAATCAACCATCAAAGGTGAACATACATTATCGCCTTTATTTTAAGTTTTTCTGCTTCCCATTTGCTTTTTTGCCCACCATTTTTACATAGCTTCAATCGCAATCTCTTGAGTTTATGGTTCCATACCTTCTTCGTGAGAAACAGCTGAAAGGTCCACCTCAAGCTGGAGGTAAAGATGACATTGTCAGTCATATGCACTGCAATTGAATGATAAGAATGTACTTAAATGGGCAAGTTTTTGGTTTCTACAGGGTTCCGAACGAATGACACCAGGAAAGAGAAAGAAAGAAAAATAGAGAAGACCCAGAATTGAGAGGCGGAAACATTTTCCGCCGAACTGATATTGATGTTGATCACCAAAACGTGGTTACCCATGTGTGGAAAGAAGAAAACAGCTTTCTCCAGTTTTTGAGCATCCTAAAGCGGATATAGGTGGTAACGTAAGACAGGGGCGCACTTGGCAAATGGCCCAGTTTTTGTGAGCACTCAGGTACGTTTTAAGTTCGTACAGTATCTAGGCTAGTCAGGCTTTTCACCACTTTGAAATCGCCACAAATCTACCTGGTTGGATAAACTGGTCGGTCTTGCAAGCGACCTTATGTGCTGGCTGGGTGCTCAACCGGAGAAGATGCCGACTGTCGCGTCCACCGGCTTAGGTTTTTGGGTTTTTCTTTGGTGTTTCCGGTTCTTCGTTCAGGCATCAACCAAGCATTTCATTCCTAGGGGAATTAACACACAAGTTATCTGTGAAGGAAAAACCCATCGACTGGCCACCGCAAGTTATTGTATGGGGAAACACGCATTTAAATAGCTTCTTATAGAATTAAAATTCATAGCGCATCCCTAGCAAGGACTAACTAGCGTGGTCGTTTTTCGTTTCCCACTATTTTAGCAGTTCAGTTGGTTTCCTTTTCGTTCTAGTAGTTCGTAACCTTGATGAAGAGCATATAGGTGATGTTTTAAAACTAGCTTTTAAAGATGTTCTAAAATTGAAAAGGACGTATATTAGTAAACACTACTGCAGTTAATTGGACATCACATTAAGAATTATCAATAATATAATAGAAACAGCAATGTACAACAAAACAGATGACTTCAACACTAAACTTTTGAGGTTTCCACATTATACGTCAGCGATCTTTATAAGTATCAGAAAAGCTATATTTTTTCGGAAACGTTTAGAATAGCAAACACTTGTTTTGACCTAGAGTGTTTTCTAGAAAAATTGTCGAATTGAAAAATATTTATCACATCTCGATGTGTAGACCAGGTCAGGCCCAAGCGTTGGATGCGATGTTCCGGAGACGAAATTTCTAGAGGGATCGTTCTTTCGCAAGTATTGTAAACAGAGTTCATTAAATTCTTATAAAGCGTTGTGCACTCAACGACGTTTGGTTTTGAATGCGTGTTCATCACTTAAATATTTTTACTTCCTTAATAGTTTTGGCTTTTAGTACAAGTCGTTTGAATGCGGAAAAGAGATGGCCAGCTGATCTTAACTGAGGACGCAGAGGAATTTATTTGCGACGCTACGGATGACAGACAGAATAAATGTTATCATTTAGGAGCTGTCGGATCTTGTTCAATACCATGAAGTATTCAGTTAGAAAATATGGATGCCTTCGAAGTTTCAAGATCTTCTCGAGAGCTTCGAACTTCGTCGCGATCTTCTTTGTTGTTTAAGCCATGGACGATCATGTATTCCTTGACATCAAGTTTGATGAGAGCTGTGAATTACCTGTGTGTATCATTTATCAGAAACAAAGATCAGATTTAAAACTAGTATCTAGATGGTCTAGATGGCAATAGAGAAAAGAGATTTATCAGAACGAACCTTTTGTGAGCGAGTCTTTTATTTGTTTCATTAGGCTGCTATCACGTTGGAATGTGTACGGCTATTTCCTTTGGTAATCCGAGAGTTGGACGACGGTGTAACCACTGACGTGCTACTTTCATAGGCTCAACTCTTAAAACGCTTAGGCCATTGCGTTCTACTCTGAAAACACTTCGAATTAAATGCGTGAACTGTGCAGTGGGAAAGGTGTGGTCTGGTGTACACAAAAACTTACGTCATAAGGTAGTCCATAGTTTCAGTGCCAATTTTGTTTCTCTCTCCTCAGCTAAGATAAGATTTGCTGTTGAAAAACTTCGCTCAGGATCAGCATTGCTGGTAGGTACGACGGGTAAGCATTTAGTGGCCTAAGAATGTGATAATTACTCAGGTGGCAACTTGTTGACGTAATATAATGCGTTCATACCTCAACGACGGAATCCTGAAGCTCAGGTTCTTCAGCACTATTGAGAAGTGATCCTCAAGGTGTTGTCATCCTCGATCGATATCACCTCACCTCGTGTAGTTTGTCTATATAGAAGGTTCCGACACCCTCTATATAGACAAATTACATGAGGTGAGGTGGTCGGCAAGCCTTCAAATTTCTCAGGCTTGTAGAATGTTCGACCTTTCGTTCTTAAGTCTATACGTATATAAATACCGTCTCATAAATTGTTTTCAACTGCATAAAACTCAGCGGCACAACTATTGTAACCAGATGACATTAACTACAAAAACATTGACAACTATCAACAACATTAAACATGTTCTGCTTCGCCTCTATCTTCATACAAAACATGTTTAACGTTAGTTACCCCGAGGCTCTTCAGTGAAGAAGGTAATTAACTAGATAGTACTTAGTTGTTAGTGCAGTACAGGGTAAATACATGTTAATGCGTTTTCATTTACTAAAAGGTACGTTTTAAAATTAATTATAAACACAGCGAACACGACAAACATTTATTTTATTTATGTTTTTTATTTTTATCTATTCGCTTCGTGCACCATCTCCACGATAGTGCTAAGGGAGCCGAGAGCTTGAAGACCATCAAGAGACGCCTGTCTCCGGAAACTCTCGAGCTGATACGCCAGCGTGGAGCAGCACGAGCGTCAGGCAACTACCAACTGACGTCCGAGCTTGCAAAGCTATGCAGAGCGGCGATAAAGGAAGACCTCAAGGAGAGAAGGGCGGAAGTGTTGGCTGAAGCAGCAGAGGCAGGGCTGAGCATTCGCAATGCCCGCCGGAACTTCGCCAACTTCAAGACCAAGATGACCGCTCTCCGACGTCCTGACGGAACCATCACCTCTTCCAGAAGGACCATGGAGAAAGTCATCCACGACTTCTACTCCGATCTCTTCGATAGCCACGTCCACCTGCCCGCATGCCATCTTCCGCAGGATGGATACGTCGTTCCCTCTGTTCTCCCTTCCGAGATCCGACACGCCATCTCGTCGGTGAAGAAACGTACAGCACCCGGTTCTGACAGGATCAGAGCTGAACACCTGAAGAACCTCCCGCCAGCGCTCATCAACACCCTGGCGCGGCTCTTCACACGCTACCTGTCCGAATGCAAGGTTCCATCTCAGTGGAAGACCAGCAAGACCGTTTTGCTGTACAAGAAGGGAGACGTGCACGACATTGGCAACTATCGCCCGATCTGCCTGTTGTCCGTAGTCTACAAGCTGTTCACTCGAGTCATCCTGAATAGGATTAGTAGAACGCTGGACGAAGGACAGCCATGCGAACAAGCAGGATTTCGGAGAGGATTCAGCACGATCGACCACATACACACCATTACGAAGCTCATCGAAGTGTCGCGAGAGTACAAGCTGCCGCTGTGCCTTACGTTCATTGACCTGAAGAAGGCATTCGACTCCGTCGAGACTGAAGCGGTCATGGAAGCCCTGCTCACCCAGGGCGTTCCTACTCAGTACATCAGAGTTCTTCGAGAGTTGTACAGTGGATTCACGACCAAGATCTCACCATTCTACAACGACGTCGTCATTGACGTGAAGAGAGGGGTTCGACAAGGGGATACCATATCCCCGAAGCTCTTCAGCGCCACCCTCGAAAACGTCATGCGCGAACTAGAATGGGAAGACATGGGAGTGAAGGTCGACGGCCGGCAACTGCACCATCTTCGCTTCGCTGACGACATCGTGCTCATAACCCCGAGCATCAGTCAGGCGGGACGAATGCTGGCCGACTTCGATCGTGTATGTGGAAGCGTTGGACTGCAGCTGAATCTTACGAAGACGATGTTCATGAAGAACGGATGGGTTTCTGATGCCCCATTCTCGCTCAACGAACACGAAACGAACATCTCCGAATGCTCCAGCTATGTGTATCTGGGTCGCGAAGTCAACATGACCAACGACCTAGCACCAAAGCTGAGCAGAAGGAAACGAGCGGCTTGGGGAGCTTTCAAGAGCGTCGAAGAAGTCGTGAAGAAAACGAAGAACGTCCTACTCTGTGCCCACCTATTGGACTCCACTGTTCTTCCTGCCCTAACATACGCCTCAGAGACCTGGGCTATACGAAAGCAGGATGAACACGCGATCAGCGTCGCGCAGCGTGGAATCGAGAGGACGATGCTCGGAGTGACACGACTCACGCAAGTGAGAGAAGGCCTCCGGAGTTCCGAGCTTCGCCGACGTTCGAAGATCAGAGACGCTGTCGCGTGGGCCAATTGTCGAAAATTAGGTGGGCTGGCCACGTAATGCGCTTCACAGACACCCGCTGGACGAGAGCCGTCACAGATTGGATTCCGCGGGATGTCAAAAGAACACCAGGACGCCCACCAACGCGTTGGTCGGACTTCTTCGTGAAAGCCCTGAACGACCGATATGACGCTCTTCGTGTCCCTCGAGCGAGGAGGATCCATTGGACCACTCTGGCACGCGACAGGGACGAATGGAGACGCTGCTGGCGCCCGCTCGAGCAAGTCGATGATCAACGGGACGACAGGTGATACAGGTGATTTTTATCTATTATAATTCTTTGTTTTTTATTTTAAAATACAAAAGAATCTTGTATATTTGTAAAACCTTCCACTCCATGCGGAAGGTGTCTACAAAATGAGAACAACTACGTTTGAATTAAAGGTATATAGAGGTATATCACTATCCTTATCATTATCAGTCACAATATAATGTTTCACACTTTATTCCAATCATATTCACAGAAAAACTAAGACTAATTAGATGTTGCACAGTTTCTATGGTTTTGTTGAAAACCCTATCAGGTTGATAAGCAGACTTATTAAAATTGACTATCCAAGAGATGTAATAATAAAGAATATACTAAAATGTTTCAATAAAAATAAGTATTCTTTACATAAATACGATCGCTATAATGTTCCACATTTCCTCAACCTCAAACAAAGCACACTCACTTAGTACTGAGTATATTCTCCTTTCTAATGAGCGGTCTGATGAAGAAGCAATAATTACCTCTATTAGAAAGCCTATGCGTTTTATATGGCCAACCAATCTTCTCCTCCAGTCCAGTGCATCCGCTTTCGAACTGTGGTTGGTGGCTTCCAGCATCACATTCAAGTCAGCTTCATTCATTCCGTTCCAACGTCGGATGGATCTAAATGATGCAAAAAATAATTCCTTTTTTGCATCATTTAGATCCATCCGACGTTCGAATGGGGTGCTGCAGCTTTTCGATTTACTGCAAAAAATTATCTTAAATAATGTCAACTGGAGAGAAAGAAGCAAATATTACCTGCGGTCCATCGTTGCTGGTTCCGTCATTAATGAGGCTGCTGCGATCGGCGGCCCCGCAGGCAGAGGCAGCCCTGCACACGAAGCCCCCTCTCGCCCCACGGAACACCCGAGGATCGCCAAGGGGACACCCGAACCCGTGGGGGACGGGGCTTTAGGTTCCTAGCCCTGGCCCAGTGTATTGACCGTATTGACACGTATTGGTAGTAACTCCAACGAGGACTCACATTCCTCACCGTCCTCTGGCTCGCCCCTCCAGCCGTCTCCTCCATGCTAACAAGGGAGGAACCCGGGACCCCTAGAGGGCGAGGCACGAATCCCGACGACAAGATGGCATGCCGAGAAGACTGGCCAAGAAAACAGGCAACGAGACGTATTGACAGTGACTCACCCTCCTCCTCCGTCCTCACAGTACACCGAGCAGTTGTAACAGATTATCACGAATACGAATAAAATACAGACCAAATAGTAGTGAATGGAAGCAGTTAGTAGAGGGGCCTCTGGGGTCGGCAGGCTGGATTAGTTTCCGAGGCCGCGAGGGTGAGCGCAGTGCTCACCAGACCTCGCGGCCTCTCTCCTGGTGCCGCTTCCGTCTTGAGTACGTAATGTGGAGCAGAGTCGAGGCCTCACGGCGGCCATCCGAGATGGTAGACGACGGACGAGGACGGCAGACCTCGTCGCGAGAGCACTGAACGTCGAATGCGGCGCGCGCCGATCGATAGTGAGTCACCTGTTTTCTCATGCTCCCAGGCCGATCGATGGCGCCTCATCGGCAAGCCGCCGTGAGAAACAGCGCGCCCGGGCCAGCCACGGACCGAGGAGCGAAGCGGTCGCGACAGAGGCTTTCAAAGTTCGACGTCGGCTATTATTGCAAGCAGCGCGATGCACTTTGAATCTTTCTGCTGTTCAGTGGAAGCTTTTTGATAAGGCTTGCACTTTTGATCAATGCAAACCCGAACATTTGAAACGTGAGAATTCCAGACCACAGTGCGTTTGCTGGCTTTTAGCTGCACTGAGCAGGCGCGAGCATTCTAGACCACAGTGCAGTCATTGTATTTCATATGACGACTCGTCAGCGACAAGAGCGACACACGGATTGTTACTCTTACGTGTATTTAAGCATTATCCGAAGTGAGAATGTTCAAGCGCGGTGATGGGAAGGTGCAAATTTTGATAGAGAAAATAGAAGTGATTTCACAAATATGAGCATAACTCAGTCGTTTTCAAGAATTGTGCAAAGGTGTAGAACAAATATAAATGTAGATAAAAATAAAATCTTATCGTTCTAAAATCGTTGCTCAAAAGTGAAGTATTCATGTGATTAAGAAGGATGGATCAGTGGTCGATCGCTCGTCGATGTGATTGGAAGGTGCTATACTTTTATTTTGTTCAATTAACTCGTTTAGTTTTGAGATTTATGCAAATGAGGGTGGCAGTCGGGAGACTAGAAAAAATTCGCTTTATTATGATCCCAAAACCGCCGTTCAAAAAAGGCATCTTCATGCGCGGCCGGCGATGCGATTTTTGCTCGAAAACGTTGGAGTGATTCTACAAACACGGACGCAACACTCTCACTTCAGAAAGAGCACATTCTCAAGTTTTCTGGTTGGTTTGCACAACTCTTAAAGTTAAGCGAGTTATGACCTTTTTAATAAAACTACTCCAAATTTTTCGAGCAAAAATCGCACTCTCCCGGCCACGCATGAAGATGCTTTTTTTAAAGGCGGTTTTGTGATCATAATAAAGCGAATTCTTACTAGTTTCCCGAATGCTACCTCAGTTTGCATGAATTTCAAAACTGAACGAGTTACGGTCGGTTGAACAAATTGCAAGTATAGCGGCACCTTCCAGTCACATCGGCGAGTGATCCATCCTTCTGGATGGATCCTTCTGGATCACATCGAGAATAGCTCCAGATAAGCTGAATTTTTGTCATGTATCAATCAAAGATTGCGCTTTTATAAAACTACATTTTATCTCTAGACATAGTTCCTTTCAGGAAAAAAATGTTTATTTTTGAAACAAAATTTGAGCATGACCTCACCTGATCGCAAGGAGGATCGCTTAGGAAAGACTTGATTTTTTGAACAAGCAACTAAATAAAAGCTGTGCTGTTGTAGACTCCAGTTTCAGCTCCAGTGGTAGCCTTGCACAGAAAACATTTTGTTTTTAGAAAAATCCAGGATAGGAAAATCACTCCACCTCATCGGATGAAAGGTTGCTTAGGAGAGGGCTATTATTTTCGTGCTACATATTGAAGGTTAGCTTTTGGTAAGATCCATTTTCAACTTCAGTAGTTACATCTCTCAATTGACAAATGCGTTGCGCCATCTAAGCGAAAACTGAGTACCAATCAGTCCATTTCAGCTACTTTGAAAACTGATTCAAAAAATTTATTGTCTAGTAAATGACTGTTTCAATTTTTTTAGATACACATCCAAATGACTTCTTCTTTCCGTTCAACGTCAATTGACGTCTTCTTTGATTGGAAGAAGAAGCGCTGCTCAGGGTGTTGCCATGTCGTTGCCATGCCTAAAAATCTTCATTTCTTGATTTATTCGCGTCAAAGCTTTATTAATTGATTACTATTATTTTTTGTTTCTTTCACATTTTCTAATATTGTTTACAACATAAGAGACAACTTAACATTGAAATTCGTCAATTTTCTCGATGGCG
Source organism: Heligmosomoides polygyrus polygyrus (assembly GCA_947396885.1). Lineage (NCBI taxonomy): Eukaryota > Metazoa > Nematoda > Chromadorea > Rhabditida > Heligmosomidae > Heligmosomoides > Heligmosomoides polygyrus. The sequence continues at coordinate 24,228,183 of OX377201.1, read as the reverse complement.
GGAAGGGAGGAGGCGTCGTACCAATACCCTTCTGGAGGGGGTGGTAAATTTTTGGGAGCAGTCGCAGCCCACGCTTAAGCCTTTACCAGCTACGTGGAATACGAATTGCCTCCACAAATGCTCGCACATGAAGGCACACCCAAAAACTCATAGTTAAACTCGCACTATATGTAGTTTATTTATTACTATACTCTTATGGCAATATTTTAGGCAATGCCCAGTGGTGAGCGCTACCTGAATTGGTTTTGGTATATGCACACCACTTGGGAGTACTGAACTAATATTTTTGATGTAATTAAGAACACTTGCCGGTTCACTTGTTCTTGCACTTCCTAACATTTGTCCGAAAAAATATGTGGTAATTGACGTGTTGCCTTAAATAGCTGCGTTTCCGGATGACCTTCCGCGTTCGAGCGCATAGGGGCAAACAGCCGTGATGAAATTTAACTCTTCGACGACCTATCATTTGCTGCATTTATTGTTTGAAGAATCACAAATTTCTTATCATTTCAGCTGCATTGGAGTTTCATAACTTATTTCGAAGAACAGGACAAGAACATTTTAAGGTGTTTTAGCTGCTGGCACTGCTTTGCGGTAGGCTTAGTTCATCTCTTCGATAATGCTATTATTACCGGGGAACGTGACTTTTTATCGAATTCCATGCGATTTCAAGTTGGGTTGCGATCGCTGAGGAATGCGACTGGAGTCGTTTCGCTGACTACAGGCGATCGCTATTTGAACTACAAAACAATCTTCAAGTGCATAATAGGGCAGCTGAGAGCGTGGAAACAGCCAATCGCCATCTCCTGCTGTCTCCTTCCGTCTCCTGCCACCTCCTGTCATCTCCCATCCGCCTTCTTATGTTTCCTTCCTTCCGAATAATCGCCTTTTCTGCGATCCGGCCAACGGGGATGCGTTTTGCGATGTAGCCTTGTCAAGGGATCATATGTTGCTCGACTTAGTTCTTGGGCCCACAAATGCGACTCCTTAACGCAGCGATTGCGGCCTTGAGTGCAGTTATGTGCTTTTCGATGCAAATCTTTGTGAATGCAATCTTCTTGACCCACAGTTCTCGCCTCATTCCAGTCCTTGTTTTATTATCTTGTAAAGTACGCGCATTATTTCACTCCTATTCCGCGGTGATGTGTCTTATTTTACTTCTTGCTCATTTTTGAAGTCTCTTATTCTACTTTTCGCAGCTCCATCGAGTGTACTAATCTACTCCTAGTTATTTCGTACAGCGTCTTTCTTAACTGTTAGTTCTGTAAGGGTGTAATTACCCAAGTTTGATGTTCGTGTTGGGTTCGCTAATAAACGTGTGTTCATTCGCGTTCGAAACACTGGAATATGACCCGCGTGGCAAGCAGCATTTTCAGTTATTATTTTCTTCACGTTTTACAACGTCGGCGTGCATGGATTTATGCACTCTAGCGATGCTTCAGCTTACTTTCAATTTTGATTTCCCAAACCATTATAAATAACTTTCAGCTACACCTGGAGAATTAAAGTGGAATTAAATAGTGTAACCGATATATTTTTCTTTTTAGAAAAGATTTTGATCTGAAAGAGACAAACCTCTGTGTCAATAGAAGCTGGTAAAGATGGTCCACCCGGACGTTCAACAACAAGCTCTATATTTGTAATAAAGCTACTAAAATGTAATCAAATAGATCCATACAACTGATGGCTGCTGCGCAGAGGACTCCACAGCTGCACAGTCCACGGAGTGCGTTGTGATAAAGCTGACACGCTAGTTAATATCGTTGTTTCCCTGAGCTTCATATTTACATATGCTTCTTCTTAAGAGTGAAGCTCGAATTAGCGAAATGTTTAATGACAAGGGCCTTAAGCCCTTCTTCAGGTCTAAAAGAACTATGATGCTTATACAAACAACAACAACAGCAATCGACGCATCACAGACCTGGGTTCCACCGACAGGAAGGGGGGGGGGGGAGGCCAAGAAGTTACAGTGGTGCGATTTGGCCAGAAATGAAGTGCAGGGTCTCTGGGCTATTTATATAGATCCGCGAGCAGTGACCGGTCTCTCGTCTCCCAAAGTCGCCATCATCCTCAGTCAGTCACGCCGCGTAACCTCAGAGACTGATAAGGCTCATTGCATACTTCATTTCTTCCTTCTTGTTAATGGGTGGCTGCCAGTGTTTTATCTCAAGCGCTTCCTTAATCTTCCTCTCCACTGTATCCGTCAGATTTTTGTGAAGGATCGAGACTCGCAGCTGCGGCAGTGGATCTCGTGCGTGTCTGAGGGTGCGGTGCCTAGAGAATGGATTATCTGAGTAGCTTTGAGGGCTACGCAGTGCTCTTAAATGCTCGTCCATTCTCTTGCCAAGTGGTCTCGCTGTTTCCCCTATGTAAAATTCTTCACATGTCATGCAGACCACTTTGTATACCACACACCTCATTTGGCAAATCTGGTTGTCCTCATCACAGATTAAGCAACCTGGCCTTTCACACCGGTTCTCGTAGGGACGTGACGTTGTTAGAAGACGTCGTAGAGATGGAGGTGGTCGAAATACGAGGCTTATAGGAAGCCCCGATCGTTTCACCACACGGTTGATGTCCAGAGCGAAGGAATTTGTGATGAAAGGCATAATCAAAGGAGAACCAGAAGGTCATCGTTGAGGTTTCCAGCATCGAAGTAACCTCATGCCATATCCGTTCTGCCGCAGGATTTCCTCAACCTGATCTTCCACTTCTCGAGAATTCGTGGAGGTCACTGTAGTAGATGTGGTTACTGTATGACGAACGATATTTCGTTTCATATACATAGGATGGCAACTCCGCGCGTGTAGAAGGATGTTATGAGATGCCGGTTTCCTATACCACATGCTACTGATTTGACCTTCCCATATTTTCACCTTCGTATTTAAAAATAAAGAAAAAAACAGCGTTTCCTACGATCGAGCTAACATCAGAGACTCCAGCTCCAGACGGATTTCTGCCATTTTTAAATACGAAGGTGAAAATATGGGAAGGTCAAATCAGTAGCATGTGGTATAGGAAACCGGCATCTCATAACATCCTTCTACACGCGCGGAGTTGCCATCCTATGTATATGAAACGAAATATCGTTCGTCATACAGTAACCACATCT
>OX377201.1:24041487-24224871 GCA_947396885.1 Heligmosomoides polygyrus polygyrus | reverse complement strand
GCAATCCCTTTTTGTCGCTTAAAACTGCCGCTGTTCTGCTATTTAGAACGGAATATAAACCATTATTTCTTACAAAAAATGAGAATTTTATAAAACTTCAAACGAAGTGTTCAGTTTTTGAATAAGTGAATGAAAGCATGAAAGAAATCGTACTGAAATTTTCAACCAACAAATTCATGTTATTAGGTTGTCCGGAAAGCTCTTAGCGTTTTGCGTTGCTATCTTTCTTTCGTCTATTATAGTAAAAATTCGACTTGTATTGCGCATTAACGTTACTTTCTGCACAGAATTTTTCGTTCTATCTGGCTAAAAAACTATGTTTCAACATTGTTTTATATTTCTGTTCTTGAAGGGCTTATTGGAGTATGTCGAAAGAGCAATTCCGAGCGATATCTTATTTCAACCTCAAATTGGGACAGTCCGCAGTCGAGACAGCTCGACATATCGATCAAGTGTGGGGCTTGATAGCGTTGGAGAAAGCACTGTGCACCAGTGCTTCAGTAAAATCCGGACTGGAGATTTCAGCCTCGAAGATGATCCCGTGGCGTCGATCTAGAGCAATCCTGGACGACGAGTTGAAGGAATGCGTGGAAGCGAACCATTCTAAACAGTTCGCGAAATCGCGGAAGGGCTAGATGTCAGTAGAACTGCAGTTGCGGATGCTTTGAAACGTCTTGGAAAGGTAAAAAAGCTCAAAACATGGGTGATCCAAGAGTTGAGTGAGCGGCAAAAATTGTCATGTTTCGAGATTTGTTCTTCTCACCTTTTACGCAACAAAACGGACCCCTGTTTGGATCGAATCATCACTTGGGATGAAAAGTGGATTCTGTATGATAACTGTAAACATTCGGGTAGTGGTTGCACGCTGAAGAACCACCTAGGCATTTTCCGAAGGCGGACTTCCACCAAAAAAGGTGATGGTCACTGTGTGGTGGTCAGCGGCTGCTGTGATCCATTACAACTTTTCGGCCCGGGCCAAACGATCACTGCAAAGTCCTATTGTAAGGAAATTGACAAAATCACCGAAAATCGGGTCAACTTCAGCTAGCGTTGGTCAGCAGAAGAGGCCCGATTCTTTACACGATAGCGCCCGCCAATCGTTTCGCAAATCACCACACGAACATTGCATTTTTTTCAAACACTTTCAGAACTTTCTCGCTGGTAAAACCTTCACCAATCAACACCAGGCCAAAACAGCTTTCGTGGATTTTGCCGAATTTCGAGCACCTAATTTTCTCGCTGATGAAATAATGTCGACAGGTGGCCCGTTGGCAAAGTGTGCTGATTTGAACGGTGTTTATTTCCACTAAATCCGATAAGTTTTGAGAAGGTTATCGTAGTTCAAAGTGAAGCACTCAAAACGATGAGAACCTTCCGGACAACCTAATATGATGTACGCAATCCGGAAAACCCAAAAGGTCCTCAAGATTTGGCAGCATGGATCGATATTGGTGAGCTGCATGAAGTCGAACAGGCCCGTGATTACGAGAAAGAGAAGTGAGGAATTCGTTGGTCATGCAGCCGAGTGCAATATCTCTGTAGGGCATGTCAGGTCAGTGCAATTACGGTCGAAGAAGACCTCTACATCGACGCTCGAACTGGTGCGTCAAAATATTGGCGTCTGGACTGGTTGAAAATTTTGAGCAAAAAATACTTGATATGAATGCTAGGCTTCCCAGCATTCATTCTGCAAAAACTGAGCATGAAACGCTGTAGAAGCTTAGTCGCACTTTTGAAAGAAGTCTTCACTTTAACCAGCTGAAATTCGGCCATCTGATCACCTGGCTTCTCGAAATTTGATACTTGGAGTCTTTACATTGTGTACGATTAGCCAACATATTTTTGGACTAACTCATTTGCTTAGGACGTAGATATTCGCAGCCAAAATCGGCGACAGGGAGTGCTCCTTACCAAGGTTCACCTGCAGTTTTGACGAATTTCAACCAACACCCAAAGTGAACTCGAAACGCAAATTTTATGTGTCATTTTCCCTCCTTAAAGGTGAGTAGATTGCAAGCTACAATAACAGGTTTAGACTGGGAATGCTTCCGTTGAAATAAACAAAATCGGTTGAAGCAGCTGCAGACTCATGCACATTTTCCTGCCAAATTTGGAATCAAATGATTTGTCGCAGCCAGGAGAAGTTCATAAACAGCAGAAAAATAAAATTTAATTAGGTTTAAGAATTTTAAAATTCAACTGGACAGTACTATTTGCGCCTGGGGACATAATTAAGCGAGACTCGGCGACGGTGTTAGGTCGGGTCACAGTAATTAGGACCCTCCTTAATTGCGGCACTGCTTTTCAGGCTTCCATCCACTTTTTAATGGCTGTTGCATGCCCATTGGTAGGTACGGTGATGCTAGCAGCCCTTGTAAATTTTGGTGAGAAAACTTTTATTTTGAACAAAGTTATCATGATGCGATGCAAAAAACGCGTTTTTGCGTCGCAAACGTCGTTTGGTTGAATGTTTAGCGGCGGTACTGAATTTCCTTTTTTAATTGAACAATTGCAGTTCTACATTTTTATCGCTACCTATGTACCGTGTCCAATTGGGTGGCGATACCATGTTTGTTGCTGTATCTCACGTCCATCTTATATGGTCGTAAATAACTATTACTATTACTATTACTCCAGTCCTTCGTATCTCGTTAGCTTTTCATTTTGTATGGAAATAGATTAAGACCTACGCCATAGGATGGGCCAACCTCTTGACAACTGCTATGCTTCTACACCCAGCCTCGTAGTACATAGACGACTATTGCACTATCGCTTTTCAAATCAACTATTAGGTTGTAACGAAATAAATGGCACTGAACCACTGTAAATTTAAACAGTTAATATCTCGGCTTTTAGGCAAGTTTATTAATCGAAATAAAAACCTTCTGATTCTACACATCTTTGCCAACGTGACACAAGCTTTTTTATCCCAGTAGCACAAAAATCGGAAGTTCTGGAATTGACGAAATCTTCGAAGGCACTTCCGGCATCCTGTTGGTATTTGAATATTTCCCCTACCAAGAAGTCGCCAAGATGCTTGAAGAAATGGTAGTCTGTTGGGGAGAGGTCGGGAGAAAACGGAGGATGTGGTAGAGTTTCAATGCTCAGCTCATTCAATTTCTGCAACGTCATTCGTGCTACATGGGGGCGAGCATTGTCGTGCAGAAGGAGAACTCGCCTTCGGTTTACCAAGGCCGGCCGGATATCCTTCAACTTTTTCATCATTTCTTCAGTTTCAACGCAGTACTTCTCTGCCGTGATGGATTCACCGGGAGGGAGGACGCTGTGGTGAATAATTCCCAGCGAACACCACCATACTGTCACCATTACTTTCTTTTGGTGCAATTCCGGCTTCGCAAAAACCTTGGGGCTCTCGCTGTCCATCCACTGTGCCGATCGTCGCCTGATGTCGTACATTATCAATTTCTCGTCACAGGTTACGGTGCCATCAAGGAATGGGTCCGTTTCGTTCCGTAGAAGCAGTGCGGACGAGATCTCATATCGTCGGTTTCTTTGCTCCTCAGACAGCTCGTGAGGCACCCATCTTTCCAGCTTTTTGGTCTTTCCAGTTTCCTTCAGATGCCGGGCAGCTGTGTTGTGACTGACGCCAAGAACCTTCGCTATCTCCCTGGTACCTTTGTGTGGATCCTCCTCCACCACATCTCTCAGCTTGTCCTCATCAACATCACTATGCCTCCCACGACCTTCATGTTCTTCCAAGCTCTTATCTCCATTCCGGAAATTCTGATACCAACGATACGCCGTCCGAATTGTGGAACATCCATGACCGAATGCGGTGTTGATCTTCTCGTCCGCCTCCTTAGCTGTAGTGCCCAGCTTGAATTCATACAAGTAAATGCCTCGGATTACCCTTTCGTCCATCAGCAAAAAAGTCAATAAAACTCTAAAGTTTTCCCACTTTTACATAGAAAATTTGGTACTCTCCGGTAGAGCAAAGTTTGCGCTTCTAAATGATATGCCACTTGTTACGGTTTGCTCTTGATCAAACGCGTGAAGACGCGCCAAAAAATGGCTCGAGCTAGTGCCATTTAATTCGTTACAACCTAAAGAATAATGAGACGTCTTGCAAGCTCTGAATATGAAGCACCCTTGACGGTTATTCTGCGATGTCACCGTTCTCCAGTATAAGCCAATTTTTAAAGAGTGGACTTACAGTAATAAACTATATAGCAGCTAGAGACCGATAATATTGATCGATATTGATTGGTTCACCAAAAATGTAACGACAAAGCTGTTCATCGGGAAATATATTCAGCAAATAGTTTCCACAGGGTATGGCTAATTCTGAACACAAGTCAATAATATCGATCGGTAATGAGCAACGAGGGCGCGTGTAGCGCAGTCGGAGGAGGCGCCGGCTGTGCACCCGATACCAGGTTTCTGGTTCGGATTTCCCACATAGGAGGGCAACCAAGCCTTCCATCCCTCCGGGGTCGGTGAATTGGTACCAGACTTGTCTGGAAAGGATAGAGCGCTGACTTGTTCATCGGCTGGTCACCGCAAGTCATTGTATGGCCAAATACGCATTCAAGTCGCCTCCACGACATCCCGTAGATGTAGAATGCGTGGCGCATCCCAAAAGGGATTGAGTAACGCCGTCCTTTATCTATACACCGTCTAAACAGCGACTTATGGTGACCTGCCGATGAACAAGCCCGGAGTTTATCCTTTCCAGCAAGACTGCTACCAATTCACCGACACCGCTGGGGTGGGGGGGGGGGGAGGCTCGGTAGACAAGGGCGCGAAATCCGAACTCGGAATCTGGATTCTGGTGCATACGGACCTGCGCCTCCACCGAGTGCGTTACCACTGGCACATGTAAGAATACAACCACTTTTCTCCCAAGCCGTTTCAAAGTCGATAATTCCATAACTATCTATAGTTTTCCAGACAAAGAGTTGGAGCTTTCGAGCACAGTGTCTCTAAGCAAACTCTAGGGAACTTCTGCAGTTGCCAAATTCTTGATGATTACTATTATTATTGTCCAGTGGAAGTCTTCAAAGTGTGGAAGAAAAGAGTGGTCATATTCTGAATGTTTTCGCCTTTATTGAAGTATTGTAATAGGCAGGCGAGCTAATCCGTGTTATTTGGACCAAGACAAAGAAAATACGTGTGACAATGTCCAGTTGTTAGATAATGTTAGGTGTATCGACTCCATGGAAAGAAGTGCAGGTCTCAGAAAAGGCCACACACATAGCACCCTGTCCTGTCCTTTCCTTGGAAAAGCCGTAGGTTAACTGAAGCGATAGCGGACCGCCCATTGCCGGTGTTTTTGCCTGCCCTCCCTTTCTGTCTCGCGACGACATCGCCATCGTTTATGCGCACAACTGCCCTAATTGCCTTGTAATTTTCATAGTGGAGGAGGCGCCGTCCACGAAGGATCCTTCTTCGCCTCACCTACGACCGGGTGCCGCGTGCACTCGACGCTTCGTTCGTTCGGTCGTCGAACGCATTACTCGACCAGGACCTGGCCGATGTCGTTGTGTCAATCAACATTATGGCCATGCCCTAGTGACACGGCGCTAAATCAGGCCCGGTATTAGCGGCGACCTACAGCTCTCCGCTCCTCGTTCACCTCACTCCGAGTTGCGCGCGATTCAGATTGACTTATAAGTTCAGGCCCCTTAATTATAACGAGTTCCCAGAGAATTTATGAGCTAGGGAGTCACAAGCGAACCAAAGTTTTCATCTGCTACCTAGTCAGTTCACGTACGGCTGACCTTTTTCTATTTGGTTCGACCTAAAGTCTCTGCCGTTTTACTGCTTCGAATGTTCCGAATTTATTTAGGTCTTGATTGCATCAGAAGGGATACGAGATATTGAGTGTTATTTCTACCAATACAGTGGAAAAAAACGGGTAGCGTTGATAGGATAGAAAATGGATCTATCCTGGTCGAGGGGGAGGAGGGCACATGACAAAAATGCCCCGCCTAAAACCCTGCATTTCAGGCTCGATTGATTGTGCATGGGCTGAATGCTTGTTACAGTCTTGCTACTATGTATTTGGCCTGATTAACCTTCCTCTGCTTCTCTTCAAGTTTTCCGTCGCCCAGTAGCTGCAATTATGCCGATTAAACTCTTCATTTAGCTTGAATGTTGCTTCATCAGTCCACAGAATCAAGTTCTAAACGTTAAAAGAAGCACAGCACAGGTTAATGAGGTCAAGTAGTAGCAAGATTGTAACAAGCATTCAGCTCATGCACAATGAATCGCATCTGAAATGCAAGGCTTCAGGAGGGGGATTGGCGTAATCTTGACTACATATTTGCACGCCGTAGAAATTTCTTTACCCTGTGCTTTCATAAAAGCTCCTAATGTTTCACTAGCAGCAATATTAGAACCTTTCAAACAGTACCTGCATTTTTTAGGACACACCGCATTTTTCGCAAGCCGTAGTGTGTTTTTAAGCTTTAAACGTTAAAAGACGCACAAATCTGTCGAAATGGCCAATTTGTGAAGAAATTATAGCAAGTATGCAAACGAAACAGGGCGCGTGTAGCGCAGTCGGAGGAGGCGCGACTGTCGCGTGCACCCGATACCAGGTTCCTGGTTCGGGTTTCCCGCCCAGGCCAACCAAGCCTTCCATCCCTCCGGGGTCGGTGAATTGGTACCAGACTTGTCTGGGAAGGATAAAGCGCTGACTTGTTCATCGGCTGGCCACCGCAAGTCATTGTATGGCCAAATACGCATTCATGTCGCCTCCACGACATCCCGTAGAAGTAGAATGCGCTGGCGCATCCCAGAAGGGATTGAGTAACGCCGTCCTTTATCCTTATCCTTATCCATATGTGAGAAAATTCCTATTTTCTTAAGATTTCATATGATTTCTTAACTTCTTCAGTGCTTTTACTGTGAGCAAAGTTATCACCTTTCAAACAGTGTATGCATTTTTTGAGACACCCTATATTTAGGAATTCGAAGCCATTCAAATATTCGAGAAAAAAAAATAGACAGCACACAGTAGCAGTCCACAGAGCAGCACTTTGGTTAGTTGTCTAGGGAAGAATGCGCTACTTCACGAGCGGTTCTGTTTGACAAAGCTGGTGTCGTCACTTTTTGTGTCACCAACTTTGACCGGATGTTTTAAGGTCGCTGTTGTGTCCATTCGACGTTGCATGACTGTTCTACAGTCTCTCCTTACTTCACTAATGGAACACTGTTCTGCGAAGAACTCCGCTTGACAAGAGGAAGCATTTTTCTGAATGCTCTTACCGTTCACCCAGGATAACGTTAAAAGTTTCCCTTCGACGAAAAGTATTTCTTCAAACTCAACTACAGACCTGCCTCTTTAGTTAATAATGCTGCGTAATTGCAGTTTGGTTATAATAATTAGGAAATCGCTGATAAATAACCATCTATTGGATGGAAGCACGTAACGACTAAAAGATAAGAAGAAAAACACTGAAAAAACCTTCCATCGATTGTGACTTAGGACCAGCCTTGAAAGGATAGGATAGAACACTGACTTGTGAATTGGCTGGCTACCGCAAGTCATTGTTAAGGCCGATGCACATTCAAATCGTCTTCACGACATCCCGTAGAAGTGGAATGTGTGGCGCATCTTGCAAAGGAAAATGCTAGCGCCGTCCTTTATCATCTATCCTTTAGTCACTCTGGTGTTCATTTTTGCTTGAAATACGTTCATTTTGAAAATAGCATATACGTGTTCGGCTATTGCTAGGAGCTGAGGGTTGCTTCAAGGAATCAACAAGCGAATTAACACCGCATGGCTGAAATGCAGGAAAATGAAATGTGCTTCACTGGCTTACCCCAACACCTCATGATCAATGAAGGACCTATATCGAAACTATACTCCGCTCTATGCGGTTGTACGGGTTAGAATGGTGGTCTGTTTTCCGAAAGAGAATGCTGTCTAAGCGTCGTGGATATCTGAGCAGCTGCCTCACTGCTAGACCGTGGCGTCGAGGGATAGGAGAACGCTTAACTCTCGCCTCATTCAGTTCAAGGTACTGCGCGCATGGTGTTCACCACGAGCCAGCAAAGGTTGTTTTGAAGACAGTTCAGTAGCTGGGCATCCTCTTTGAAGGAAACCTTTTCGCTAAAGGGAAACTTTTAATGTTATTCTCGGTAAGGATAACAATTGCCAGAATGCATCTTCGTGAGGCTAGTGAGACTAAGCTATGCACAGAGCCGTGTTCCACAGGGGATGTTCCTCTGCAAGCTGCATCTACTCTCATCTGACCGAGTGGAAAGGGAGATAACGATAGGAGATAAAAAAAGGCGTTCGTCTCAAGTCGTGTACGTGCTAAGCACTCCCATCTATCCAACGCCACTCTTAGGAAATGCATGCACTTCGCCGAAAACCTAATTCTCAATACGTCGTCTCTTTGATAGGTGAACAGGAATTAGATGCGACAAGGTCACCAACTTTGTCGTCGAGGATGTTCAGACATATATTCCACGCTCTATTATGAGCAGCTGTGCACGATAGACTAGTGCGTGGTAGTGCAGTCAGAGGAGGCATCAACTGTCACGAGTTCAACGGATCGAGGTTCCCGGCTCCCACCCAGGCTGACAAGTTTTCTTTTGGCGGAAGGTGAAAGATAAGACATCGACTTCTCAATCGGCAGGTTACCCATAGGTCAATTACACGTTTAACTCGCCATTACGATAGCTCACAGAAATAGAAGGCGTGACGCATCCCACAAAGTCTGCGTTATACCGAGCTCTGGACTTTATCCTTTATTTATTGATGGATAAGATTGTGCCGAAAAATTAAACCCTCTTCTTTGGTCTTCAAAATCAATATCGTACAGGACTTATCTGAATGCCACCAAGAGTTTATATCGCACAAGCTTCGATTCTAGCCGTAGCGCTAAACGTTTACTCATGCAGAAGCTATTAGGTTGTAAGGAAAGTTCCCCGCCGCTCACCTTGGCGTTCCGCCAAATTTTTGAAAAGTCGTCCGAAGCTTCTCCCAATAACTCATATATAGGTCGACCCATGATCTACATTTACCACTGTTTTCGTTATATTACTTTACGACTATGGCGGAGAAAATCGTTCTGGACTGCCAGCAAGTTGGAGTGCTTCTGCTTGACGAGTTCATAAAGCAAAGCGGTACAAGAGTCGCGGTGGACAGCACATGTGATACGATGGGTCCTACCACTGACTCCTACGACACAACGAAGATCTGGTTCCGGAAGTTCAAGAACGGAGACTTTTGCTTGGAGGACCAACCACGGTCTAGAAGGCCAATTGCAGTGAATGAGGAGCGCCTTCTGGAGCTCTTTCAGGAGGATCCTCGGTGTTGCACCCGTGAACTGGAAGAGAAATTGGAGTGCAATCACACCGTAGCTCAACACCCTGCAGGTGTGCTAGGATGCGTGTATGAACTTCTTGACTTTACGGAGGAATTTTTCTTGGCTCGAGAGCCTGGTCACTGGCGACGAAAACTGGACAGTCTGCGTTAACCACACGCGAAAGCGTCAGTGGCTCAGTCGCGGCGAAGCAAGAATTCCCATGCCAAGACCAGAACTTCACCCATAAAAGGAAATGCTAAATGTCAGGTGGAATTGCAGAGGAGTCATTCACTGGGAGCTGCTACCTGCAAACGCTGCTGTCACTAGCGATGTCGATCGCAGGCAGTTGGATCGTGCTGAAGCAGCTCGTCGTGGGAAACAAGACAGGATCTTCTTCCTTCACGACAATCCGCACCCACAGATCGCAGAGGTAGACTTAGAAGAAACTCCAGTGTTCCGGATAGCATGATCTGGCCCACCCACCTCGTATTCACCGGACCTTGTTCCTAACATCTGCTTCTTTCGTTGTCGAACCATTTGCAAGAGAAACAACTTGACGATCAGGAGCCACTTGAAAAGTGCCTTGCTGGGTTTTTTTTTTCGTCAAAACCCCAGGAATTGTGTAAAAGCGCGATTCACAAATAACCTGAAAAAAGTCAATATGTTGTAGATAATGATAGTGCATATGTGCGTTAGTTGTTGTACAATACCGCTCCTAATTCGTGAACAATCGACGCTTTGCGACAGATTTTTCCGTCGCAAACCGTCGCAGTGCCATAACTTCGTTCAAGTTTTGTCATATGAAAATTAAATTGCACCATTAGATTCACCACCCACCTACCAATCCAACTACCTGCTTGGAGTGTAGATGACAGTTTAAATGTGCATCTATAGTTGTGTAACGCACTGCATTCTCAGCGTTTTACTCGCTTCAGGTTTCCCATTTGTCATCTCAGTGATCTCTCTCTTGGCCAAGCAGCCACATGTCTTGATAACTGTCTTGATAACTTTTTATTGATAACTGGCTGCCATATGTATGCAAAAGAACTTGGTAAATATTGCTCTTCAAATAGATTTCGTAATAAACCCGGCGTTCGCACTAAATTGTATCAGTTACAAAATGCAATTTGTATCTTGTTAGCAACCGTAAAATTATTCATTTCTAAGGACAGCCGAGATAATAGTAACTGAATCCAGCTCATGGTAATGATGATCTGATTAATATATGTGTTAAAACATTTTATTTATTAATTATTTTATATTGAAGCTACAATCCGTTACTTGGACAAAAGAAACAAGATTCAGGTCGTTGCATATGAAGTGGCCGATTTTGCTAACTCAATTTCTGGTCGATTTTTCGTGGCTACGAATATTATCCTTTCAGAAATTGTATATTGTTTCTGAAGGCGCAAAGTCCGAGGTCGGCCGCCATCACTTCTTAACGACGACCAACTCAAAGCCATGGTAGGATGGGATCCGCGTCGAACTGTGAGAGAGCTGGCACCGCATTTCGGCGTTGACAGCAATAGCCGCCACTTAAATGCGATCGGGAAAGTAAAGAAATTGGATAAATGGATTCCACACGAACTGACCACCGAGCAGATGCCAAAGTGCCACAACACCTGTTTTTCGTTAAAGCTGAGCAGTCTAAGGGAGGCTTTTTTGGATGGAATCGTGACATGCGACGAAAAATGTTATGACAATCGTCGTCGCTCTACACAATGACTGGGCAGGAATGAGGGACCTAAGGAGATGCCGAAACCAATTCTCCATCCAAAGAAGACCATGGTGAAGGTATGGTGAACAATGGCTGGTATAGTCCATTAGTCCATCCCGGTTCTTGAAGACTGGAGAGACTACCACAGCGGAGAAATGGAAGTGATGCACCAGAAGTTGATTGAAAAGCAGCCGGCTTTGGTCAGTCGAAGAGGCCCGATCTTACTGCATCACAACACGCGTCCGCACGTTTCAAAAATTGTTGCCCAGAAACCGGATGAATTGGGATGCGAAACTCTGCCACATCCCGCATATTCCTCAGAGACATACACTATCGACTATCATTTTTTCAAGCATTTAGATCGTCATGTGAAGTGTAAAAAATTCAGCAACCAAGATGATGTTGAAAATAACTTCTTATGTTTTATTAATCCTCGTAGTTCTGATTTTTATCAAGATGGAATGCCTAAGCTATTGTCGCGTTGGGAAAAGTGTTTATTGTAAAGGTGCTTATTTCAATTAATAAAACTGCTTCTAAGCAAAGTTAGGAACTGTCAAAGTTTTCCGTCAAAGTCGGCTATTTCATTTGTAACGACCTAATATGTACATACGCAGAATCATGACAACGTGAGCTAAAACGTTAAAAAGCAGTTATCACTGCAAACCACACCCTACTATATGAATATTTCAACACGCTCATTAAACCCTAAGTGATATTTTAAAGGAAACCGCGACCTTCTCGAACGCCGACGAAGAAATTGTTACGATGTCCCGACTATTCGGAAACCTTTGAGCCTGACCTGCGTTTTAGGTCTAAGCTTGACTTTAGATCCTCTTGTAATAGAGCTTCTCAGTGTAAATATATTACTTGAATTTACGATTAGCTCAGTTTCAACATTCCTAATAGTGAGTATGAATTAAAAGGGAGGTCAGTGAGCAACCCGAGGAGATTTCCAAAATGACCTATTGAGTTTTATAGGAGACTGTCTGAAAAGCACCGAAGCACCGTAGTGGGGGCATCAGGTTAGATCAAAAACTACAGAAAACCACTACCAGTGCATACAAAAATTATCCTGCAAGAGTATTCAGCCTCAATTGCGCACCATAGTAGGAGCTATGACCTTATCATGGTTTATAAGATGGTAACTGCTATGGTAGGCATTTCAGTCGAGGAGTTCTACTCCATTATTTCTTCTAACACAAAGGGTGGCCGCTGGAATATTAGAATCCCAAGAGCAAAATGTAATATAAAATTAGGTTTCTTATCTGATCGGGCGCGTGTAGCGCAGTCGGAGGAGGCGCGACTGTCGCGTGCACCCGATACCAGGTTCCTGGTTCGGATTTCCCGCCCAGGCCAACCAAGCCTTCCATCCCTCCGGGGTCGGTGAATTGGTACCAGACTTGTCTGGGAAGGATAGAGCGCTGACTTGTTCATCGGCTGGCCACCGCAAGTCATTGTATGGCCAAATACGCATTCATGTCGCCTCCACGACATCCCGTAGAAGTAGAATGCGCTGGCGCATCCCAGAAGGGATTGAGTAACGCCGTCCTTTATCCTTTTTATCCTTTATCTGATCGAGCAGGAACCGAGCTTTTAAAGCTTACAAAGAAAACGTTTTACCTAACTCTTTGAGGCAGTACAAAATTCTCGTTTAAAGATATCTCCAGAACGCTTCTCAGTTTACTCCGTTTTGATGACTTCAGTTGTTTTGTTCATTGTTGAATTGAATGCTTTTGTAACCGTATTTGAATTGTTTATCTCCACGTACAAAATAAATAAATTAAGTAAATCTTATATTGCTGCTTGGTTTTCTTTTTATTCCTCTTTTGCTTGCGCGTCCTATTTTTGTTTGTTTTTGTTGTTCTCACATAGAGTGCACGTCCTTGAGACGGTTAGATCTTAGAAACCTCACAGCTTGTTAGGTTTTCTGAAGGAAGCTGCAGAGTAAAGGCTACCTCTACGATTAGCAGAGAGGGACGAGGAAAGTGAGCAGCAAGGCGATTAATACAACAGGATGGATCAAAATTACTACATTTTGTAGCAGTTAGTGAAATTAGTAAGTTAAAAGAAGAGCGCATCCAATGATTGCACATCGTCGGATTCCCAGGTGGAAATGGACCAAAGCAACACGAGTGGATCACGTTCGCAAATGAGTTTCACAATAAAAGAACAATAACAACGAAAACGGCGCTTTTCCGAGGTCACGATGTGCTCTAAATTTACAAAAAACGGTACAAGTCCTACTCGGTAATCCCAAACCCCGCCCCAGAGCCGAACAACACCCCATCCCCTCAAGTCTGCATCATTAACCGCTTGGCCACCCAATCTCTGCCGGTGGCGCTGTGAATAATTCGTCCAAATGTACACTGCGGCTTCGTCGAGAAATCCTAGAAATGTGCCATTTCGCTATGATGTGACCACATTTAAAGCGTCAAAGCCTTTACATGGTAATTTCAGAGCATTTCTGAGCATTACAAGGCCATTCAAGATGTCGCTTTTGCCTTATCAGCCCGCACTGAGGCGCCACGATTTTTCTGCATATCTGGCCTACACAGTCGCCCGCAGGAAATTTGAAAGCCATTACGGTGCTTCCCAAACAATCCTCTACAACACTGAATAGGTCACTTTGGAAATCTCCACGGGAAGTTCATTGACCTCCTTTGTTAGATAGACTAGATTTAACAGCACATCTGGACACTTGAGGACTAGTAGTGCAGTCTGAAGGGAGAGCCAATCTCACACGCACACCGATCCGATCTCAATGTCTATTTCGTTCTTAGCCTACCAAACTTTATAACGCTAGAAAATCGACCACCATTGAGCAGGCTTGTCTGGAAAAGATGAAGCGCTGCTTCTTACAGCTGTCAGCTACGTCATGTCACCAGACTATCTCCTTAATATCACGCACAATTTGAAGGCCAGGAGCATATCTACAGGGTTGACGGACATCAACATCTCACCTTACAGTTTCCAGTCGATTCTTGTGATGTTCAGATGCCTCGCTGATGTTGGTCGTTCGACACCAACACCATCAATGTGTTGATGGCTCTCCTTCGGACTTCTTGATGCATCTCTTCAGAGGAACAGTTAGCGTGATAGGAAAAGCTCATGCATTGTTGATTTGCTAAGAAAGCTCAGCGTCCCACATTCCTATCACGATCCCTCCTCCCCACCCATCCCTCTCCCCCAGGGGTTCACGCATGCTGACAGTTTATGTAGCGACCTTTACCTTTATTCCAACGAGATGGGCAGGTAATGAAATTTATTTTAGGCGTCATGTTCCAAACGTCCTACGTTTTCAGGAGCCTAAGGATTTCTCGGAAGTTCTATCTCACTATTTAATATGAGAATTGGTCCACCGGTGTCTCCAGGAAGCATGTTAGATCACGGTCTACCCAGACAGTTCGTTTCTTATTCTAAATGACTCTAGTGTTCTTTATTTATTTTTATTCCTCCTTTTTAACGCTAGACTGTAATTATTTTGAATGCTGCTAGATATCATGACGTGCTTATTAGAGAATATAAAAAATAAACAAATAAATATAATGATAAATAAATAAACAATACGCTAGTCGACCAAACGGCCCAACGTTTCGAATTTTCGGTCCTAAATTCAAGAACGGTGAGAAGATCAGATATAATGAAGATTAATACCCATTTCTTCCCATTGTGCGTAACGATGAGTGTTATTCACATGTTCTTGGAATTCCGGCACAAATCCAGAACATTTCGAGCGCTTTCCACGACGAAATCTCGTCTTCGAGCGCCAAAATCCTGTACTCGACATCAGCGTCTCTCCAATATATGCGCTACTTCACTCCCTTCTCAGAATCCAAAACATCAGCCCACTTTTTATGCAGTCTCCTGTTCCAGTGTGCGGGCAAATAACACAACCACAAGCACTGCTTGTTATACTAAATTGCTTCTTACAAGTTGCTTTTTGATGCCGTCATTAGGAAGGTCGACCAGAGGGCGGATTCACTAACAACGTTACCAAAGGGGGCAGACATAACTCTAACGCAGCGCGAATCTCCCTGGCGCCGCGCACGGGGCGCAACGAAATTGGACAAGTTGTCGCGGTACGACTGCTTCCGACAGAGACGGAGCGCGAAGGTGTGTGCCGGCGACTGTCGACCGCGTTTTTCGGGTAGAGGAGGGGAAATGGCTGGGTAAGACATGTTTGATGTATCCTGGTAGGGAATTCTACGCCCAATTCTATGCGTACCTCGCCCGCACTAGTGTATTGTTAACCGGTAGCAAATTAGAGCGCATAGAATCCTAGCGAAGTTAGCTGTTATATCTCCATACATGTCTACTGCACGTGAACTTACGAGTAATAGGCCTTCTTGATGATTCCTTCTTGAAATGGAAGCTTTTGCCATCAAAATGCGGGCGGAATAAGACTCACGATCAGTCTATTTCAAAAAGGGAAACAGCCAAGGACCTGGTGAGGAGAATTCAAAACAAGAACTGGCCCGGGATTATTAAGTAGATGTTTCGGAGGCAAGTGCTTGTAAGTTCCCGAAATTCTTAACAGATTTCCTTTGAAGAGGACCTTGTTATCAAGCGTTTGAAGTTTTCAGAGATTGCTGAGACGTGTGACTTTCGCTAGAATTCAAAGACAGGTCAAGCGCGAACTAACCCGTAGCTTTTCCGCTAATTCTAACTTTTTCTACACTTGCCCTTTACCTTTCTCCAACTCATTTGCCATAGTTTACGTGTGTTCATGACATTGGCAGGCCCCTTTTTAGTAAACACTAAGAACCTTCGTATTTCTCCATTCTACACGCAGAAGCGGAGGCATTTTACTGTTTCCTTCTTCTTTCAAGCGCCACCACTGAGCGAGCTCGTCTCTTTCATTTCATTTAGGGCTCCCTGTGGTGGCACTAGGAGGGGTTCAACCTGCAAGGGTAGCTAATGTGTTTGATGGAGTAGGCAGTGGCAAAATTTGGTGCTCCGCGGCTAACTACGCGTTACCGAGCGCACGTCCGCGTTTCAGCGCCGCAACGTCGCGTGCGACTAGCGCGCGACATCGCGTTGGAGTTACGTCCTGGAGCCCGTTACCAAGGGTTATGTGGGCAGAGGGGAGAAATTGAATAACTACTTGGAATCCAGAAGAGCGTGGAGGTAGGTGAATGATGGGGTAGGATTATATGATTCAGCAAATTATATCATATCACGAATATCAAACTTGTCCTCTGCCTACTATCCCCTGTTGGAAGATTTGTCCATTATCTTACGAAAGGATATCCTCAGAATAACATTTCCATTTCAGTTACCGACGTGAAACTCGACCACACGGGTAAATCAAATAAAAAAGAGACAACAAACAAGGTCAGATAAACATTATCACATATGTAGAATAACCAAATGAGGAAACTGAAAGTCTGACTTATGCAAAAAATAAGCAGTTGTCTCAAACTCCTTTTCACAGGGTTGTTGTCTTGGAATCTCGACCGCCATGTACTCTTGTCGGTCGCAGTTGCATGTGCATAGATTCACATGTCCCAATAAAGATAAGGATAAAGATGAAGTTGTAACCCATGGACAAACAAATATAAATAGCGTAGCATCCGTCGAAATAAACCAGACACTTCACGAGCAACCAAATTTTAAAATGCTTGAACAGACACTCGTAGAATACCCTCATTTTCACTTAATAAATTTCATTTGCTGAACTCCCACAGGTTTCTATAAGTAAAGAAATTTGACCTAATCTGAAATTTTGGCACAGGAATATAGGGTTTGACCAGGAGGCTATCTCAACGTAGGTCAGAGCGGCTCAAGTGTTAAACATGTGCAGAATCGTCTCTATCGTGGGAAACAACATAGTACAAAAATCTCGACCCCAACACAATTCTGCGCGGAATTAGGGACGACGGAAGTTGAACCGTCGGCAGCGTTAGCCCTCTGCCCGCGCACAGAGAGCGGGTAGGTAGGCTGGACACAGCGATTAAGGGCGAGCAGTGGTGGCGCAGTGGTTAGAGGAGCGGGGCATTGTGATTGTGAAACGGAGAGGTTTGTGGATCAACTCCCTTGTGGCGCAAAGTTTTTGCACTTCTTAAGATAGATTCCCCATAATCAACCAAAGCGCTCTGTGTAGAAAGGTTATTCAAGGCGCTAGCTATCTCTGTCCTCTAGGCTATCTCTGTCCTCTAGGGGTACGTTTAGGCGAAGAAACTTTTCCATCTCTGGAGTCGTGAAAGTACAATAGTCCCCACGAGCCAGGTTTTCCTTCTGGAGTCCTTTTCGTTGCGATTCTACGCAGAGTGCTTTGGTTGGTTGTGGCAAATTTATTTTAAGAAGTGCAGAAATGTTGCGCCACAAGGGAGTTGAACCATAAGCCTCTCCTTCTCACAACGCCGCTCCTTCAACAACTGCGCCACCACTGCTCAACCTTAATCACTTTTTCCAGGTTGTGCATGCCCTCTGCGCTCGGACAGAGGGCTAACGCGGCCAACGGTCCCCACTCCGTCGTCCTTAGCTCTGCGCAGAGCTGTGTTGGGGTCGAGATACTTGTGTTTTGTTGTCTCCCAGAGAGAGGAGATTCTGCCCCTATACAACGCATAGGCTGTTCCGATCTAGCGTCTCCTGGTGAGCCTTCCGCTTCTTGACATCGTAAGTTACGCACTAAAAAAACTTCTGGATCTACTGAAACTGTTTGTGTCAGAATCCTAAACATCTTAATCAGATGCGCCTTTTTATGTATACTGTGAAGGGTTTGAAGCCCAAGGGTTGCAATGCATTTGGCACGGCATTGTAATCTCTTTCAAAACCTATTATGTCAGAGCATCCGTTTAAAACTATTCGGGACAATTTCTAGAAGCTCTGTGCCTTTTGCATGAGCAACATCATCCTGCAACTGGAGCCGAGTTAGCCTAGTGGTTAGTAGTGTAGTTTCATGCACAAACGGTCACAGGTTCGACTCCCGGTTCCGGCACGCCATGCCCTGCAAAAATTGCAAAAATGGCAACGGTTCCAGCGTCAGGCCCAGGTTGACAGGTCGGCTGATGGAGAAACCTCGTCACAAAACCATGATCACAAATCGCAATAGAATCAGTGTGAAGGCTAGGACGTCACCCGGAAGTGGCGCACAGAACCTCCGCCCGAGTTCTGTGGTCAGTATGCGAGGGCTACCGAGGGCCGAACGACCTCGGCTAAAGAAGCTAGTTTGACTGGGGACTCTTAATGTGGGAACGTTAACCGAAAGATCTAGGGGAGTGGCTGACCTGTTGAAGCGCAGAAGGATACAAGTCCTGTATCTGCAGGAAACGCGATGGAAAGGGGCGAAAGCCAGGGAGATCAGAGAAGGCGTCAAGCTGTACTACAACGGAGAGGACACCAAGGGGAACGGGGTAGGGATAGCTGTCGCGGAGTCCCTCAAGGATTCAGTAGCGGCTGTCCAAAGAATAAACGACCGCATCATGTCACTGCGGCTGGACACGAAGGAGGGTTACTGGACCATCATGTCTGACTAAGCTCCGCAGACCGGATGCTCCGAACACGACAAGGATGACTTCTACTCTCACTCGAGGAAGCCATAAGGTCCGTACCAGAAGGCGACTACCTCTCCATAGCAGGACATGAACGGGCATGTGAAGAGTGGCAGAAGAGGAGTGGAAAGGGTTCATGGAGGTAAAGGGATCGGTCTGACAAACCCGGATGGAGAACGAATAGCATACCTCTACCCACCAGGCCCAAAGTGAGGACGGAACCCAGGATCCGATGGTGGAGACTGCGGGGTTCAGAGCGGAACGAGCTACGAAGGGCAGTGCTCGAAGCAGGCCTTCCAGATCCAGCTGGTCCCGTGAATGAGACCTGGAGGAGGGTAGCCCAAACAATCCTGAGATGTGCCAAGGAAACCCTGGGAGAAACAAAGGAAGGAACCAGAGGTTACAAATCGGCATGGTTCTGGAACGAAGAGGTGCAGGCTGCGGTGAAGAGGAAGAAGGAGGCCTACAAGCTGTGGCAGAAGACGAGGGCAGCCGAGCATCTCACAGCCTACAGGAAGCTGAAGAGGCTGGCAAAAACAGCTGTAGCGAAGGCAAAGAACGCGGAAATGGATTCCCTGTACGAGAAACTAGACGGGCCAGAGGGAGAGAAGTTCGCCATCCGCCCGGCCAAGGCGCGTCATAGAGCTAGCTAGCCTCGACATTCGAGTAGTGAAGGCGGTGAAGAGTGCTGACGGTAGCGTGTTATGGAAGCCGGTCGAGGTCAGAGAGAGATGGGAGGAGTACTTCAAGGAACTCCTAAACGAGGAATTCCCTCGTCGGGAGGCCGAGGAAGAACAACCAACGGAAGGACCCATCCCACCCTGGACGCAAGAAGAGGTCGCAAGGCCATAGGGAAGATGAAACTCGGAAAGGCAGCAGGGCCTGATGGTGTGCCAGTAGAGGCTTGGAAGGTGCTCGGGGACCTCGGAATCAACTGGCTGACGCAGTTCCTCAACAGAATCACGAAAGAAGGTAAGATACCGGATGACTGGAGGAACAGCACCATAGTCCCCATCTTCAAGCAGAAGGGAGACGCTTCCGAATGCTCCAACTACCGAGGTATCAAACTGATCTCACACACGATAAAGATCTACGAACGACTGGTAGACTC
The DNA here is from genome assembly GCA_947396885.1 of Heligmosomoides polygyrus polygyrus. NCBI lineage: Eukaryota > Metazoa > Nematoda > Chromadorea > Rhabditida > Heligmosomidae > Heligmosomoides > Heligmosomoides polygyrus. The sequence continues at coordinate 24,205,266 of OX377201.1, read as the reverse complement.
ATGGTACCCATCTCCCAGGTGCAGTGGGGCCTCATGCCTGAGAGGTTCACCACAGAGGCCATCTTCAACGCTTGTCAGGTGATAGAGAAATATCGGGAGAAACAAAAACCCTGCTACCTGGCATTCCTGGACCTGTAGAAGGCCTACGACAGGCTAGCTCGGGCCGTAATCTGGAATGCCCTTCGAAGGAGGGGTGTCGCGGAACGTCTGATCACGGTCATAAGGGACATGTACGAGGGCTCGAAAGCGGCGATACGAACTCCACACGGGGTGACAAGGAAAGTCGACATCACAGTGGGGTACAGCAAGGGTCGGCTCTGAACCCGTTCCTCTTCTTGCTAACACTTGACTCTATAGTGAACCACCTTGAGGAAGGCCCTCTCATAACGATCCTCTACGCGGACGACATCGTCCTAGTAGCCGACAACCAGGAGGAGCTGGAGTAGAAGCTGCAGCTGTGCCAGAGAGCCCTCGCAGACAACGGCCTACGGCTGAACGTGAAGAAGACAAAGTTCATCAGCTTTGAGCAGTGCGCTAGATCGATCGTAGACTGCCAAGGAGAAACGATCGAGAAGGTGGAAGAATTCCGCCACCTCGGAAGTGACTTATCCGAGGAAGGAAGTGTGGACCAGGCGGTCAGGGGACGGATAAACGCAGCCTGGCTCAAGTGGAGGGAGTCTACAGGGATCCTCTGCGACCGTAGATGCTCCAGGACGCTCAAAAGCAAGCTCTATGGAACAGTTGTGAGACCTGCCCTCCTCTACGTGAGTGCTGGGCCCTGGGTAAGGCGCAGGAGCAGCAACTGCACGCGGCGGAGGATGCTGAGGTGGGCATGTGGATGGACCCGTCGGGACAGGGTGCGAAACGAAGATGTTAGGGCAGTGATGAAGACAGCCCCGATCCAGCTGAAGATGAGAGAGCAGCGCCGAGGTGGTATGGACACGTCCTCAGAAGACCAGAGGATCACCCCACAAGGTTGGCCCTAGATTACGAGGCACCCGGAAAGCGTCCGAGAGGAGCCCCAAGGAAAAGATGGAAGGACGTCATCAAGAGAGATCTCGCCGAAGTCAGCGCCACGGCAGATGACGCCCTTGATAAGATGAGGTGGCGACACATCACAGGAACAGCGGACCCTGCGACTGCGCGGGACTAAACGCTCAGAAGAAGAAGAAGAAGAAGAAGAAGAAGAAGAAGAAGAAGAAGAAGAAGAAGAGGAACATCATCCTGCAACTGGGCTGGAAAAATACATCTTTGAATTGCTGTAGTAAGCCTACCAGTAATAAAGAGAAGGCATAAAACGATTTGTTTTGGCGTGAAAGACTTCCATCCTAAGCATCTATGTCGCGTGTCTGGTGCTGCTCCGCAACTAACTGCTTCTGCTGTTATCGTTGAAGCAAACCGGTAGAGAATGCTGCCTTATAGCAGCTTATGTATCCATGTCAGTTTATTTATTTATTTATTTAAACATCCTAGAGTATGAGCTCTACAATACAAAGAAAATAAAATAAGAATCAGACCATGCATACAAAAAAGAATAAACACAGCAATGTCAGTATCTCGCTTGGGAGCTACATTCTCACCAAATAAGCAGCTAAACCTAAAAATAAGCAACTAACTGAACTAGCAAACAGTTTATGTGGTTTATGTAGTTAATACAGTGTTTAACGTTAAGGAACTTTATAAAATAAAAGAAAAAGGATAAAGGTTGCCGTTAGCTAATATTTTTGTGGGCTGCGCCACGCATTCTAATTCAAGGAATATCGCAGAGACAATCGAATGCGTATTTGGCCTTCTCATTTACTTGCATTAATCAGCCGATGGAGAACTCAATGTTTTCTTCCTTCCATACAAGTGTGGCACCAATTGACATCTCGAAGGACTTAGTTGGTCTCGTTGGAAAACCCGAAACACGAACCTTCACAGCCGACCACTTCTCCGACTACTTAACCGCCTAAGTGGATTCATATACAGAGACAAACATTAGAAGTCTAACAACATTGCACTCCTCTCGTAATTTTCTGCTAGTCTTCTAAAAACTAAAGAATATGCATCAAAGCTTTAACGTTCTAGAAGAAAAGTTACGTCTGTTCGGTTTGCTGTCGGAGCTGTGCCCTTTCGTGAAGGAGACGGGCTAATTTTCCTTATTAGTTGCCTAGAATTTGAGCACCTCCTAGAAGTACTGAATTTGTGTCGCTAGCATGGTGCTTTCATTAATGGGAATTGTCTAACGCTTATGATCAACTTGTATGCAAGTTGTCTGTGTGATCCAATCCCCTAGAGGCATTCGGGGTGACCCACGTTTTACGCTACTCTCAACGGTGTTTTAGTATTAGGTTGTAACGAATTAAATGGCACTGGCTCGCGCCATTTTTTGGCGCGTCTTTACGCGTTTGATCAAGAACAAACCGTAACATGCGGCATATCATTTAGAAGCGCAAACTTTGCTCTACCGGTGAGTACCAAATTTTCTATGTAAAAGTGGGAAAACTTTAGAGTTTTATTGACTTTTTTGCAGATGGACGAAAGGGTAATCCGAGGCATTTACTTGTATGAATTTAATCTGGGCACTACAGCTAAGGAGGCGGACGAGAAGACCAACGCCGCATTCGGTCAAGGATGTTCCACAATTCGGACGGCGTATCGTTGGTATCAGAAGTTCCGGAATGGAGATGAGAGCTTGGAAGAACATGAAGGTCGTGGGAGGCGTAGTGATGTTGATGAGGACAAGCTGAGAGATGTGATAGAGGAGGATCCACACAAAGGTACCAGGGAGATAGTGAAGGTTCTTGGCGTCAGTCACAACACAGCTGCACGGCATCTGAAAGAAACTGGAAAGACCAAAAAGCTGGAAAGATGGGTGCCTCACGAGCTGTCTGAGGAGCAAAGAAACCGACGATATGAGATCTCGTCCGCACTGCTTCTACGGAACGAAACGGACCCATTCCTTGATCGCATCGTAACCTGTGACGAGAAATGGATAATGTACGATAACAGGCGACGATCGGTACAGTGGGTGGACAGCGATGAGAGCCCCAAGGTTTTTGCGAAGCCGGAATTGCACCAAAAGAAAGTAATGATGACAGTATGGTGGTGTTCGCTGGGAGTTATTCACCACAGCTAACTCCCCCCCCCCCGGTGAATCCATCACGGCAGAGAAGTACTGCATTGAAGTTGAAGAAATGATGAAAAAGTTGAGGGATATCCGGCCGGCCTTGGTAAACCGAAGGCGAGTTCTCCTTCTGCACGACAGTGCTCGCCCCATGTAGCACGAATGACGTTGCAGAAATTGAATGAGCTGAGCATTGAAACTCTACCACATCCTCCGTTTTCTCCCGACCTCTCCCCAACAGACTACCATTTCTTCAAGCATCTTGGCGACTTCTTGGTAGGGAAAATATTCAAATACCAACAGGATGCCGAAAGTGCCTTCGAAGATTTCGTCAATTCCAGAACTTCTGACTTTTATGCTACTGGGATAAAAGAGCTTGTGTCACGTTTGCAAAGATGTGTGGAATCAGAAGGTTTTTATTTCTATTAATAAACTTGACTACAAGCCGAGATATTAACTGTTTAATTTTACAGTGGTTCAGTGCCATTTATTTCGTTACATCCTAATAGTTTACTCTCTAAATTTCCTGTGCCACTCGATGTGAATTCAAGGAAGCGAAGTTCACTCACTAGACTCAAAAAAACCATCGGGTTTGCAGACATTTGCGAAGATGCACCCGACCAAGATGCGGGGTTGAGACACCAACAATTACAACAGATTCGAGGTTGCACGTTTGGAAAGCGGAAATGGAAAGGAGGCGTGGAGTAGGCTCGCAATATAAGGAAGGATAGAACAGAGCGGTGGCTGTGGCGCCGTGGACGCTAGCGTTTCCACCTTGAAGACTTTCAAGTTTTCTCAGTTCTTTCTGCGTTTGAGATGCTTATAAATTCGATTAATAGGAGGATATCAAAGATGGGCAGCGGGGTAGAGCAGTCAGAGAAAGCACTGGTTGTCGCATGCACCCGACTCCAGGTCTTTGGTTTGGATTTTCCAGTCATACCAACCAAGCTTTCCATCTCTCTAGGTCCTTTAATTGGAACCAACTCGTAGTGAGTAGGATAGAACACTGATTTATTCAACGGCTGTTTTCCCAAAGTGATTGTATGGCCAAATACGCATTCAAATCACTTCCGCAACATCCCGTAGAAGTAGAATGCGTGGCGTGTACCGAATGGACGCATTAACGCAGTGCGTACTTTATTCTTCTTATTCTTCATTAAAAACGCATCTATCCCTGTGGAAACACTTCGTTCTGTCTGCTCCAGGACGGCGACAAATTTGAGAGCAAACTGTTGTACAAAAGCAACACACTAAGCCAGCTGGACAAGTCTAGTAGGTCCCTTTCATTGGCTTAACCCCAGAGCTGCCTTCTTTTCTTATTCCTGTTATAAGCTACATAGATGCAGTCCCTAACGCTAAGTGTGTAGGAGCTATCGAAGGAAAATGACTGCAATTTTCATAAAATGCAAAGGTTTTGCCCTAATGACCACTCATGTATCGAAAATACGCTTTAAATATCGGTTAAGAAGAGAGTAAAAGGACAAAATGTGACGCTAATTAATCCCTCTCAAGGATGAGCCACGCATTCTACTTGTGAGAGATGTCGTGGAGGCGGTTCGATTTCGAACTTGACCATAACGTGACTTGTGATGGGCAGTCGATGGGAATGTTAGTGTGTTACAGCGTACATCGCTGACAAGTGCTACAGCAAATCACCAACCTTCTTCTTCTTCTTCTTCTTCAGCGTCTGTCCCGCTTCGTAGCGGGGTCCGCTATTCTGGTGTCATGACGCCACCTTTCCCGATCCAGCGCTAGATCAGGGTGGACGCCAGCGGCTTTCAAGTCCGTATGTAACGTATCAGCCCAGCGCTGCTTCGGGCGCCCTCTAGGCCGCTTTCCCACCACCTCGAACTTAAGGCCTATCTTGCGGACGCCATCTTCCTTTCCACGCAGAACGTGGCCGTACCATCGTAAGCGAGCTTCGCGCATCTTGTCCGCTATCGGCGCGACACCGAAGTTCTGCCGAATGACATCGTTTCGAATGCGGTCCAGGCGCGAGACTCCAGCCATCCAGCGCAGCTTCTTGGTTTCTCTTACGCTGAGGCGCGTTTCAACTTCCTTAGTCGCAGGCCAACACTCAGGGCCGTACATCGCTACAGGCCGGATGACTGCTCTGTAGATCTTCGACTTGAGGCGCTCTGGTATCTTCTTGTCGCAGAGCACTCCCGTCAAAGAGCGCCATTTGGACCACGCTGCGCTCACGCGTGAATTCACTTCGACCATCAGTTTGCCGTCAGACGCGACTGCTGATCCCAGGTACTTAAAGACCGCAGTGCGTGGAAGCTCGATGCCGTTAACCTTGATGGAGCTGGACTCGGTAACGTCCGTCGTTAAATACTCGGTCTTCTTGACGTTCAATCTGAGTCCAAACCGCTCCAAGCGATCACACCAAGCTTGCACCTCTCGCTCGAGTTCACCTTTATCTTCGCTAGCGAGCATCACGTCATCGGCATAAAGCAACGTCCAAGGGACGGGCTTCTGAAGATCTCGTGTGATGGCATCCATGACGACAACAAAGAGGAGTGGGGAAAGCGCAGAACCCTGGTGTACCCCGACAGAGATGGGGAACTCCATCGAGGTTCCAGCTGCAGCAAATCACCAACCTTGGAAGGGTAAAAGATTTGGTTTGCTCGGGTGGGACCTGAACCAAGGGAAATGGTACGCGACAGCCGTCGCCTCCTTCGACTGCGCTACAAAGCGCAAAAAATCTTTTGAGTTCACCTAATGATGCTCCACATTTGGTGTTGTTTCTTCATTAAAAAGGCAGCTGAATCTGGAATAGAATCAACTTTTTGGTGACAGGCCTTTAATAGTGCTTGGATTACAGTATTCAAAATTTATAGTAGAGATTTTCTGACAATGCTCCATATTACAATTTCACGTTTAATAGTTGCTATATTTCAGTATTGTTGTGGTGTCCTATTTTTCAATTTTATCCCTATGCACGGTTTGATTGTCATTCTCATTTTTTCATGTCGTAGAGCGCATGGGCGCGTGTAGCGCAGTCGGAGGAGGCGCGACTGTCGCGTGCACCCGACACCAGGTTCCTGGTTCGGATTTCCCACCCAGGCCAACCAAGCCTTCCATCCCTCCGGGGTCGGTGAATTGGTACCAGACTTGTTTGGGAAGGATAAAGCGCTGACTTGTTCATCGGCTGGCCACCGCAAGTCATTGTATGGCCAAATACGCATTCATGTTGCCTCCACGACATCCCGTAGAAGTAGAATGCGCTGGCGCATCCCAGAAGGGATTGAGTAACGCCGTCCTTTATCCTTTTTATCCTTCTAGAGCGCATCGTCTTAAATGTAGAAATAAATAAATAAAAATAAAAATATTTCTACAACTTACGATGTAGCTAAAATTACATGGACCAACCTCTATGTGTCTGTTTTGCTTGTTCCGATGGCTGACACTTACGTAACGTCAGGCTATATTCGCTGCTCTGACAGAACGGGAGTTGTTGGACCGTGTCCCGAAGCCCAGCTACGGCCCAAGAATGCAAAAGTGGGCGGAACCACCTGCCCAGCTCGCAGCACTTGGTCATCTCGGTCATCCTTTTTGAGGGCAGCACGTGCTGTCTGAGCTCGAGATGGCCAAGTGCTACGAGCAGGAGAGGTGGTTCCGCCCACTTTTGAATTCTTGGGCCGTAGCTGGGCAGATCTTGGGCCGTGGCTGGGCAGATCGCGGCTCCGGAACACGGCCCAACAACTTCCGTTCTGTCATAGTGGTTGGTCCTAATTAACAAGTGCAGCACCAGGATCACCTGACCAACTTAGCGATGTCCTGAGTTCAGTAGAAGGTATTTCCGCCTTCTTCAAAGTGCAGCACCCTTGGCTTCAAACCTGTGCCAAACGTCTTGAGTGATGGACGCCAAAGTGCTCGCTGATCAGAAATTAGATGTCAAAATTGCCATTTTTACGTGGTTGCAAAAGTAACACACCGGGATGTTGCATCTGATGTGCATGAAGTTATAGATAAGGGTTCTTTTTTCAAGAATTGAAAGAACAGTGGAGCGACCTTAGATGGCCTTTAATTTCTCACCAGACGAAGGCGAGCTCTTTCGAAGCATTCACGTGCCCAGAAACGTATAGGCAGCTGTAGCTGAACGAACATAGATTAGCGAAATCCACCATTATTTATGAAGTGGCTTACAATACTTATAACCATGACTGGAAACCGACAAGAGAGCATCCACTCCTTCCTTTATGTAGTGTTTCTTCTATGATATTCAACAGTGATAGTCGCTCATCTTCTTCTCGTCCATAGGCATGAGTCCCACTAGAACTGGTGATGTTGCTGAGGCACCTAGTTCTTTCTGCTTCATGGGTGCATTAACGATAGATCACCATTGCCGTCGCTTCGCATCTCAATTCCGTCGCGGAAAATTTCTGGTGTCGCAGAAATAACTCTTCCTGAATGACAGCAATCTGAACGGCTGTGACACTCAGGCTCGCAATGTGCCTTATTCGAATCATCGTGAATGCCAGCGAATGCTGAGTTTCCCCCACTTTTATTGTTAGCCCGATACTGTAGAGTGATTCGCGTATTCCCCTTATTTAATGACTTTCATCTTATAGAGAACCAGTCATGGTGATGGAGAATTGCACGAGCACTCAGCTCCTTGGACCCGAATTCGACTTCACGTATCTCAGACGGCGTTATCGGGAACCAAATACGGGCAGTCGTATTCAAAATCTAATTGAACTTACTGAGGAAAGTCGGACGGCACTGGGCGAAATCCTCAGCTCTTCCTGTTTAGTATATTCTTGCCCCTTTTCCTTTCTTTACCTGCTATTTAATTGAAACATCGTTTCATCGGCACACAAGTGTGCATCAGTCATTGTCACAGAAGTCCTATATACCATTTTCATGTCGAACTTTTTCAAACCAAATTTGGACACTTTTCACGTAATATTGTACACTTTATGCGTAAAATTGGGGACTTTTTGAGGAAAACAATAATTTAAAGCTTGTTTTAGAGAGCAGAAAGGATGCCATTTTATATTGTCAAAACAGAGACTGCGACACGCACCCGTCGAAAACTTAGCGATTTTCATTGGATTGATAGCAAAGTTTCTGTTTACATCCAGTTTCACAACGGTAAGCGATGCAACATAAGCAATTCTAAAAAACACACATATCTTGGCTTTCTTGCTGCATATTAGCAGTATTTACACTATCAATCGCATAAACATTGCTACGTGTTTTATGAGTACATGGCGTGATCTAGTCTTTAATGCACTACATTATTGGACTGACGCTTTGCTGCGCTTTAAAACAAAGCTTAACCTTTTTCTCAAAAATAAAAATTGTACAATTATTGCACTCATTTGGGCAGCCGAAGTAAAAAAATAAAATAAAAATAAAACGTTTTTCTAATTCTTCTTTGAACAAAAACATATTTTTACCGTCTTGAAGAGTCTGTGTTTTGATCTCCAGAAAGCTCGTTTGGATCTGGAAGACGTTCAGTTTGATTTGAAAGTTCATAGGTTGGCTAAGAAGAGTGTCCAATTTGACGTGAAAGGGGTCCAATTTGGTTTGAAAAGTGCCCGTTTTGGTTTGAGAAGTGTCCAATTCGACGTGAAAATGGTATATATGTAGCGGAATAATTGTATTCTACTTGGGCATGTATGTAGCGCAGTCAGAGGAGGTGTCGGCTGTCGCGTGCACTCGGTACCAGGTTTGTGGTTCGGATTTTCTGCCCAGGCCAACCAATCCTTCCATCCTTCCGGGGTCGGTGAATTGGTACCGGACTTTCTGGGAAGGATAAAGCGCTGACTTGTTCATCCGCTGGCCACCGTGAGTCATTGTATGGCCAAATACGCATTCAATTGGCTTCTATGACATCCTGAACAAGTACAATGCGTGGCACATCCCAAAAGGAATTTAGTAATGCCGTTCTAAATCCACTTTTATTTTTTATTTATTGTGTCTTTTTCTGTATCAATAATGGGCTTGATCTGTTATGATTTTCTCTATTCAAATGAGCACAAACTTTTACTATTCCGACGAATAGAATCGAAAAGCATCTTATCTCAGTTACTGTTATAAGTTTTGTTTCACTTGATTAGAGCTCACCTATGAGTCCAATAAATAAATAAACAAATAAAGTGAAAAGATAAAGAATGGCTTGCATCAATTCTCTTGTCGGATGTGCCATGCATTCTACATCTACGGAATGTCGTGGAGGATATTCGAATGCGTATTTGGCGTAGAGAATGACTTGCGGTGGCTAGCCGAAGGCGAGGTGGTACTTGCCCTTTCCAGGCAAATCTCCCAAACCATTTCTTCGGAAGAACGGAGCGGAACACTTGACTAACTGTGCGAGAAAACCGTACCAAGGACCTCGATTCGGGGTGCACATGACAGGCTACGCCTCCTCCTACTGCTCTACGGCGCGTCCAAGTTTAGCGTCAAGTACAAGGAATCCAGATGGAATTTGAATGAAAGAAAATGAAAGAAATTTCGCCCAAGCCACTATCCCGAACAACAAGAGCTTTTCCGATGAGAAACAAGCGACCTATAGTTCGAGTACATTACTGGATTCCCTTGCAATTCCTTATGGTGAATAAAGGTGCCCTTAGATCGTGCTTCTTCACACTGACGTTTTAAGCTTCTCATCTAGTCAAAGCGGGCGGGGGAGTCTCCGGCAACATTAGTCTCCGGCCACTCGGAGACGAATGGCCTAGCCGCTGCAGGAAACCTACCAGTGGAAAAAAGGCTTCTATTTCAGCGACTGTATGCCGTATTGCGTTGAGTTACAACCCATCTGTGGCTGTAGAGAATCTCTTAAGAAGTATCGATGTTCTGAATTCTGGCATAATGGACCAAACCACTCCTAAGGGGTCAAGCTGTTTATAATTCATAAGCATTAAATGATTTGTTAGTTTCTGAATAAGGAGGACATGGCCAAAGGTTCGTACGGGTCTAATCAGCCCCTCAGTTCACTTGGATTTGAAAAATAGATGAGATGAGCTTCTGGTGTAAAACCATGCGCTTAAATATGGGATCTCTGTAGAATTATGAAGAGGTCATTAGTCTCTCGTATGAGCAAGGGAACTTCATGCGGCGTTGCATAGAACACATTCTAATGAGGACACGCGCACTTTAAATTACTGGACTGTTCGTCTCAGTAGTGCTTATTCAGTCGCTAAAGCTTCAGATTTTATTCACGGTCGGTAATTTTTAGTCTGCATGTCAATGTTCATAATCTGCTCGTGGGCGAGAAAAGAATCCCTCATTTTCTAAAACGCTTCAGCAACACTATAAATGTTCAGAGAACCTCCATCTCTGACCTTCTGTCAAAGCACGTTAGCGATTAAAGGATTAAATGAGTGAAGGCTGGCACTGATCCTCTTGTTGTGGGATAAGCCATCCTTTCTGCCTCAGAGGGATGTCATGAAGGTAACCTAGTCTCCTATGCAATGACTTGTGATAAATTTATAGCATTTTCTCCTTGTCTGAAAAAACCTGCTTCAAATTCGAAGGCCTGGAAGCCACTAAAGATGCGTAGGTGCACCGCAAACCTTGGACGGATTTGAGGTGCACCTAAGAGCCAATTCCCTCTTCGGCTATGTTACACGCGCACTGATATAGTTGCAGAACAAATAAAACTCAAAATTTCCGGAAAAATCTGATTAAAAGCGTCCATCTTCAGTATTTCACAGTTCTTGCCCCATTAAGAGACAAAAATCACTTTGGAGGCCTCTACCTGAATTAGAGGGAGGCTTTCAATTCAGCACCAGATTTCGCGCTCATAGTCGCCACAATCTTTAAACTTCTGCGTTATTGATTACAAACGTTTTCTGGATCTAATTTCGCTGTTATCAGGCAACTGTGAACTTATCGTGAAAATGGTCACAACCCACCACAATTAGCTAGATTTTTAGGTGGTGTGTATCGTCTAGGAGCGTGTAGCGCGGTCGAAGGAGGTGCCGACTGTCGCGTGCTACCGATACCAGGTTCCTGGTTCGAATTTTCTACCCAAACCTACAAAGCCCTCCATTCCTCCGGGGTAGGCAGATTGGTACCGGACTCGTCTGGAATGGACGAAGCGCTGACTTGTTCATCGGCTGGCCTCCGCAAGTCATTGTATGGCGAAATACGCATTCATATCGCCTCCACGACATCCCGTTGAAGCAGAATGCGTGGCGCATTCCAAGAAGAATTGAACAACATCGTCCCATTATTCTTTTTGTCCTTTATGTTTTATCTGGTAAATGTCCTGTATAGAATCTTTATTTTGACAAAGCATTTCTTTGTATTTAAAGTACAACAAATAGGCGCGTTGCTTTTGCGCTTTTTTCAGGGAATTACGTTTGTTACTTGTTTTAGTATTATGTTTGGTTCGATGGTCAAACTCTAAAGTAGTATTTAATTTCTTCTACGGTGTACGCAAGAGTGCGAAAAAATAGATTAAATAACTTGTCAATTAACTAAGCTTCCGAAATTTATCGAACTGTATACAGTGTTTTGTTTGCCTTGCTTGTTCACTAATTATGAAAGGGCAAAAGTTTAAGTTAAGCGTTAAACAACGTGTTTTGAATTACACCACCATTTCACTTTTGAAATGCGAAGACAGCCTGAGCTAATATTTGGTCCACATAATGAATTGTGTGGCCAAGCCCTGAAGAATCCAACGTTTCATTCTTCACGATCACATCTGGTACCCACCCACAGACATCGTTTGAAGGGTAGGAAGGCCTGGTGGCTTAGACTGGGCTGGGAGCTTCAACCTTGGTTCGCGGTGAGGACGAGAATCGGCGCCTTTTCCGACTGCATTCTCGCACTCTATTATGTTGCGGATTTTCTATTACATCTCGTGTCGTAGGCACGTGGTAGCGCAGTCGGAGGAGGCGCCGGTTGTCCGGTGCGATCCAAGGTTCTTTGTTCGAGTTCCGCTTATGTCAGCCAAACCTTACTTCCCGAGGTTTGTAGGAAAAGTAAGCGGCCAGTTAAGAGTGAATCTCCGTCTTTAGGTTGTCGGCAAATTCGTTACAACGAGATCGTTTTCCTACCGTATTCCTGTCATCTCCATCTAAGATCTTTTTAGTCGTCATCCCCTTCAGAGTGTTTGTAAGGCTACTCTTTGTTGCCCAGATCTCAGCACTCTTGACTTAGTCATACCTTTCCCGTTATTGCTCTTTATTTCAGTTTTCGGTGACAATACATAATAATGTGCTTGGTCGAGTGTTAGTGCAGTTAGAGCAGAGGTCGCTGTCATGTGAAACCGATTTCAGGTTCTTGGTTCGGAATTTTCCTGCCCAATCCTACCGAGTCATCATCCTTTGATATTTGGTGAATTGGCAATAGTCTTGTCTGGAAAGGATAAAGATACTTTTTGACGCCCATTGGTCAACGTAAATCACGTAAGTGTATGGGCCAAATACACATTCAAATCGCCTACACGTCATCCCGGTGAAACAGAGTGCGTGGCGCATCCCAAGATGGATTAACTGACGACCGCATTTATCCCTTCTTTCACAAATTACAACATGCCTGAACACCTTTCTATTAGATTTATTCCTTAAAGAGAGGTTCCTTATCGACGTGGAATAAAGTTGTGAGAAAATCATGGAGACCAACTTTTTGTTTGATCCGTGCGATCTTGCCGCAATTTCCCTCTACGGCTGAAAGCCAGTCCATTTTATGTCCAACTCCTTCTTAAACCTCACGCTGTGTTTTCCAGTTGTTTCAGTATTTCTGTCGCTTTGAGCAAAACGATTCGGTCAGGTGGACCGGCTGCACAAAAAGTACAAAAACGAAGACCATTAAAATTTCCGTCAGATGTATCCTTCCGCCAGTTTAATGACCATTTCTTACGCTATGCAGAGAGGCCACATCGTTCGAAGGCAATGAATATCATTGTCGAGTTCGTTAATGAAGGCGCTCATCGATGCAGAAGAGTTCATATTGTGAAGGCTGCAGTTGTGAATTGAAGAATGCGTGTGTCTCTACTTTGTTGACTGCAAAAACGCCTCAAAAAAGAAGATAGAAAACCTCCCTGCAAACTGTGGACAGATCTTGAACCGAATTGCAAGCCATGGAAGGATTAAAAGCTTTGGCAAGCCTAACCATGAACCATGTGCACATAGATGGCTTTTGAGTTACATCGCAGCAGCATTCCCCAACTAGACATTGGATCCGACGCTGATTCGGATAGTTCGGATCCACCATTTTTTCAAACCCCCGTTAAGTGGATTATGCGATTAATGGCATTTTTGAAAACCTCCAGGTCATTGGTCCGGGCTGATTCAGGAAAGAGTTCCTTAACAAGAATGAATTTTCGGATGATCCAAATAACCGATTTCTCTTCGGATCTCATATTGGATATCCGAGTCGAGTAGAACATCAAATTTCTGATCAAATTCCGTTTTCTGGATTATCCGAAAGCCAGGTCTGGTGTAACTCACCTTCCATGTGAGGCGTCCTAAGATCCGGGCTTTTCAAAAATGCCACTGTTTGCACAATCGTTTTAACCGGGTTTGAAAAAATTACGGATCCGAATTATCCGAGTCGGCGACGGATCCAATGTCTAGCGCCAATTTGGACAAGATCTTTTCTATGGGTAAAAGTGAAAAGCAAGGAAACACTAACGAAAGTGAAGAGCAAAAAAGCAAGAGAAGAAAAAAGTGAAAAAGGGAAGACGAAATGAGAGGGAAAACTGTTCTATAGAGTGGCCCATGAATAAGCAACCAAAAATTAGTCGAATAGACCAAAGAGAGAGTCGAGTAGACCCAATTTAATATAGCCTAAAAAACGCGCAGTAAATCTAATTCTTAACGGTAAATTTCTAGTCATTCAAGAGCCTTCACATCGATACAGTAGCATTGCAGGGCGCGCTGCAGTTTTATTCCTTGTTTGTTTCAAAAAGATTTCCAACATTTCGGTTTCAATGCTATGCAGAGAATGCCTTTTCTTTAAAAGAGTAGACAAAGGCTGAGTACAAAGCGGGGCTATCATGGCTGCGTTTTTGCGGGCACGAAGTTGGGCAGATGCACGCTACAACGTCCTCTTCATTTTGGTGTTGGATTCGTCGCTCTACCGTCGTGTGCATTTTGCTCCGGAGTAGGGTGTCTGTGGTTCGGAAAGATAGAGCTTAATTGCTGTGTCTTCCGGGCAACAGTTTTTACTCATCTTCGCTCTTTTTAAACGAAAATCTCCATTGCTGGCAAGCCATGTTTGGAAAAACCATGGAGGTTGAATTGCCGCAGTTGGAAGAGGCTCTTGCTTCGGATTTCCCTTCCGGACTACCGATACCTTCCACCCCAACGAGGTCGGTAATTGTAACAAAATCGTGTGGGAGAGATAAAACTTTGACTAGTTCATGGTAAGTCATCTCGTATAGGCCAAATACACATTCAAAGCTGCTTCCACGGTATGCCGTTAAATTATTAGGTTAGAAAAAGTCTTTTCAATTTTTTCAAATGATTTATTACTTCACAACTACAAAGTCAAATCAACTGAGATAAACTCCATTTTGTTCCACTACACCTCTCCAAAGACTCGGTACTTTTCTAATTCCTCTCGCTTAGGAGGACTGCAGTTCTGGAGTCGTACCATTGCTGAATCCAATTTCTGAGGTCTTCATCCGTTGCAAAATATTTCTCTCCAATTTCTTGCTTGTGAGCACGGAAGAGATGGTAGTCGGTAGAGGCGAGGCCAGAGCTGGTCGGTGGATGTGGCATTACCTTCCAGCCCAGCTCCTTTATTGTTTCTCCTGTGAGTCTTGCAGCATGTGGTTCTGCACTGAGTGTCTGACAGGGCATGTGGAATCCAAGCTCCAAATTTCCATGCAAAGTGAAGACTCTTCAGATGGATTCCCATATCCTACGAGACACTTCGAGCTTCCGTTTCAGTTGGCCTTCCTGACCTTGCTTTGTCCTCTCCCGAACCACTCATAACAGGCGCGATGAGTAGTAGATCCGAAGCCATATATATCGTTAATTTGGTCGACTGCCTGACGTGCTGTAGATCCTTTAATGAATTCATGAAGAAGGACGTGCCGAAAATGTCGATGAGGTAGATCTGGCGTTGAGTCCGGAAGACTCGATAGACAGCGGAATACAAGAAGGGTCTTGACCTGTGCCCGCGGGCGAACGGTAGACAAGTTTGATAGGATTACGAAATCAGCAAACAATGTTGGTTAGTACGTTTACAAGGAGAACGGTAAAAAATTTCAAAGTGTGAAGAGACTTTTTTCCAGCTTATAGAATACGTGGCGCATCCTAAATAGGGAATGAATGACGCTGACATTCATTTTTATTATTTATTCGATTTCTTCTATTAGCTTAATAAAAGGGTTTTCCCTTAATTCCCAAGAAAGAAAAAAATTAACGAAAATTAAAAATGTTGAAAGGACGGTCAGTGAAGTTATTGACTCTCACTCTCCCAGTTCTGGGATAAAGGAATTATGGCCTTGTCTACTAGCTGTAAATTTTATTGTAGGCTAAACAAAAAATAAAGCAGATGAAAATTTCGAACTCCTGAGGACCTTCTGACTAACCAAAAAGAAATTACTAGGCAGTAGCTGTTCTAGGGTTTAAGGCAATTGACGAGAAGTTCTCTAAAAGATCGCAAATTTTGCCACAGTGTTCATAGGTCATCATTTACTTCAGATGAAACTTTGTGCTGTTGCTGTGGCTCCTCATTGAAGGAGGGGAGCACGCAGTGAGTAATGGTTCGAGCCCTTCTTTGTTCACACCACGGAGTCTAGAGGTAGTTTAGAGGATGACCCTCCTGTGGGACAAGAGCCGGATTGATGTTCCGTCGTTCTCGTGCCGCAGCAGCCAAGCGGAAGCCGTGCTGCTGGGGTCGACCCAGGTACCAGTACCGCATGTCTATATCAACGAGCTCTTCTGTTGAACTAGATCGCCGAGAGCCCACATAGCCCGTCCCTCTTTCAAAACCGACAACTGGAACAGTTTGCAGGTGTGAGTCACCTCCATAGCTGGCGGACGAATTTAATAACGCTCTCAATAGTCAGAGAAAATGCGTTGCGTGGGGAACGTGACTGCACTTTCGTGCTCACAGCTCTCACAATGGGGTTTTCTCTCGATTCTCCAACAGAGTCCACTTCATCGACTTCTTTGTTGGCAACATGCTCACTTTGTGTGGAGAGTACAAATTTCAGCAAGTCTATGTAAAGCTTGACTGCTTCATCTCACTGAGGGTGCGACTAGTGGTCCTGCCAACGGGTACTACTTTTCTGGATACTTGAGTTGAGTCGAAGGTGCATGCTAGTGGAGTAGGAAGAGATGCCGACAGGGCGCTCATCAGATTCTAAGCTCTTGCTTCGGACTTCCCGTCCAGACCAAGCAATATGAACTCGCATGAGCTGCGCGTTCAGCCATCGCTTATTCTGGTGAAAATGTACTCAAAGCTGAGCTTAAAATAACAGAATGTTTAATCGTCTCTCTTAGAAACCTGATGGTATGCCATTAATGACTGTGTATGAGTACTACATACTCACCATGCACGATTTTTTATTCATGTATCCTCACAAACCCTAGGCTTTAGTGTAAAGGGAGTGAAAATCAGTAAAAACTATTACCTGATAGTCACAAAAATATAAAGTGATGAACCGAAGCCCACACTTTTGAAACAAAACGCACACCCGGGAGGAAAGAGTATTCCAACAAGAAAAGAGAAGTACGTGGTAGCGGTTTCCCATCCATCTGCCCAGATTCCTACCTCCAAAAGGAAGAAGTGAGATTCCTTAACCTTTAGCTCTATGACATTCATTTATTTTCCACCTTAGAAAAGGATTTCTGCTTTATACAGCATAGGGGAAAGAGAGTCGTGTATTTTTTGGGAAAAAAATGAGATGTAAATTTCCGTAAGAAGTCCTGCAACGCTTGCAAAGCTACCACGCGATCTGAAGGCTCTTATCACACTAGAGGTCACTCGTCATGATTAGTATTGCTCCACCATCATCTATTGTACAGTTCACTCTACGTAGTCTTTTAAGTGATGCTCTTACCGTTTTTATAAGGATAAGGATGAAGGACGGCGTTAGTCAATCCGTTTTGGGATGTACCAGCGCATTCTACTTCTACGGGATGTCGTAAAGGCGATTTGAATGCGTATTTGGCCATACAATGACTTGCGGTGGCCAGCCGATGAACAAGTCAGCGCTTTATCCTTGCCGTACAAGTCTGGTACCAGATCACTGACCCCGAAGGGTTGGAAGGCTTGGTTGGCCTGGGGGGGGGAGGGAAATTCGGACCAGGAACCTGGTATCGGGTGCAGACGACAGCCGGTGTCTTCTCTGACTGCGTTCCACGCGCTCGCCGTTTTTATACGGCTGGGTTTTAGCTGCATCAATCTCCCTCTAGAAGTTGTGGCGAATTGCTGAGGCTTTGGTCAATGCCGAGTATTCACCTACATACATGTCTATCCTTAAGGATGAGCGGTGTGCTGTATCATGGCTTTTGGAAGTCCGTCTAGTATACTTCAACAAGACTTCTTTCCTCCAAAGTGGTTGCCGTTCATCTTCCTTAATAACTGGAGGGATGCAATACATGTGGGCTGCTTACGAAATCCATGATCGCTCTTTCGAGAGCTATGGCAAGCTAGGGTATAAAGCGCATAAATGACAATGAACAATCAATCTCTTTTGGGATGCGCCACGCTCTCTACCTCTGCATAATATCGTGCGGCCAATTTGAATGCGTGTTTGGCCTTTACACACTTCATTGAACCGCAAAGCGTAAATTAAAAGACGCGAGATACAGGACTTGATCTCAGATACCGGTTACTTGATGGTTACAAAGCGTTTTTTATCAAAAGTAGTTCATACTCGTTGTTCAGAATCACCGAAAAGCTTCCTGTTCCAGTGCAGCATTGAAGGCTGCTTTTGGGAGACGTGTAGTTGTTGGCAACTTTCCTCTCAAGGAAGATTTAGAGCAGTTCTGCTTTTCATACATTCTAATTCGGCTGCCCAAGAAGTGAACGCTCTGATTGTTTGGAATTTCATGAAAATTTATTTTCTAAGGAAAATAATGAAGTAGATTTGGTTTTAAAACGCAGCAAGACACCAAACATTCATTGCATTAATAGGAAAGATCGTGCAATGCACTTGACTAGACCGTCGTCGTACTTATTCGATTGCTAGCAAAAAAAATTAGTTTACGTGGAGTAAAACAAATGAGAACGGCAAAAACGGTCATAAAAAAGCGCGGACATTCCCTCACTACTTTTTCAGGTATGCGACATTCACACCATTAATCAAATAAAGAACGAAACGAGCTAGTCTGTAGAACTGCCTATCTTTTTTAACACGCCCAATGATTGCTGCCTGTTTGAGCTCTAAAACAAATTTCCTTACTTTTCATTAATATTTTTTGAAAATTTAACAATTTAAAAATTTAAACTTACTAACAACAACAACTTGCATTCCCTTAGAAAAAATCGAGAAAAGTCAAAATAAATTTTTCATGGGCAAAAGATTATTCTACCCACCTCGCAGAGTTTACGGTGTGATGTGGATGAAGGTCGCTTTATTTTGGAAGATGTTCATCTTCATTTCAAAAGCATCAAGCTTCTAAAGGAGAATTTGATATGAAAATGGTATATATATATATATATATATGCATATATGCATGACCCGTTGTAGAGCTTGGTACAACGGTTTTCAACCCGCTCAAGAAAAAATACATAGATATGTTGGAGAGCGTTCAAAACGATTTTACCAGAAAATTCATAATGAGATGCATTGGCGTAGATTATTCGCAAATCCCAAACGGCAGAGAAAGAAGTAGGATACTTGAACTAATCTCTGGTGTGTAGAAGGAAGGCTGCTGATCTCGAAATGCTGTTCAAGACTCTCACGTGCAAACTCCACATAAGCCCTTCACATTTCTTCGGTAGTCAAGTAGTAAGAACAAGAAGAAGTAGGCTCCGTCTGCAGGTTCCTATTGCAAAACCACGATCAGGTCTTAATTTTTGACATTTAGAAAGCTGCGGGAGCTCAACTCTCTGCTTGCGGAAAACGAAGATCTTCTTTCCTCATCCATGCATGTGTTTAAGAAGCTGCTGCTGACTAAATTCTGCTGTTGACTAAATTCTGTTCATAGCTGCCTTCAGAATTACAGGTGCCACTATCTATTCTGGTCGTTGTCTTGTGACTTTTTTGGTAGAACTTGTTGCTTTTTCTCATTTGTTTTGCGCGCGAGTGTCATGCTTACGCTCTGAACAAATAAATAAATTAAAAATATATATAGTGGCTACAGAGCACTCTGGATGATATGATTTAAGCCCACATTAGACCTCGTTCTCCTCTACCTTGTTCCAAGCATTCCCAATTAGTAAATTGAAACGCGTTCGGACACCTTTTTTATTCGAGTAAAGAAGGCAAGGAAAGTCGCAAATTGCCTGTTTGAAACTGCCTCCTCTGCTTTCGTTCGGCAAAAAAATGTGCCCTTGATGTCGTATTTTGCGCATGAAGTACTTACTGGAGCAACTATGGATTTCTGAGGGTTCGTGGAGGAGATTCTATATGGCGTATTCCTTTTGAAATCCTAAACGTTTGGATTCAGCTAAACAAGGCTATAAGGTCTTTTAGCCTCTAAACCGCTTCAAGCCTTTCCCCTTTGTACTAATCTATAAATACTAAAGCAGGCTGAGAACTGCAGAAGAGGCTTTCAGTAAGCTCCCATAAGCACATAGCATTAGAAATTTTCAAGTCATCCTCCAAAGAATGCCCACAGCGACTGAAAAACTTCAGCTCCAACTCGCCAAATCAATATTTCATAGGAAGTTGGATAGAGTTGTGGACCGGAATCCAATTTCATTGAAAAACTTCATCCAGTTGCCATCTCAACGTACCGATATTGTAGAACATTTCTGATTCTCCCGAGCATAAAAGAAATTGAATAACTTAGGACTTTATTCCTCATTTCTTTCCAGAATAGGACTTTATTCCTCATTTCTTTCCAGAATCTTACAGAGTTTTGGTTTATTTAGGATACGAATGTATTTGATGGCGAATAATAATAACAACTTGTATGACTATGTCTCGAACTTGTAACATTATTGAACTTGAGGTCACTCCTTTGCCGTGGTGACTCCGGCCTTAATGATATCCCTTACTAACGTTGTTTCGAAGAAAGCAATGGCTTATTGAGTTTACTACAGTAAAACCAACACCTTTGAGTTAAGTGTTTTGCCCTACGTAGGTGTTCAGAGGGCTTACTTGGCTACGGTGCTGCTTATTAGTGCTAGTGCAAAAACGTGACAACGCTCTCTCGGTAAGCGCTTATTCGATTGTCTACGATGGCAGCTGCCGCCAGAGTAGATGACGTTTTCAAGCCTGGAGAGAGCACTAGAGTTGACCGATCCGCTTCGTCGCTAGGAGAGAGTTGTGTCAATTTGTTGCCCTTACAATCGCCTGTTCACCTGAATGCCATAATTCAGATTTGGTCCTTATTCTCGTCCCTCATAGAGGCAGCTAGAGCTAGAGCGATCCTCTGCGGTAACTTAACGCATGTGAACATTACATATCATTACATAAGAGGGATACTAACTAAGACTACATTCAAAGTAGAACGCACTTCGCATCGTAATTGTTTGCTTAATCGGAGCTCCATCATCTTGAGTACAATAATAGAGTGCGGTCCTGCCTTTCTAAGTGCTAGACATCAAGTGGCGCTCAGTTTCTTCAAAGTTTTGAGCGTTTAGTATTAAGCAATTTTCGCGCACTCATGTAACTAATTTTTCGTCCAATTTTCTTTTTTAATTGTCATTGCTGTTAAGGAATGATAAAATGCGTCTCCTATTCATAATATATTATATTCATCTTGGATTCGTTTTATTCATTATATCATTCGCTTAGAGGCGCAGCGGTAACGCAGTCGGATGGGGCGCTGGCTGTCGCCTGTATTCGATACCAGATTCTTGGTTCGGATTTCCCGCCCATGGCAACCAAGCCCTCCATCCTCCGGGGTCGGTGAATTGGTGACAGATTTGTCTGTGAGGGATAAAGCTCTGACTTATTCATCGGCTGGCCGCCACAAGTCATTGTATAGCCAAATACGCATTCAAATCACCTTCACGACATCCCATAGAAGAAGAATGCGTGGCGCATCCCAAAGGGTATAGAGTAACGCCGTCCTTTATCCTTTATTCTTTATACCTGCGCTGTAAGGCAAATTTTCATTCACTATTTTTCCTTAGGGAAATCGTTATTGAATTTTGCTCAGTGTCACTTACTGAGGCAGATGGATTAAACAACTCTAAGAAAGTCATTCTAAATTTTCCGTGAACGAAGAATATTCTAACTCTCTCGCAGGGTCCCTATTTTAGAGTGGAAAAACACGTTGCGATGTTGAAGGTGTCAAGTTTGGTTTTAGAGGCGTTTACTTGTTTAGAAGCGTCTCAAATCACGCAGAAGGGCGCATCCCAAAAGGGATTGAGCAACGCCATCCTTCATCCTTTATCATTCCCTCCAGAAGGCTCCAGATGCGGCACTAAGAATAAGTGTATCACTTTAGACGTAGCATTAAGGGGAGTATCTCAAGTGTTGTCCTCTTGAGATGCCACTACAGCTTCGGCTTCCACTTCGTCGCCTCGTTGTGGTGTTCCAGCGTCGTTTTTTCCCATCTCAAACGGAAGCTACGGAAACATTACCGGAGTATGAACTATGCAATCCTTTTAATATGTGTAGCCAGCCCTGCGTGAAGTCGATCTTGTCGTTGCTTTTCTGTTTGTTTGTAGAAGCTACATTCCAGTTTCGATCCTAGAAACATTTTCAACAGGCGCCATGGTTCTATGTTTTTAGAAGAAGCGTCTTCTCAATCACCTTCTTTCAAACAATTTCGGATAGCCAGCCGGCTGAGCCACCGGCATCCGGACGTCTGCACCGAGTTCGAGAGGCTTTTGAGCACGAAAACTCATATTTCTGCGCGAATGCACTTTATTACCTCCTTTAACGTCGTTTAGCCCATCTCCTGATGATGGCTTTAGGGCAGCCTCAATAGTAAGCACTACTTCTAAGTGTGGAACGACGCTCTGTTTTCATCCGATCATCCTCATACATGTTTTTTTGACGAAAATATACTTTCAACCTCTTTCATAAATGTCTTCCCTATTCAGCTCTTTTGTAAGAAGTTTTTTTACTTATAGTTACCCAGTATGAGTACTGCTCTCAAGTTGGTAGCCTTACAAATTACAATTACAATTACAGCCTTACAAAACAAATTGGAATTTTTATAAAACATTTACAATGCCCTTTATGTATAGAACACTTGATTTACCATGCCTATTCCATAGCAGATAACACAGGCGGTCTACAAATTTCTTACCTAAGAAGTTTACTACTCTTTAACGAGCTCGTCCTCTGCTTTCGCATATTGCGTATGGAACTCACTATCAAAATCAGTAAATACTGGAATTTTAGACCTAGACGTGGTAGCATGAGAACAATTGAAATCGATTGTCTTCGCCTAAAAAGATTGTTTTTCTAATATTTATAAATTATTTTTTATCAGACGTCACAGTAGCTTTAAAGGCTGCCTAACGACGAATGTTTAAACGTTTTAACCTCAGGATTTTTAAAATAGCGGTAAGAGATTAGATCTTCTTTCGGTAATAGATCTACAGGAAGGTTATCTGCAGGTTGTCCCTTTGCCGTTTGCTGTGAGAAACAATCGTTGAACCAAAAACGACATTTCATCTCGACATTTGTCACCTTGATTCTTCTCAGATTTCCGCAGTTCTCCTTCATATGTTTGTGAATTCAAGGACAATATAAAACGGTGGCGATCGGGTTTCATATAAATCACATTTAGATATTGTGTATGGTAGACGTTTTTTCAGACTTCTCCTTGTACATCCAGTTGCGCGCCAGAATTTTTCGATGCACATTACACTATAACAGTTTTGGTGCAACAACTTTGGAGCTGTTTTTCGAATCTGGTCCACGTTTGGTTCTCCAGAATCTTGGCAGTTTAGCGTTGTATTCGCTTAGAGTGATTGGTCAGATGAGCTGACAAGGAAAGGATACTAGGTGACACTTTGAGGTGAGACGCATTTCACGGGATGCGGCTTCGATGGCTGATTCCAAATATGTGTTCCGTTTACCGTTACAGCGAGTTTTGTTGTTCGTTTCGCCATGTCTTTGGCAACTATTCATAATAAAGACTGAAGTTTTCAGTATGAAGACAAGTCCTTGATCGCGGCAGTTTTGTAGGAAGTGCAAAACTCCTGTATTACCAAGGGGTCGAACCATAAACCACCCCATCTCACCACGCCGCTCGTTCACCCCTGCGCCACCACTGTTCGGCCGGCAGCGCAGTTTCCAGGCTACTTGAGGTCGTAGCCGTGCTGAAAATGATCCATAACTCCGTGCACAGCGCATCTAATGATTTACGTTTTATCCCAAACACTCATGGTCACCTAGTAACCCTTGTAGGAATGTTTCAGATGGTTATTGCGGATAGGTTTCGGCGTGCCGCCTTCTTCGGAACCTCAAACTTGGGTAAATAAACCTTTTTTCCAGTGGATCAGAAGCTGAATTTTTGACACTCTAGCGTCATCCAACATTCTTACAAATAATGATCAAGCCATAATGTCGAGTTTTTTATGGCAGCAGCAATTCTGCTTCATCTTAAATGCGATTTTTAACTTACTCGTTTCGTAGGACTGACCGGTAGCTGATTTGCTTTTATTTTTTATTCTTTCCACGAGTGAAAGAATAAATAATTAAATAATTAAGTGAATAGGCCAACTCATAAGAGCAATTACTTCTCTCTCCACATAAGCTTTATGTTTAAGAAGCAGCCTGAAACAACTAAGAAATCGTTTGCTTGAAAACAACGAATGCTGATTGTGAAAAACACCGTAAGAAGGGAAAAGCCGCTATCCTCGTTTTCAATTTTCAAATGCATCGAATTTTCGACGGTGTCCGACGCAGAGACAAAGCCAGGCCTTCTGGAATATCCTATAAAGCACAGAGCGAAGCTGTAAAAGGCGAGCGCCACAGGAAAAAAAAAAAACAATGCGTTTCATGATTGAAAGTCGGTATCGCAGTGCTCTCTTTGTTCTGCTCCGTTCTCTTCTAGGCTATTTCTGTTTGAATCACCGTTTCAGCTAAAACTGATGAGTAGAGATGAACCCTAACGTCCTCATGTTGACCTTCTTCTCGCTCTGCTCATCGTGCCAGGTCATAAGATGAGTGTTCAGCTACGAGTCGTCATAAAACAAAGCTGATATAATTTTGCCTTCGACCAAACGGCCGTTAGTGTAGTGGCGCTACCGCTCTAGAGTTTCGATCGCCACAAAACACCGTTATAACGGCTTACAACCTCGGCTGGTAACAGCACTTGAGGCATGAAGAAAATCGTTTGAAAACTGACATCTTAGCTCCATGGCTCTCTTGTCATTGTCTGTTATCTTCGTGTATTGAGCTCCACTCGTATTCGAATGTTCGCCCAGAATTCCGCAGAACAGATCCCATCGGAAAGCATTGCAGAGCAACATCCCTCGCCCTGCTCCACGCTCTCTCCTCGCCTCGTCACAGCAATTATCGTGGCCGCGAATTCAGATCGCAACCTGCGAGATGAGCAGGTGGCAACAGACGGCGATTCTCACGTCGTGGTTGTTCACCGTCGCACGAGCCGTCATCGACAACGAGTACAACTCCCTGGAGGACGATCCGATGGAGATATCGCACTCGTCTGAGCTGCAGACACAGTTGAGGCCGGTTCGTTACAGGTATGCAGTGCCCTCGGTTCATTGGGAGTACTATATTGGTATGGAAGAGAAGCATCTTAATTTATAAGAACAACTCCAACTATGGTGAGCAAAACTCGTGTCCAGGTGGGAGTCGAACTCGTTATTTTTCGACTTGAAATGCTACCATCT
This sequence comes from Heligmosomoides polygyrus polygyrus, assembly GCA_947396885.1. Classification (NCBI taxonomy): domain Eukaryota; kingdom Metazoa; phylum Nematoda; class Chromadorea; order Rhabditida; family Heligmosomidae; genus Heligmosomoides; species Heligmosomoides polygyrus. Next base: position 24,180,296 of record OX377201.1, on the reverse strand, counting down.
TTTCTACAAAGACATGTTTACCTCAAATCGTCTACCTTTTGTCAAACCCTTCGATATGTAAAAATTGAAAAACAAAGTGGAGTGCGTGGCGTGTCCTAAAAGGACTGATTATTGCCGCCCTTTATCCATTAACCTTTGAGGGTGACGTGAGAATATGTATAATGGAATCATTCAGATGGGGTCATGATAGGATTGACAAGGCGGAAATTCTTGGATTGAAAGCAGACTGCTTATCTCTTGCTTAGTTGTTTATTAAGTTATCAAGTTATCTGTTGGCTCAAAACGCGAACGCGCGACAGCGCAGTCGGAGGAAGCGTCGGCTGCGGCATTTCATTTCACACTCTGGTTCGGATTTCCCTCACAGGGAATCAAAGCCTTCCTCTATCTATCTGGGGTGGCTGACGTCGTACGAAACTTGTCTGGTAAGGATAAAACACTGATTTCTCCATCGGCTGCCAGCCCAGGTGAAAATCTGGTTGACCTAGTGGCTTCCGTGGTCGGCTAGGTGATCGTCGCCTCCGCGGCGTAGGCTTTGCCTTGACTCATCGCTAAACAGCGGGTGTCACGGTGCGAGTCCATGCTAATTGGCTCCGCAGGCGCTGCCCGCATTCTTTGCCTTCACCGATTTCCGGTAGATCGTCCCTCACCCTAATTTCATTGTTTTTATTTGTTTATTTGTTTATTACATGGGGCAGCCCATGTGAGGTAGAATGCAACATGACAGAATGCAACGGAAAATTAAGGCAGTGATACGCTACAAAACGTGTGAGAAAACTGGAACACAACAGTTACAAAACAATGAAGCTCGGTTAGCAATTGGGCTAAAACAAATTAGATGATGATATACCAAGAATCAAGAGTACTAAAGGACCAAATATCGCTCTATCATGTTTTTGAAAGCTCGGAAGTTGTTGGAGTGGTCCCGACCCTGGTAACTGATTGCCTGCGGAAACAGAATTGATCAATTTCAAGCCCACACCACTAATCGTAAGAATCTTATAGAATTGAAAAAGGTCGAATTTCCTTCTTCTTAGTGCAAGGGAAGAAAGCTTGAAATTTGCATTTCGCTCAGAACTCGATGGACTCCCGTCATAGAGGAATCTTAGGGCACTCACCATAAGCTTAGATTGGTTTTCTATTAGATTGGTTTTTTGGGGATTAAAAACCGGTTATTACCTAATCAATCAAAAGTTATTAATGCCGATTCTTCTAGAAACTGCACGAGAGACACCGACGTCATCGACCAGCTTCTCAATGGGACCGGATACAACAAGTTTCGGATACCACGCACGTGATCAGATCTTCCCTAGTGTTGCCAATGTTGCTTTCCCAGATCGATACTGTTCTTTAGAAGATGAAGGAATGCGCGTGCATGTGGAGATTTGGATCCAAGCTATCACGTCGATTGATGAGCTCACCAATGATTTCGAGATGGACATATACATCACGGAGAAGTGGCTCGACCCAGCGCTGAACTTTGAACGACTCTCTCCATGTAAAGGTGTCTAATACAAGCTTCTTTCGCTGACTGTTTGGTTGTAAAACAATTTCTGTCTTCATTAATCCCGAATCTCTTTTAGGAAATCTTTCGCTGAACCACCAGGTGCTCGATCGGTTATGGACACCGAATAGTTGCTTTATCAATAGCAAAGTTGCTCAAATACATGACTCACCGTTCAGGTAAGGAAAGGGTTGTAACATCTTTCTAGCATGAAATGATGTCACTACGCTTGCTTTACGCTTCTTCTTGTTTTTCCTGTAGGGACTGCTTTTACGCTTTCGTTTTATAGATTTTTCATCCTATTCTCTTTTGATTTTGAAGGCAATGAAAAGCATGAAAACGCTGTTTGCATCGATGAATTTAAATCGTTATAGATTTTCAGGAGTGTTTTTCTTATGTTATTTCCAAATGGTACAGTAATGGTCAACTATAGAGTACGGGTGAAAGGACCATGCTCATTGGAACTCAGTAATTTTCCTTTGGATCTGCAAACATGCGGACTAATCTATGAAAGGTAAATGGTTTCTGTTTGATTGCAGAAGACAAAATAAGAGTTTTTTTTGCATTGAAACACTCATGAAAAACAATTTTTCTATATGCGCTATGACTTTTCGCGGCATCTCTCAGAAGTCGGTGAACTGGAACTTTTTGAGAAAAACAGAATACGTGCTGCTACAACAGCCGCCCATCGCTCATTATATAACCAATTGCACCTTCAATACATATATTCTGCAGAAGTATAGAATAGCGCATTCCAAAGAAGGAATGATTGAGGCCGTCCTTTATCCCTTCTCTGTTGTCCTTATCTGTTTTTTGCTCTCACTCATTTTTAGGTTTTTAGCTGGATAGCTTCCATTTTAAACTTGTAATTTTTCAAGAAAAAGGAAACATGTCTCAGGTCAAAATAGACACTTCATAATAAAGGAAAAATGTTTTGCTTAAAGAAAATTTGTGTGGAAGCAGTCTTAGGCCAGTGTTATACTCCCGCGGAAGCATCCGCGGAAGGTTCGCGGACTAGGAGTGCACCGCGGACGGCGGGTGTGGCGATGCGCGGCGATTGGCCAAGTAAGGGATCTCGGCGCGATTCCCGCCCTTCCGCGGATGCTCCCGCGGGAGTACAGGGTGCGTAAAAAGTATTGACGCACCTAGTTTTTGTTTCAGCTCCAACTTTCTCTTTCTACTTTTCAAAGTTTTTGTGTGTTATTTTTGTTGTCTATTTCGTGTTCAAAAAATATTCTTGTAAAAACTGAAGAAACATGATACCGTCGTGGTTACGGTGAGCCTTTCCTGGCTGTTACCAAAGGAAATGAATACTTCATTAACAAAAGAATTAAGCTGTGTTTGAAATGGTGGATGAGAAAAGAGGTCAACAACCCAAACGTCGGCCGTGGCTCTGTCATAACAGGTGATGATTACAAGATGTTCAAGCACGATAACGTTCAAATCAAAAATTGTCAACCTCTGTCCCATAACGGCAAACAGATAACGCGCGCAGGTGTGAACAACCTCTCAGAAGAGCACAGCTTGAACATGAATCCGCTGGATTACTCTTTCTAGGCGATATTGAAGAATGAGGTCTGTGCTACTTTCAACAGAAGTGACCAGTCGCAGAAGGCTACCCTGTTCGAAGCACGGAACAAAATGCAAGTGAATACTTGCGGCGCGTGCTCATGAATTTTTCCGCCGTTTTCGCTCCTGTATTCACAGTAAAGGAGCCAATGTCGACTGCGAGTTATTCTATCGTATTTGTAAGATCATTTTCCATATTTCTCAAATGAATATTTCGAAATTTGCTGCGCACTACTATTTCCACAACCGCCATTTACTGCGTCAATACTTTTTACGCACCCTGTATAACTCAGGCCTTAAATAACGTTTCTCAAATTGAAATGTGACACTTTTTGAATGGACATTGAATTCCCATTCATTTGGCTAAACCAACCCCTCCGTATAATCAAACACTGGCAATTCGTAATAGGGAGAACAACTTTCAAAAGGCGTGACATTCTATCGGCGTTTCAAGCTTGTTGGTTAGTTGGGAAAGACACTCACTTCTAGATGATCGAGAACAGTTTTAAGGTCAAAGTCGTGAATTGTTCTATCAGTGGATTTGGAAGCACTGGATTCTCTAACACCAGATAAGCATAGCCGCTCCTTTTCATTAGCATATAAGACAAACGTCTAGCCGAACTAATGTGATTTGATGAGCGTACTTCATTTTACCGTCATTCTCAGCTAAAGCAGCTTTCAGAGCAGTAGTTTCCTCTCGTAGGGTAGCCACTTGTTCCTGAAGTTCTTGGTTTCTCGTCAAGACCACACATAGCTCCGTGTGAAATGAAAACATATGATCTAGAGTGGTTTTATTAAACCCATGAGTTTTCTTATCTACCTGTCCAAGAGCTGCAGTCACGTCCTTAGAACCATGTCCTTGACCTTTGATCACTTCCTTCACCATCAGCTGCTCCGTTTTGCTCGATTTTTGGAGCGGCGTCTTCGCGCATGGCATCTCGATGATCTCTCAGTTCATAAGAACAGAAATCGGTTAGTTACGGAACCACGAGCGCAGATAGGCACGAGTACGATTCACAAGATTTACCATATGTGGTAGCTCTAAGCAAAATATGTCAGGTGTTTTCTAAAGTGCTCACAAGAGAGAATTAATTGTATGAAGAGACTGCCACGAGTCGGAGAAAAGCGACGGCCGTCCCACACGTTGATGTCCAAGCGTGTCCAAATTTGCGTCCTGCGAGGTTCCGCGCACATTGGAGCGCGCTCTTGCAACAGAGCGCGAGAGATCATATGGCTCTTGACTTAATTTGTGCTGTCCTCCGCCCTCTTTTTCTAACGCTCCTCATATTCAACATACCTGACGTTATGCAGTAGAACATTGCGAAGTTTTTTTTACTTGGATCGCTCCTGCTGTTTCTAGATTTATACCCATGTAAACAGCGCTTAAATTCGCATTCCAATAGGCAATGCAATGCATAGAACGACTGCGCACCGCAATCTCACCGTAACACCTCAGCAAATTTATTGATGTTCATCACCTCAAGGCAAATCTGAAACCATAATTTCTGGTCAATTGATAAGTACTCGCTTTTACTCAAACGTTGAATTATTTTTCTTAAAACACTACAAATGTGAATTGTCAAGTTTAAAAAATCTTTTAAAAAATGAATTTTCAACTTCGCTAGACATCGTCTATTTAAACTATAGATACGTCTATCTTGGTGCGCAAATGTCTGTTTGATTGCTAAAACTGTTCAGTTTGAAAAAACGTTTAGTCTGAAATGTTCATTTTAAAGTAAAAGTGAAATATACGCTTAAATACACACACTCTTTTATTACAATGACTAATACTTATATACTCTTCGTTACTGTTTTGGAACAGAATCACCGTATTTGGTTGTTCTAATTGCCGTTCATGACACCCTGTAGAATCACCCACCCTGGTTTCCGGCAGTCCATTTAAGTTTCCTTTAAAAATTTCAAGAAGCGTCTTCCTTTCTAAGGAATTTGTTTAGATTTTTAGCGCTAACCGACAACTTTCAAGTGTAAACGTTAGCAGCAATCTACTGCGGCAAATTTTATTTCATTTCAGTTTCAACTACAACAATCAGGAGGTGCAAATGCGATGGTCGGCCATCGAGGAACCGGTTCAGACTATGGCTCCTATAGTGCTCCCCGACTTTGACCTGTTTAAAATTACAGCAAATCGAAAAGAAGAGGTTCGCTTGGTCTTCGCGTTTTTAGCGTGCCTATCTTAATCTTATATCGCGTGTAGTGCAGTCGGAGGAGGTCTCTGCTGTCGTTTGCATCCGATGCCAGGTTCTTGGTTCGGATTTCCCGTTCAGGCCAATCAGGTGTCTCATTCCTCCGGAGTCTGTGAATTTATGCCAAACTTGTCCGGGGAGGATAAAGCGCTGACCTGTTCATCAGCTGATCATCGCAAGTCATTGTATGGCCAAATAAGCATTGAAATCACGTCCACGACATTTCGTTTAAGTAAAACAGAATGCGTGGCGCGTCTCAAAGGGAATGAGTAACGCCGTCCTTTATACTTTATTCTTTATCTCAATGTCATAGCACTATTTACACATGGCTGTTTGGGCCTGAGGGATTGGATGGAGTGCATCCTATATACCTTAGCTGCGTTGCAAACGCCTTTTTGAGGAAATGGTAGAACATCTCGCACTTCGCGAGACGCGTATCGCTTGAAAGTTTGCGCTGGAATAGAATTGTTAGGTGCTGCAACGATGTTTCGCTGCGATCGAAACTCTAGCGCCAGGCGGGTCACGAACCCCCACCTACTGCTGATCGGGCTGTTTGAAAATTAGTTTATGAAATTGGAATTTGCTTGGAACTGTTAGGTGTTTAAATACCTTTTTCATGTGCTTGCCTGTAAACCATTACTTTAGCAGACACATCCTGTGACTTACAAATTCTCAATAAAGCATATGTTGAAAGCGATGGGAAGTTTCTTGGCTGGTAGTATGAGCATTACCTGAGAAGCGCTCAGGAGCCTCATCCCACCAGCCCAAGGATGCGCCTACCACCTCTATTCCCATTTCTTGGCGATGTACTGCTCCCAAGCCCTCTTTCTAATCAAATACAAAACTATCCTGTTGGCTGAGTTCAAAGTTCGTTATTCCTTTATCCTCGCTACTTTAGCCATATCCGGCAGGAATGTGGGACGAGCTTCACGTTATCATCATGTTTGAACGACGATTCGTTTGGTACTTTATGCAGGCCTACTTACCAACATATCTTACAATTTTTATCAGGTAACAACTCTCTATGTATATGATTTCTAGTTTTATTTTCTATCCGAAAAAATACGCATGATTTTTTAATGCTCCATGTCTCTAAATAAACACATAATCTTTTCTCCATTACTATCTTCAAAACAAGAGCATTGAATGGGTTCTACTATCGACGAGGAAACTGATAAATTTGAACCATTGCACTCTGGCGCAATTCACGAGGCACCACTTCTGCATGCCAGCTCGATAGGGTTTGCTTCCGCTGCCACCCACTCCATGTGTCTCGCCAGCATTGGTGAAGTGAAACGCTACTATCAGGGTTTCTGCACCTGATAAACATGTCGCTCATAATAACTCTCTAAAAAGTTTTGAAAATCCATATTTGTTGATCAATCTTTTATTTCTTCCGATCATCGATCAATATCTACAATGTCGTCGATTTTTGTCAATCGCTTGAGCGGTTGACATAAAAATGATACGTGCGTCACAACTCATACAGGTAGTGTGTTTCGCAATCCAAATCGATCCATATTATCGACTTTGAAGCTGCATGAAGGAGACAGTTGATTGCGTGGTAGCGAAGACGGAAGAGGTGCTGACGATCGTGGGCACGAAATGACAGGTTCTTGTCAGTAAGTTGGCACAAGACCTGTCTGGGAAGGACAAAACGCTGACTGCTCCATGGGTTAACCACAGCAAGCTATTCTATAGATACACCAAACAAATACGGATACACATTGAAATAATCACCAGTCACCCAGTAAAGGTAGAATGCGTTGCACGTCCTGAAAGATATTAATTAACGAAGCCATTTTTACTATGTGAAGAATACGACACTAGTCTGCTATCACAGACGGATCGGTAATGGCATGTTCGGCTGAAATTGCTTATATGTTCTGATGCTTGCCCACCTGCGACTGCATTCACATGGTTCTCAGCTCAAATTTTTAACTACAAGCAAAAATCGATCGATGTGGTCGCCCAGTAGATAATGTCCTTTGTTGTGAGCTCTGTACATGGATCATACATACTTCCCTCCAGGCAAACTTGATAAAATCGATCAATAGTGGTCATCGACATTGATTGCCTGTTGCCATGTCTGTCCAACGCAAATTCACGATACAATTAAGCCTGAGCAGAGCTATTAAAAGCTTTCGTAGTACGTCTAGAGTGGGCGTGTTTAAGGCAGTCGGAAGAGCCGGTTGTCGCGTGTACCCGATATCAGGTTCTTGGTTCGGATTTCCTGCCCATACGCCCATCAGTACGCGCGCGGTAGTCGCGTCCTGCTGCTGGGCGCGCTAGAGCGCGAAAGTGTGTGCCGGCGATTGGCGACCGCATTTTCCTGCTAACGTGGAAGAAGGGAAGCAGCTGAATGAGACACGTCTGATGTCTCATAGTAGGGAAGTGGGAGTTGAATGAAACTCCATTTGTTTCAAACCAATGAAGGGAAAAGAAGTAAGGAAAATTAGAGCCACGAATTGTCATTAACAAAAAGTCTCTAAAGGAAGTGCTTGTAAGTTTCTTTTAAGGGAGGGGGAAGCAAAAACTTGATTACTCCACATTCTCTGTATTGGTAATCTCTACAAGAAAAACTAAGGGCATATGTTAACCGTATGTTTGGCAAATGTATAGAACACGATCTGCAACATTAACAGCGGAAAAGTCGGAAGAAGTCGCGGAAAAAAGTGCGATTGAGATAGGATTTTAATTCAGTAGATGAAGCGTTATCCTATAAAGAAGACAATAGGGTCAAAAAGCGACCCAAAAGAGGATCTAAGGCTTAGAGCACCTTTTCCACGGGCTCTCCATCGTGTCACATTTCTGCGGCGTTTCGAATATAGTTGAGAAGCTTGATCACTACCAAAATTTCGTGCTCCGCGGCGAACCATGCGTCACTAAGAAGCGCACATCCGCGTTTCAACGCCGCGACGTCGTTGGAGTTACGTCCTGGAGCCAGGATCAGCGAATGAGGCGTGAAACAGTTGTCGTCAATCAATGCCTCCGCATGAAAACCAATGAGTACCAATCTTCCCGAAATCTTCAGCGAATGTCGTTGAACTAGAAGCATCAGGTCCTTGTCCAACTAGCGGCATGTTGAGCGGAGGTGGATTACAGTTATTTGTAGTTGCTAAGAAGAGGGGTTAGGGATGTAGTGGAGTTCACAAAAAAGCAGAACTTCTGGAATTTATGGCTAGAAGTGTACCTGAACAAGATATTCTGCTGCACTTCCTAGAGCGAACGACGTAATCGGGGGCTGAAGGAGCACCGCAGTTCCAATCCACCCGCAGGACGCTCTGTAGCACCGCTTGAGCACCAAACCTGCGGAAACTAAACAAACATTGCTTTCGTGGCTAAGGCCACACACATGATTACTTCAAAGGAAAATTTTTTCGACTTTTTTGATGTACCTCCAGTAGAACTAGGGCTGGAACGTAAAATCCTGGCTTGGTCGCAAAAACTAGTATCAGATCAGATTTATGCTCTTTTAGAAGATTTCACTTAATTGCACCTTGATTAAAGACAAAGCACTCAAAATGGCTAGTGACACATTTAACAAATATCTTGTCAGAAGGCTTAAGAAGATGAAGATGTAATTTTAATTTCCCGTAGTTGCGTAACTCTGCTCTTTTATTTACGTTCTACTACTTAGATTTTATACCGACACTTTTCCTTATATACTTCGGTGTATTTTTATTCATTGCTTTGTTGTCTATTTCGGATATTCATTTGCATTTCGATTTTTGCAGCTGTTGTTTTGAAACGCGACGTTTGCTCGCGTCTAGAAACAAACAAAAATAAACATACCTGTGCTTGCGCAGAGCTGCCAACAGGGGCACACAAACGGGACTGCAGGAATTGCGTTGGTTCGGACTGGCTGACCCTGCAAACTTAGAAGTTTTATGAAGTACTTGTGCTAAACAGCTCAACCACTATCAGCCTTCAACAAAAGATCCTAAAGGAGAATAATTTTAGAATAATTTCCCATATAATGATGTACAAACCTCGAACTTCATTCATTCTCCGGGCTGAGAAAATGAGTCGAGGTACTGTTGCCGTCAACCAACACCTACTTGGGAACCAAACGGAATATGTTGTCCTAATGTATATGAAGGACTAACGGTTGTCAGTGAGTTCGTCTGTCTGAGGCTTCTCATAAACGTGCCGCCACGAGCCAACGATTCAGAAGACGTTTCACCGTCACCGTACAACCCACGCGTCCCACCACGATTTGGTATTATACTTGCGCCTTTTCAAACATTTTTCGAATAAAGGAATAATCGAATGTAATCGGTTTGTAAAGGTTTTATCTCACGTTCCAGTGGGATGGCTTCTTTTCCCTCCCCCTCCTCCCTCAGGGTCTTACTCACCTTTGTTTCCTTCGAAGGCAAGCTGGCCGTGATCCGAGTGTCCGGTTTGTTCTGCGTCGATGCGTCGCAGGTGCTTCATGACAATCGGCAGGGAGTCGCACAGTCTGCCGCTCGTCACGCGGCCGCGTTCAAGAATGAAACTGATTGGCTCTCGAACGCCGCACCGGGGCTCCAGCCCAAAGAAGCAGAGTGGGCGAAATATGACGCCCGTAAGAGAGAGTCTTGACGACTCCAGTGCTCTTCAATCATCGATCCATATGTGACTCGATACTGAGTATCTGACAAACGATTGAACAAAAAGGACTAAACATCGACCGTCCATTGGACAGTCGTCTGCAGAAACTCTATCTTCTCTTTTTACACGCCGGTTCTCCGAAGAGTCGTATGCAGCGACCTAGTGATTTTTACTTCATGCGAGGGGCCTGCTCCGCTCGCTTCACCTTCGAGTCACGGAAGTACATTACCTCCGGACGCTTAGGTCCTTTTTCCTTCTTGGCGGCTGGCTCGTTCTCCTGGTTGAATACCACCAGCTTGTCAATGGCCTCCATCGGTTTGCGCTCATTCAGTTTGAACTTCGAAAGACGGAGCGTGTTGGACACGGCATCACGCAATTGCTCCAGGAATACCAGGACCTGCCAGGCATGGTACCCGTCGCCACCGTTACGGGGACTCACTCCAAGAGTCACGGCTGGGTGCAGGTTGGGCACGCCAGTGGCCCATAGTGGTCACACGTGCGTCGAAACCACAGTGCGGTCCAGTCAACATCTGGGCGACCTCGACACACACACGGCGCATTTGCTCCCAATGAGTCTGCAGAGTTCTCTCGAAAACAGAAAACAGTCCAAAACGCAGCCGCACTGCAGATGGCTTTCTATCGCTTGAAGGAATCGACGCTTCGCCTCCCTGTCCAGACGGGGTTCACCTCAGAAAACGACATCTTTCGCTTCTCCATCATCATCATCATCATCATCATCATCATCATCATCATCATCATCATCATCATCATCATCATCATCATCATTATCATCATTATCATCACCATTTTCATTAGCGTCTGTCCCGCTGGTCTCGCTGCTATGATGTCGTTTCGAACTTTCGCTTCTCCATCTTTCGAAGAAAACCTTCGCGACCGTCTCTGCAGCTTTTCACTCCACTGCATACGCTCAGCCGTATTTCGTGAAATGATCAATGGCACTTAAGACAAACCGGTTCCCACTAGGCGTAGGTCCCGTCTCTAGTATGTCAATTCCAATCATTTCATGCGGTTTAGTAGTCACGATCGGCTTCACTGGCGGTGTTGTCTCCGCTTTCGGATTATGCAGTGTGCCTGTCTTGCACTCTTCCGACCATTGGAGAATGTCACTACGCATCTTCTCTTGGAAGTACTCTGTAGAACTCTCTCTCTCTCCTCTTCGGTTCGAAATGATCGGCAAGAAGCGATAAATGCGTCTCAAGAAACATCTCTTTCCGGCGATCCTTTGGAACAACCTTCCGGTATCCTCTTCTATCGACGAAACACAAATAACCGTTGAATAGTTTAAAATCTTCGGTCTTGTATTTTACTGAAGCATTCGGAAACTCAATAGAAGGTTTCTGCGAATTACTTCTTCCTAGACCACATCCTTCCTTGGGTCCTGTGTCCAACTGGGTTTGTTCGCTACTGCAGCCACAATCAGCTCATTTGGTATCGGACCCGTCTGTTGCACAGTCACTGCTCCACGATTAAGCGCATTTGCGACTTTCTTGGCGGCTCCTTTCAAGTACACAATTTGGGGAGCTACCCTAGCCCGGGGAGCCACATGACTAAAAACTAGGCAAAAAAATGAATTAATACTTGCCGAGCGGCTCCTAGAGAAGGAAACCTAACCTGAAAGAAACCGAAAACGGATATACAAACAAAAAAATCGCCGCGGTTTACAACGGCCTCGGCGGGCAAAGAGCGATGGAATTAGAGTAGTGCCGCGTGCTGACCGCCGCTTGACATGTTATAACCAGGATCTAACATGGTAAGGAGGACGCATGAAGCCGCATGCCGCGTGCTGATCGTCGCTTGACATGTTATAACCAGGATCTAACATGGTGAGGAGCACACAACTTTGCCTTCTTACAACCGTAACAAATGCACTTTTTTCGTTCTTCTTTGTAGCTTTTTCTCGATTAGGTCCTGTGTTGTTCTGTAGGAGCCGCTCTGTAAGTCTTGAGTGAATTTGTCACATATAATACTTTTTAGATGTGTGCCTCCCGGACTAGGATAGATTGATATGTTACGCTTTTGAAGTTCCAGAGCTTAGCGCAAAACACAACCAGATACCTTACTCCTGGTGAACAGAGCGGCGAGTGGCTGATAGCATGTGAAGATCTCTCTGGAAGTCCATACAAATTTGTGAAACTTCCGCAGAGCAAATATCACGGCGAGGGCATCCAGATCTGTAATGTGGTAATTCCGCTCGCTTTTAGACACACCCTCCGAGGCGAAATACAGAGGTTGAAACAGGCCGTCGTCACCTTCTTGGCTGAGCGCAGCACCCAGGCCAATATAACTTGCGTCCGTATGGATGCCGAAAGGCTTACGCACGCTCGATGAACACTCGAATTCAAAAATCTTGAAGGAAAAGCACTCAATTTTCTTTAGTAATTGGCACTTCAAATTTTATAGTCTGCAATTTAGGACGTAGATGTCGCTCGTTCAGGTAGAAAACTGCCGCGTCCATGTCTTCCTGAAAAAATCTGAAAATGGAAACTTCTCATTGACTCTAAATCTGAAAATCTTTATTTTTAACAAGTAATACAATCATTATTTGAAACTTTTCTATATTAATTTTTACAACTTCGCGGGACGAAGGAGAGACTCCATGCCTTCGTAGACATTCCTGGAAAAAACAACTTATTGAGAATTAAAAACATCGCTTAAAAACCTGAAGAATAAGAGAGAATTCTCTGCCAAAACCGAAAGAGTACGACCTCCTCACTCCAGACGAGGCCACAATATGACCCCACTCCCCTTCGATTTCCGAACCTCAAGCTTGACCTTGCCCTCGATGTTCGGTTGCGACAACACTGGCGCTGATGTAACTATCTTCTTCAGCTCTTTGAACGCTTTCCTTTTTTCGGTTCACTTAAAACAACGTTTTTTGACGTCACTTCGTACAATGGACCAGCCACCTTGGAAAATTCTTAACTCGAATTTCCTTTGGTACGAGCACATGCCGATAAACGTTCTTAGCCTCGTCCGGATTTGTGGCAATGGGTACTCCACGATAACGGATACCTTGCTCGGGTCCATATGAACTCCTTGTTTGTCCACGGAGATTTCTCAGAAACTCCACCTTGGATACCATCAGGACACATTTCCTTGGATTTAGCTTAAGATTTTTTTGATGTAGGGGATCCAACGCTGCTCCAAGGACTTCTTGGTGTCGTATCATCGTGTTCGTAGCTATCGTTATATCACCTAGATAGTTTTTCGTTACCTAGCTAGTCTCCAGATTGGTATGCATAATCGTTAAAACACTGGTGGAGACGCTGCTAGTTCGAACGGCAACACCTTAAACTGGTAAAATCCTTCGGTTGTGGTGGCGTCCTGTGACAGTATCTGCCAGCTATTCGTCGGCCTACTGGCATACTTATCTGCCAGTAGGCCGACGAGTAGGCCGACGCTAGTTCGAACGGCAACACCTTAAACTGGTAAAATCCTTCGGTTGTGGTGGCGTCCTGTGACAGTATCTGCCAGCTATTCGTCGGCCTACTGGCATACTTATCTGCCAGTAGGCCGACGAAAGAAGTGTGGAGAACCACTGCTTCTCTTTAAGCGTTTGGAACATAGGGTCGATTGTAGGTTACGGGTAGCTATCGATTCTCGATAACCTGATTGAGCTTCCTATTATGTAACCCACGCAAAGTCTTAGCGTGCCGCCCTTTTTTTGCACTATTTACATGCCCAACTCGACTTGCTGGGTTTAGTGATATTCCTCTCCTTAAGGTCAGACAAGATCTGCTCAAAGCAATTCGAGTTTCAATTGGGATAGGTCTTGCCCTTTGACGAATAGGCTGCGCCTCTCCTGTGTCTATATCGTGTTCTACAAACAACGTTTGGGTTGACCCTTGATCCGTTACCGCAATCACATCGTTGTGGTTTTGAACAAGTTCTCGTAGTTCTGCTTAGGCTTGACGACTACCCTTCCGTTGCCAAAGGAGGTCGAAGAACGTTTCACACCTATCGAAATACCCTACAGCCGTACATACCAGCATATTTACGTAATGGGGCGGGGTACCGTCCATTACTCCAGTTGCATCCTATTAGCCAACTGAGTCTCCTACTTTATATTACTTTACCTCCGGCGTAGAATTCGTCAACGGAATGCTGATCACAGATGCTGTCGAGTTGCAGATTGCATTTCGTACGAGTCTGTCACTCGACCACAGCACACTCTCGGGTCTTGCAGCTGTGGCTGACAGCCCTGATTCACCTTAGTCACGTTCTGCTCCGAAAGTCCAGCACGTGGTCTCTGAAGTTTGTATCCTAGCCTCCTTAGCACGTTTGTTTTTCTAGCCAACATGCCATCGCCTCCTTTTAGGACAAAGAAGGCGACTCTTCTTCTAGACTATCCGTCCATTGCCAAAGTGAGACGTGCGGCACCTTTGAATGCCATCTGTTTCCTAACGATGGGTGCCCGGTCAGCCTTTGCATTCTCTTTCATGTCATTATTCAGAACAAAGCATGCGTCTGCAGCTCTTTGCAGAAGTGTTAACGGCAGAATGCTTATTTGAAAACCGGTGTCCAACAGAGCATTCGTTTTCTTCTGTTACTGTTTGTAGCCCAGTTAGACTGCTTCATCTTCCTTATGAAGAGTGCTGCACGACCAAGTTTCCAGTGTAGTTTGGAAGGTGATTGGCTTATTTTCTGGCGGTGGTTGCCTCTTCCTGATGATGTAAGGACCTAACGGTGCCTGCTGGGCCGGAGTCTGCACCGACTCCCTACAGTCTCGCCTTAAATGTCCTGGCTTTTTAGACTTACGGCAGACCACTTTACTTTTTCCTTGTATAGTTAACCATTCTTTGGTATCCCTTGCGACAATGGCTGTTCTTGCGATTTCCCGTTTGTTCCATTAAGCGAACTTTGCAATGGACCCGTTGCTCTAACGCTTTGAGCTTCTTGTAAGCTTGCTCACTTGGCGCTTGCTCCAGCACTGTGAACAACTGCGCATATTCCGGCCAATCGTGAGTTGAGTTAGGTCTCCCGATCGCAAAGTAGACAGTTCCCGTTCAGTCATATCGGGATATGCCGTACACGAGAGTTTCTCCAACTCTGCGTAGCAGTTTGCAGTCGTACCGCAAAGGCGAAGACTATTCAGCTTATTATAAGCATCCATGCGTTTAGCGGAGTCGCCTTCCTTGAGTTTCGCAGACAACTTTCTACGTAACACACGAAGCTCCTATCTCTCACGTCCAGAGGCAAGGATCACTGCGGAAGGTTGGCCGCTAAGCTTGGATTAGAGAATGTTTTTCAATACATCATCTCTCACGTTTAGCTCTCCATATTTTATGAAAAACGATTGTGCGTTGTCATAGAGCTCGTCGTCAGGAAGTGCCATAGTAGCCAATGCTGCTCTTAAGGCATTATCTTCCCCATTAGAGAAGTTTGCAGAATCCTCACCTGGGAACCTCCTCAACGGTGACGACGTGCATGGGGTGACCAGCTGCCTTGGGGCTCGCTCGCGGGCGGCTGTCTCTACACAAATAGGAGACTACGTCTCGTAAGCAAAATGCTTCGTGGCAATTGATGCCTTTCACCTAAAGATCCTCGAAGATTAGACTAGTAACCTTCCGGAGCCGCAATTGGATCGAATTGCGCTATCTCAAGGCCAATCGGTATGGTACTCGTGCGGACTACCTGCATCGCTTCCTCAAAAGTCGACCGGTGTGCACTCCACGCCCGGCATTTCCTGCAACACGTCCATAGGTTTCAGTTTTTCCAGTTTCCTCTCTACTAGGTATCTCGACGGCTAACGTCGACTTTCTCGTCACCAACAGAGTCTTCACTGCATCTACGACATCAGAGGATTTGAACCCCTGTAGCTTGGCTGGTAAGCGCATGAAAGCGCCGTCATGGCCTGCCTGCTGTAGCGCTTCCGCCGTTAGCTCTGTCAACTGGTCCAGGTCATAGTCGCCGAAAACAACTCTCTGCCGCGACACCCGCTATAGCATAGCCATTTCACTCTCTATCCCGCTACACACGTTGTCGACGATCAACTGGACATCGTCAAATTGTCCATACTCAGTCTCCGGTGACCTTCAAGTTTTTCCGCGAGTTTCAATTCCCGCAACACTTCGTGTGGCACCCCTTATCTTATCTCGTGTGGCACCCCTTACCTGCTCACCGGCATTGAGCCCAATGGTGCTTACCCGCGGGGCTTGGTTCTTCAGCTGACGCAATTGCTCTGTAATTCGAATGTTCGAATAATAAATATTCGAACTTATTCGAATACTCTTTCGAAATTACTTGATTCGGTACGAAGTATACACCACAGGATCTGGAGGGGAGAAAGCGGTAAGAGGGATCGTTAATGACGAGAACTAGGAAGGGGAACAACCAGAGAAGCACTTAGGTGGTGGCACCAGTACGGGGATCATTAAGTGCTTGGAAACTTAAAGAGGATCAACAAAAAAGGATCAATATGTTTGGGAACGCTTAAGTAAAGGGAATTTGGAGAAAAGGTGGGACCAGTAGAGAAGGGTCCACTAAATGAGCGGGCAGTAAGGTAGGACAGTAGGTGAAGGGGATAGTAGGGGGTTCGATGAAGGAGAACCAGTAAGTGGGGAGGGGCGTAAGAGGGACCAGAAAGGGAAGAGTAACAAAGCTACCAGTAGGAGGATTAGTAGGTGGTTGGGGGGACCAATAAGGTAATGTTAATATGTTATGAAACCCATAAGAGAGGCTGCAAGTTGGGACTACTATCATCAACGAAAGAAGGAAGTAACTACTAACGGAGATGCTAGTGAATTAGGTAGAAAGAGGAGGAGGTGTAGTAAAGTGGGTCGATAAGAGAGGCCCAGTCTGTGGGAAGTGTAAGTGGGGTGACCAGAAAGTGTGGGACGGTAGGTAAGGAACAAGCAATGTACACCAATGAAAGGGGAGAGTAGGCGGTTGGGCTAGTAAGGCTGGTTACAATGCAAGCAATATTCTTATGGCTACCTCGCTCACCAGCTGACGTGGGTGAAACAGAGAAGAAGAGCTTATGTGGTCGCGCAACGACCGCCGGAGTACTGTAGGAAAACTCGTCCAGTCCTTGGTGGACAACTCGCCCCTCCCTTTTGTTATTAAGTCGCAGGCGGAAAAGGTGGAAGGACGTCTTCAAAAGAATTTTGCCGAAGTCGTCGCAACGCAATACGATGCCCTTGATAGGATAAGGTGGCGCGCCAGAGCGCGAAAGTGTGTGCGTGCAATTGTCAACGGGCTTCTTTTGGTTAGAGCGGAACAAAAGATCAGTTGACTGAGACATATTTGATATCTTCTGATGGAGGGAAAAACTGGTAGCGTTTTTTTAAAGTTTGGTGGAAAGAGACTCGATCGCTTTCAAATGAGTGAGGGGAATGGCAGAAAATGGGAGTGAAATAGAAACTCCGGGGTCTGACTGATCTAACTTACCCTTTTTAAAATCCTTGCCGGTGTGCAGCGGGCACCAGCCCGTTTAGTACCGGATTATCTCTAAAAAAGAACGAGCTGGAGGGATATGTAAAGCGTATGTCAGAGGGTGGTGTGAGACTCGGTCTATAGCATTAACAGAGGAAAAGCTGGGCGAAGCTGGGGGTAAACATGAGAGACAAGATTTTCACCCATTATGTGGAGAATAATCCTATGAAAGAAACTACATAATGAGATACCGATCCATAAAAACCTATGACGTTTACGGCATCTTTTTCGCAGATTCTCCATCGTATCGCATCCTTTCGACGCTGTCCTTGGAGAGCATTCCTTGCTGCTCTACTGCCTTATCCGATGCAATAGGAAAGCCTATATTGTTAGCCGACACCTATCATAAGGAATTTCTGTCGGCGTTTAGAAGATGGTCGCCGAAAATCTTTATGCATTTTTATTTTTATTTATTTTACAAATCCATTTACCAAACAAACGATAGCGTAGACAATAAAACGTTTCGGGAAATCAGAAGTCTTCAAAACACCTGGGTTTTTTGCCCCTTAGACAAGGCTTCTAATAATTATGGTATTGTATGCAAAAAGTTTTATCTTCAATGCGTTATGAAAGAAATGGGCTTTAGTGTGGTTAATGAATCCATTATGTCTTCATCTACAAATAACACATACACCTTAGTAGACTCTAACACCACTGCAGAAATTATTCAAAAACACATTAAATTCAATACTGTTAATGAACTACAATTGTTGCCGCGAAGTAATATTCCAATAGATTATGGTATACCTAAACTACACAAAACACCAGTTAAATTCAGGTTCATAACTGGTGCGGCAGACAGCAGCCTTAAACCACTCTCCGTCTTTCTAGCTAATATTCTTAAGTTTATTAGGAATCATTTTAATAACTACGTCGACACCATTAGAACCAGAAATAGAGGATTTATAGGATATTGGTCTATTCAAAACATTAATATAAGCGAACGGATACAAAATATACGAGGGCACAATATAAAAGTTTTTTCAGCGGATTTCACCAATATGTTTACTAATTTACCCTACTGCAATATTCTTAACAATATTAGAGAGATACTCAAAATTTGTTTTAAAAATGCTAACAAAAACTTCATTGCCTATAATGGTTATAATAATCCCTCCTACAGTAACTCTGTAGGAAATAAAAACTATAAATATTACACTATACACGATATAATTTATTTTATAGATTACCTTCTTAGTAACAGCTACTGTAAATTCTCTGACCATTTGTTTATTCAAAAAGTGGGAGTACCGCAGGATAGTAATGCAAGTCCTCTTATGGCTGATCCAACTCTCACATATTTCGAATATGTTTACTCTATTACTCATCCTAATCTCTACTTGTTCATTCCGTTCCGTTACATGGACGACATTTTAGTTGTCCATAACAGCAGCACTAATATATTTATAACAAACTATTTATAACAAACTTATCAACGTCTATAATAATGTCTTGAACCTAGATATTACTCATGACAACGACTACTCGTGCAACTATTTAAATATGGAAATAAAGAGCTCAGGCAATCGACTAAACACTAAGCTTTATAATAAGACAGATTCCTTTAATTTTAGTATCAAGAGATTTCCTCATTTCGATGCCAATCTGTCATCTAATATCAAAAAAGCCACGATCTACGCAGAAATTCTAAGAATTGCACGCACCTGTAGTTTTAAAGATGATTTCGTAACTAGACTTTTGTATACTAAAAGGCAACTGTTTGAGTCAGGATATGACGGTAACTTTTTCAATTGCTCGTTATTTAAATGCATTCATAAAAACAAATTTATCCAATATAAATACGATCTAGGTCACTCTAAAATTCAAATAATGGACTCGTTATGTAAGTGCTTTGATTAGTGTTGTTTCCAGCGGTTCATTAATTTTATCAGGTCTTAATATCCTAGTACATAAACTATAAAAACATACTCCCTAACTTATTGGGCTCGTGGTGGTGGACTGGAGGGCGTTTGGTGGTTCGGCGTGAGGGTCTACCTCATCATTATTTCCTCCTTCACCTTAACTAACTCCTTCCCTAGCAACCATTCCTCCTTTTCAACTAATCCAGTCCCTTCCCCGTGGTAGATCTTCTCGTTGAGCCACGTTGCGCTTTCCGTGCCACTGCTGCGAGTTACTCTATCTATTCTAATTTACTGCTACCCTTCTTACATCTCCTTAACACCTTTCATTCAAGGTTTATTTTTTTCTGGTGGTATCCTTATAGCGTTAATTATCTATAACATCTAAAACTTGCTTCTTTACGTTTAATTGTTGCTCGTCAAGTCCAACTTCAACAGGAGGAGCTCAGGTTAGTTTAAGCAGCAACTCCTTCTTCCTTCCCCTCCCTTACTGACGAGCACAGGGGGAAGGATACTCTGTCCGTTTGGTTTTCGTCTAAGGGCCCGTGCGAAACGAAAACCAATTTAATTCTTTGTTTTTCATACTTTCATAATTAAATTATCACAATTATATGGCTTCACTTATTTATCATTTGTATAGAATACTTAACCTCGTTATTAAGTCTTGGGAAAGTTTTCAGGAATCGCTGAAACATGAGACTTTTACTGAGCTTTAAAGAGAGATCAATTGCACATTAATCTTTAATTCTCCTTTTAATTCGAGTTCTACTCACCACTTAGTCGTCATCTTCCTCCAACTCGCTTGCCACTGCTTAAGGATCATGATTCATGATGAAACATGATCGACTTGCAATCACCTATCTAACAAACACTAAGACAGCTTCGTATGTCTCCAGTTTACAAACAAAATGAATGCATTTCATGCTTCCCTTTCATTCGGCAAGCTGAGAGAGTGCAGTCAATAGCGGGTGGTGCACACTTTCGCGCTCTAGCGTGCACAGCACAGCAGCATGACGCGGTGATCGCGCGCACATGACGTCACAAGCCAGTGACAAGCAATCGGACAACAAAGCCTTCGATCCCTACGGGGTCGGGGAATTGGTACCGGACTTGTCTGGGCGCTGACTTTTTTCTATCGTATGGTGTAAAGCGCTCTCTTTTTCTATCAGGAAAGCGATACATAAAGGGATGCCTCTCCTAGCTGCTCCACCAAGAATAATATCCGCACTTTCAGCTGGGTGTCTTTCGCACTTGGACCTCGAGCGATTCCGGCTCGGACCATGCTAGGTGTCAACGCTCTTCTAGCAATGATCTTTCAGTTCGGAAATATTATGCGAAATCTTCCACGAGTCTCATACATCAAAGCCATAGGTAAGTAACAATTGCACTTTGTCTTTGCCTATAGCTACAACCTTTTGTTATGAATTTTTCTCGGCTAATTTGGCATGACAGTTATGAGGCTCATCTCTATGTCTATAATATATTGGTGTGTTATATTGACCGTTGAGAAGTTTTACGAGCTCTCACAGATGAATGAATCCTGATTAACAGATTTGGTGATCACAGATAAAATTGAACTGCTGCACTAATTGTATTGACCATGTTATATTTCCCTGCAACTTGATCCGCGCCATTTGATTGCATCCCTAAGCGGTTGACCTTACCAAGTTACGCGTAGCTGTAAGCACAAGCTTGACGAAGCAGACTTTAATACCTCAAATTTGGGTAATTAAACCGCACTTACAGGCGAATAAAGCATAATTGAAATATATACCATTTTCGAATCCAATTGGACACTTCTCACGTTAAATTGGACATTGTTGTAAGCAAACCTGATGCTTCCGAAATCGTAGTGAACATCTTCCCAATCGAAATGAGCTTTGTATAGGTCAAACTGCAAACTCTCCAAGATGGTTAGAATAGGTTTTTGTTCAAGGAAAATTCTATTAAAGTTTTGAAACTTTCCACTTCTTCTGAGTGAATCGGTGTAATAATTCATAAAAAATTTCTTCCCTGGGAAAATAATGAATTAAACTATTTATTGCTTATTATTAGAGCGAGTAGCGCGTGTAGCGCAGTCGGAGGAGGCGCGACTGTCGCGTGCACCCGTTACCAGGTTCCTGGTTCGGATTTCCCGCCCAGGCCAACCAAGCCTTCCATCCCTCCGGGGTCGGTGAATTGGTACCAGACTTGTCTGGGAAGGATAGAGCACTGACTTGTTCATCGGCTGGCCACCGCAAGTCACTGTATGGCCAAATACGCATTCCATGTCGCCTCCACGACATCCCGTAGAAGTAGAATGCGCTGGCGCATCCCAGAAGGGATTGAGTAACGCCGTCCTTTATCCTTTATTAAAGCGAAAAAATGCAGCAACCCTTTAGAGCGTTAAAACAAGTCAGGCCATGCACTCGAAAAGCTCGTCGCGGTTTTTAATTGATTGATACTATTAACGCTGCTTATATAAAGTATCAAGGTGAAGAGATGTGTGTTCTTCACAAACGTATTTTTTAAATTGTTCACAGGTGTGAAACTCCATCACCTGTATCACCTGTATCAAATGTCGTCCTGTTGATCATCGACTTGCTCGAGCGAGCACCAGCAGCGTCTCCATTCGTCCCTGTCGCGTGCCAGAGTGGTCCAATGGATCCTCCTCGCTCGAGGGACACGAAGAGCGCCATATCAGTCGTTCAGGGCTTTCACGAAAAAGTCCAACCAACGTGTTGGTGAGCGTCCCGGTGTTCTCTTGACATCCCGCAGAATCCAGTCGGTAACGGCTCTCGTCCAGCGGGTGTCTGCGAAGCGCATTACGTGGCTGGCCCACCTAATTTTTGACAACTTGGCCCACACCCACGCCACAGCGTTTCTGATCTTCGTCGGCAAAGCTCGGAACTCCGGAGGCCTGCTCTTACTTGCGTGAGTCGTGTCACTCCGAGCATCGTCCTCTCGATTCCACGCTGCGCGACGCTGATCGCATGTTCATCCTGCTTTCGTATAGCCCAGGTCTCTGAGGCGTTTGTTAGGGCAGGAAGACGTTCTTCGTCTTCTTCGCGACTTCTTCGACGCTCTTGAAAGCTCCCCAAGCCGCTCGTTTCCTCCTGCTCAGCTCCGGCGCTAGGTCGTTGGCCATATTGACTTCGCGACCCAGATAGACGTAGTTGGAGCATTCGGAGATGTTCGTTCCGTTGAGCGAGAATGGGGCATCAGAAACTCAGTGTTATGAGCACGATGTCGTCAGCGAAACGAAGATGGTGTAGCTGTTGGCCGTCGACCTTCACTCCCATGTCTTCCCATTCTAGTTCGCGCATGACGTTTTCGAGGGTGGCGCTGAAGAGCTTCGGGATATGTATCCCCCTGCCGAACCCCTCTCCTTATGCCGATGACGACGTCGTTGTAGAATGGAGAGATCTTGGTCGTGAATCCACTGTACAGCTCTCGAAGGGCTCTGATGTACTGAGTAGGAACGCCCTGAATGAGTAGGGCTTTAAGGACCGATTCAGTCTCGACGGAGTCGAATGCCTTCTTCAGGTCGATGAACGTAAGGCACAGCGGCAGCTTATACTCTCGCGACACTTCGATGAGTAATGGTGTGTATGTGGTCGATCGTGCTGAACCATCTCCGAAATCCTGCTCGTTCGCGTGGCTGTCCTTTGTCCAGCGTTCTGCTAATCATATTCAGGATGACTCGAGTGAACAGCTTGTAGACTACGGACAGCAGGCAGATCGGGCGATAGTTGCCAATGTCGTGCACGTCTCCCTTCTTGTACAGCAAGACGGTCTTGCTGGTCTTCCACTGAGATGGAACCTTGCACTCCGACAGGTATCGTGTGAAGAGCCGCGCCAGGGTGTTTATGAGGGCTGGCGGGAGGTTCTTCAGGTGTTCGGGTCTTATCCTGTCAGGGCCGGGTGCTGTACGTTTCTTCACCGACGAGACGGCGTGTCGGATCTCGGAAGGGAGAACAGAAGGAACGACGTATCCATCTTGCGGAAGATGGCATGGGGGCAGGTGGACGTGGCTATCGAAGAGATTGGAGTAGAAGTCGTGGATGACCTTCTCCATGGTGCTTCTGGAAGAGGTGACGGTTCCGTCAGGACGTCGGAGAGCGGTCATCTTGGGCTTGAAGTTGGCGTTGCGGATGCTCAACCCTGCCTCTGCCGCTTCAGCCAACACTTCCGCCCTTCTCTCCTTGAGATCTTCTTTTATCGCCGCCCTGCATAGCTTCGCAAGCTCTGACGTCAGTTGGTAGTTGCCTGACGCTCGTGCTGCTCCACGCTGGCGTACAAGCTCGAGAGTTTCCAGAGACAGACGTCTCTTGGTGGTCTTCAAGCTCTCGGCTTCCTTAGCACTATTGCGGAGATGATGCACGAAGCGATCGTATTCCTCGTCGACGTTGTACATGACGGCATCTTCCCAAAGGCCGACAAGAGAGGTGTAGAGATCCCAGTTGATGGTCGTTCTGGGATTCCTCTTCTTGAACTTCGCGGCCTTCTCTCCTTGACGCGAAAAGCGGAACCTCGCGCGAAGGAAGCGGTGGTCCGATCCCGTGTAGAACTTGGGGACAACGGAGACATCGGTCAGGCAATACTTGCGATTGAAGATGATGTGGTCGATCTCGTTGTGGAACTGGCCACCGGGGGATTCCCAGGTCCATCGTAGGGAGGGAGGCTTCTGGAACTGCGAGTTTCCATGGATGGTCTTGGTCGACATGATAAACTCAGACAGCCTTTCACCTTGCTCGTTCCACTCCAAACCGTGGGTTCCGATGTGAAGTTCTTCCGGCGATCTTCGTGGCCCGATCTTGGCGTTGAAGTCGCCGACTATCACCTTGTAGAAGGTGTGATCTTCCTTATAGAACTTCTCCAGCTCCACATAGAAGGCCTCGACGTCTTCGTCGTCGTAGTCCGATGTTGGGGCATACGCGACGAACACAGTCAAGGCTGGCACGGAGCCACATCGCTTCAGTCGCAGACGTCCGATTCGGCTTGTCAGAGACTCGTACGAATCGATGTTCATGGCCAAGTGCGTGTTGACGAGGACACCAACGGCGCCTACTCCCCTGCTGTCGCATGTTCCGAGGAATAGTTCTTCTCCGGAGTCGTAGGCGGCGTGTAGAGGGTGGTGTCTTCTCGTATCGGTCAGTCCGATGACGTCGTACTTAATCTTCCTGGCTTGCATCGTCAGGTCCTCGACGGATGCTTCCGATGCAAGTGTGCGGGCGTACAGATCGTCATCCTAGTCTTTCTCAATTTGCACAGCCTGGTAAGGCCCTGAGATTTTAGCAGCCTCTCCGTACTCGTCCCTCCCATCGCTGCAGAAATGGGGCCTCTTTCGGGGTCAGGGGAATGAGGCTCTTTAGTGCTGCTGTGTTCGACTTCCATACAACACGGGTAGCTAGTCAGGCTCTGTCGTGCGGGCGAAGAACTCCGGGCAGCCAGCAAGACTGCCCGAAGGGACGGGGCGAGACTTAAGGCGGACTCGAATCGCCTTACGTGTACTCCCAGTCTACCGAGTGCAAGCTTTTGGCCGAGCCGACACAGTTACAATCCGCACAGTCACGGACACATCCACGCACACTGTGCATGGACATGCCGCTCCCACGCACAAGGAACGCGTCGGCCCGACACAGCAAGAGCAAGGAGTCCATCCCCTGCATCCCACCTGCATCTCTGGGCAGTACACGGTCGCATTTGATTCGCGTTTAATTCCCCTATCCATCACCCGGGGACGCGCCACGTGGCCCTGTAACAAGCGGCCCGAGATCCCTCTTAACTAGAGAGCCCGAAGGCTCTCTATCGAGGGAGATCCGTGGGTGAAACTCCATGCGAACAGAAATTCTGCTATTAACCGAATAAAAATCACGACGTCTTAAACGAGGGCATTACGCAATCTCTTTCCGTGGTACAAAGAATAGATGCCTTTCTGCACTTTTAAACAGGCTTTAAGAATCCTCAAAAATAAAAATATTATAAAATCTCAAACAGTGATTCATCAATTTCCAGCTCTATGTGAAACTCAACCGTCAAAGGCTCGTAGTGATTTGATGATGGTTCTGATCTCATGCAGCTTGACGGAGTGGATAGCACATCACCGAGCACCTCCAACCATGCTTTTAATCTCCTAGAATCTGCAGTGGTGCTGCTGTTTCCTTTCGAACTAATCAACAACTTATCCTAAATCCTAATAGAAGGCAATGCAGGCCCTGTGTTCTGGACAGTACCGGCGCTTCTCTGTTATTAACGCACTACAGAAATTTATTTAGAACCTCTTCGAGACGCTATTATTGAATTTGCTATAGATCTGTAGGACAAAGAACGTTCCAGTAGTTTAATTGCTAAACTAATAAGAGAACGGCTATTAGTTTAGTATTCTACATGGTTCCTGATGTGCTTTTGATTAAATGTAATTCAGATGTATGGATGCTCGTTTCAATGACGTTCATATTCTGCAGCCTTCTCGAGCTGGCCATAGTCGGCTATAAGGTGCGAGACGAGAGTAAAGTAGTCACTAAAGCAAGCTCAAGGAAAGCGAAGGTTTGTTACATTGGCCTGCAACAGGCTCACATTAAATTTCTAAGAAATTTTTTTCGAGATAACCAACGTATTAACCACCCCTGAACTAATATCTTGTCATAGAAGGAGATGAAACAATGCGCAAGCAAAGCTACGAGTTCTTGCTGTTAGGGTGACCCTCAAAAAGCTTTACCTTTAGTCGACTATCGAATTGGCTTGGTAATAATCTTGATATCTCAGCCTCTGTTCATGATCCAAAATCAATTCCATTCGCATATTTCTCTGCAATATACCACAAAGCACGGAAAGACGAGCCGGAAATTAACACGGCACAACACAAAGCATCTCGACATCGTATAGCGGAGATCACTGGGCACAGGAGTGGGGACGAACGCCGACGTTGTCGTTGAAAGGAGCATAAGCACGGCGGTGAAGAGACTGGCCAGGCTCCCCGATGCAGCCGCGTCCTACGCCCATCCGGATGGTTGCTCTCGAGAGTTCTTTGTCTTCGCTTATATATTATACGTCCATTCTCCGCAAGTCCGTCTCCGAAAAAGAGAAGGGAAAGGGACCGCGAAGTTTCAAAAGAGACAGCCAACAAAGAGTAAAGTTAAACAGGCTGTACTCTCATGGTAAAACGGGGCTCACCACACACCTTTTCTTCATCCCTTCCAGCTTAAACATTATAGGCACATTTTAGGAAACAGAGCTTTCTCGTGCTATAGACAAGTACTGTCTGCGAAAATGACACGAGTCTTGCCTGGATGAAAACTTAATCTCAACCACTCTCCTTTCAATCACTAATCTTGCCAGGATAAAACTTGATCTCTACCACTTCCTTTTCAATCACGTATGACGTGTCACCTGTGACAGGCAAGCATAATAAAGGAAAAAGGCACAAAAATAGGCGACAGTCCACTCCTTTGCGAAATGCTCTGGGTGTTCTCCTTCTACGAGGTATTGTTCTGGTGTTAAGTTGTTCAAAATGTTTCCCGCTACTTCTGCAATTTTTCAAATCTAGTTACCTCTTTCCTTGCATTCAGCAACTAATGAGCACTATTGTCATCTACATCATACTGCCATTTATTAGGTAATTTGTAGATGCAACTTCTTTTAAATTTCTGGGGTTTTTATTTTAAAAAACTCAACGTTTTTCAAATTGCTCCCTACAGTCGGACAGCTTCGTCTTCAAATAACTGGACAACAAAAGGAACATATGAGAGCCTGTTGGAGTCATGTCCGATGAAAACGGCTTGCCAGAATACACCATTCGAAGCACTGGAGCTTTTTCCGAGTCTCCTTCGCAACGTGATCATCGTCGTAAAGGAAGAAGATTCTGTCTTTTTTCAATGCAGAGCTGCTTCGACGCAGCTTCCAGCTGCTTACAATAACCATCGCTAGTGATGGTAGTGTTTTCAGGTAGCCGCTCCCAGTGAAGCAGCTCCGTTTTCTTTGCAGTTCCACTAAAGATTGAGCATTAGCTTCCTTGTATTATGTTTCGGATTTGGAATTGGAATCCCTGGTTCACTGCGACTGGCACTGACGCTCTCGTGTGTAGTTAACGAAGACTACTCGTTCTTTGTCGCCAATGGCCAAGTTTTCGAGCCAAGGAAAATTCCGCCGGAATCATTGGAAGTTTCTTTATGCATCATTGTACACCTGAAGTCTTTGACCGCTAAGAACATGATTAATCCATGCGTCATATCTCCATATCTTATCGAGACCTAGGTGGCCAGGTATAGTGGTGTGACCGCACCCGAGTTTCTCTGCCAGCTCACGGATTCTATGCCGAGAATCATCATTATCCAGCTTCAGGATCCAACGCAACTGGCCTTCCAGACCAACTGGTCCGTGAAGTCCAATTTCTTCTTTTTTATACTTCCTGAACCGAACCTTTGCTGTGTCGTAGGACACAGTGGGGGGACCCTTCGCGTCACACAAGTTCCTTGCCGCATCGCTTGCATTGGCGTGCTTCTTCAATTCATAGAGCAGGAGTGCTCGCTTGAAAAGACTCTTTCGGTAGTCTTACAAGACCTATATATGTGCATTAGTTGAAACAAGCACTGCAGTATTAAGCACTAGTAGAATTAAAGCTGTCCCCAGAATTGAGAAGGTTCAAAATAAGTTTACTCGGAAACTGTTTGCTTGCACGGGGAACTTCTTATTCTCCAATATCCCTAATGCAGCTTTAGAAATAGATATTTGGATTTTCCATCCCTTGTATTGTATGTACGGTATTTGATGCTTGTCTCGTTCCCAAAATTCGTCGCCAACCTAGTGCTGCTGTGATTATGAAATTGTATACTTTGCCTTCCTGAACTAGAGATGGTATAACAAAAATAGCATTGCCTTGTCCTAGAACAACAGTTCGTGCTTTTTTCTCTACCCGCAGAGCAGCTAAGTCTTAAATAAGGATTAATTTCAAAAACTTTATCTTCACCTCAATTCAAGCAGTATGCATTTTACTTAAGTTTGACGGACTCTAGTCACTGAGATGGCCCCACCAAGTTCTTGCTTGATTGCGCTATTTTTCTTATGTTTGTTGTTTGTTTAGTTGTCTTGATCTACTTCTATCTCGTATCTGCCTTTTTCGACGTAATAAACACATATGTACACCATAGGTCAGCCTACATATATGCTGTTGATAGAACTATTTAGAACATATTCGAAAAACTGCGAAATGCCAAGGTGAGTGGCAGAAAACGTTTTGAAGGAGCTGGTGATTTGAGTGTGTATATGGCCACTATAACTACTTGCGGTGGTCGGCGAATGGAAATTGGTGTTTTATCCTTCGTAGACGAGTCTGATACCAATTTGCCTATCCCAGAAGAGTTTACTGCTCGGTTGGCCTGGACGTATAATCTGAGTCGAACTGCATACTACAAGCAGCACCTGCTCGAACTGCGCTATCACGTGCCCAACTTGTAAAAACAGTGGAATCAATATAGTTGAAAATATTCCAATTACTAACTGCTGGCACATGGAGGAATTGTATAGAGTATAATAATAGTGAAGCGGATGGATGGCTGACCGGGCAACATTCACCTTTCAGGCGAATCACACGGAGCCGATACGCTCACCACTGGAGTTCCCCTATTACTCAGCGTCGTTGTTACGTTTGTAACATGTTTATTTTCAAGATTTATAGACAACCGTTGCTTAATAGATGCTCTGCACCTCGATTGTATTTGTACGAAACTGGTTCTGATTTTAGCCTTTAGTCGATGGTTCTCCACGTGGTACTTCATTGTACGAGAAGCGCTTCATGTTTCCGCCCGGCTGCAATGCATCAAGATCGGTTAGTAAGGTAGGGGAAACATGACAAATGTTTTCCTATTCTACAAGTTGAAGAAGTTCGAATTTGGAGTTTGACCTTCATTCAGGGCTGTATTTTTACAGGTAAACGTAAATTATTTATGTGAGGGTACAGGTCGATGGTAGTTGCTAATGTCGAATTCATTTTCCAAAATAATCACTTTGAAGGGAGCTATAGAAAAGCAGTGCAAAGGCGTTCTTGTGCGCTTTTTTCCACGTAAAGACCAAAAGATGCGGCCCGTTACATGTTGCTAAAGAATTCGGAAGTCAGCTCTGAAAGCCACAGACATTTTGGCAATTGCAATGACTCGCGGTGGCCAGCCGAACAAGTCTGTGTTTTATTCTACAAGTCTTTCACCAATTCATCGACCTGGGTGAGGGAATGATTGGTTGGTAGGTTGGTGTTCTGAACACCCAAGAAAACGCCATAGATAAGATGTAGGTATTTCAACACCTTAAGGCACTCCTAGCAAGAAAAAATCACCAAAGTTGAGGATGTAGCGAGTTCTTTGATCCCAATCTCCCATCTATCTGGGCGTAGGAAAGCCTGCCTAGTACTATAGTGACTAACGATAGTAGTTATATTCCTGAGTGAATTCTGCTGTATGCTGAATAAAAATAAAAAGGAGAAAATGTCGAACGGGTTCTTACCCTGTTAAAGGCGTCCAATTATCTGGAAGTATTATCATCGCTCATTTTTTGAACATTTGCAGGCAAAAATCGGGTTATAGACAACTGCTACTTTCTGTGCTAAATATTTGATCGTAGTCGGAGGAGGCATTCCATCTTGCTTGTTCAACAATAGTGGCAGAATTAAAAATAGGCGGTAATGCAAAGACCACACGCCAAACAGGCTTATTAGTAGACGTTTTGTAATACTCTACTCAGGGGACATCACCCTAGGATAGATGTATAATGTGTTTGATTCGCTTTTTCAGCGAGCCACCCTCCTCACTAAAGTAGACCCTTTACCCATTGACTCTCTACCAAAAGGTTAAAACGCTTAATTGACTTTGCTGCGGAATCAAACAGATGCATATAGGGACGCCTTCTACCACTGACCAAGAACATAATTCCCCGTTCTCTCTCAGTTTTTTCTATCAGTTTTGTTCGCATTCCTACTGAAAAGGTTTTTTTGTCACCGAGTGTGACAAGTAGCGGAGTTTCAGGCCTCTGGCAAAAAAGGCTAAAAGTAAGCTTAACTAGTGCCATATCAAAGATATCTCTAATGCTCACTTTTTCAGTCGTCTCCAGCTTGGCCACCCGAAAAGATCGATTCGATATCAAGTATCATGTTTCCACTCAGCTTCTTCGTGTTCAACGTAGGCACCTGCTCATCTGTTCTTTGTGCTGTACTCCATAATGTTCTATAACATAGCAATTCGAGTATTTTCAGATAGTGTACTGGTCCTACTACTTACAACGCAAGCAAGAGATACTAGACACCATGAATAGATTATAGGAAGTTGATTGAAGAATCATGTACAAAGTAAATATGTCAAGAAAATAAAAATTCGTTCATTTCTACGAGTCTTAAAAGCAATGTGAACTGCATAGCGCAAGGCGTCGCATGTGATCAATGTTCTAGCGATCTATTTAGCTAAAAACCTCTATGCTAAACTTCTTCCGATAAAAGAAAATATAAGCCTATTGAAAACATTAACTGCCTTTCACATTCTGAATGTTGACAAGCATTGCTTTCTAATAATTTAACTTTATTCTATAAACGCAAGCATAAGCGTATGGCAGTATGCATAGGGTGAAGTTAGGCCAAGGTCGCTAAGGGCCCAGTGTATAATATAAAGGTGACATCAAGTGCATGAAAGTTTCACTGGCAACATCGTAAATGGATTAAAAGGAACTCTGCTAGTCATCGTTTTTTATTATGGCACAAGCTTGCAGAGATTGGAACGGCGAACGACTTGCGGAGAAGAGAAGATAGTGTTCTTTTTCGCTACGCGTTGGGTCCTATGCTGTGTAGTCCTCTGCATTTCGCAAAATATATTGTACCATCGAGTGGAAAGATTGTAATGAGGACTAGCAAAAGGACTCTATTCGACCGAAGTCTATAGGAGAATGGTAATCACGAAGGTAGGCAAGCGGCCCGACTCCCAACAAGAGTGCGAAGCACAGATGGTAAGGAGCCTTCGCCGCTGAAGGCGACACTGCCGGCACTCAACACGAAGAGGAGAATCGGCGGCTTGAGGAAAATCGACTAAGCGTCGGATCCGTACGGTGCCGCTATGGCACAGGATACTCTGTAAATTACTCTGTAAAATGGGAGTTCATCTCTTCAAATTTGTTTCAATTATTGCTATGAATGTAAAGAAGGAGAGGGTTTGTGTTTCCTTGTCTGACGGCTTCCCTGCGTTTTGTTGACGCCTACCAGAAGATTGTGAGGCAATTCTGGCAAGTTACGCCACATGGCGTAATTTGCCAGTATTGCCTCACAATCCCCATGATGATCTGCCTTCAGGCAACGGCAACAAAGACCTGTTTTGGAGCTGTCGGTGTCCTAGTTATAGTGACTCCATGGCCTGAGCCGTCCAGGCTCCCTATAACTAGGACACCGACACAGCATCATTATGTGTGGTTTGCTTAAACCAAACGTAGTAATTCGTCCTTCATGCTCATCTAGTATCTCTAAAAGTGCTTGTAGAGCAGCGTTGTTATCTACTTTGATGTATGACGCAGTGTCGTGAAATGATTCAATCACAAAATTTTGCTGAAGAGTGCTAGGTATGAAGCTGAGAAGCTGACCGATAGTTTTGATAAGGAAGCAGGAGATACGGGTGGTCAGTCCGTCAACACAGCTTATGATCTGCCCGATTTTATATGCATCCGCATTCAAATTCGAGTTTCTGTCCTTTTTGGACAATTTATGTGTTTTGACCAGATGATAGAAAACAGGGCAAGTAGGCGTGTCCAATTTCAGCCTTTGGACAAATCGCCAGCCGATTCACCAACAGATTTCCAAGCAGCGTTTAGCCTGCATATAAAATTGTCTCTCTGAAGACTCCGCATATCCCGTAAGGTCAGCGAGATGGTGCTCTGACATATGCCGATCAAGGAGTCTTGGACAAATCACGAACTTTCCACCTTTATCACTTAGGGTAATTCGTATTTCGTTGCGAGCTATTCGGGCACGCATTTCCTAAGTCCTTCCCACTACACGTTTGTCAAATTCGCGGTTCTATCGCGACTGTGTCTAAGGAATACGCGCAGCACCTCCGATGACAGAATCCTGAACT
Organism: Heligmosomoides polygyrus polygyrus; assembly: GCA_947396885.1. NCBI lineage: Eukaryota > Metazoa > Nematoda > Chromadorea > Rhabditida > Heligmosomidae > Heligmosomoides > Heligmosomoides polygyrus. Next base: position 24,148,042 of record OX377201.1, on the reverse strand, counting down.
TGACATCAACTTCCGGAACAGGCACTCCTTATGGAAAGTCCGTGGAAACGGAATGGGAGATAGCACATTTTGCAAGGATCCTTCGTATGCACGAGGTTTAGGATGGTTCCCAGCTTTCGCTCTAGGCTGATCTCTTAGCCTGTGTATCCCGCCCACAACTTTACGGTACGTTGATCCATTCACTTGTTGATAGTGAAAGCGATGGACCTAAATTCAAGAAGCCCAACGCTTTTGAGGAAGCGAGCACATTGCCAATAAGAGTGACTCTTGCATGCTCATCAAAGTGGCAGTCGCTCGCTGAGATTTTTGACTCCAGATAACTGAGAAACTACGGTGGAATGCCTCCTATCAGGCAAAATTTCCCTGTTTTCACTCCTAAGAGTATTGAACTTTCCGCAGGAAGTGGATTTAGTTCTTTCTCGGAGGGTATCACAGATCTGCTTTGATCCGCTCTAAATCCTTCTTCAGATGACACTTTCCAAACGATCTTCAAGAAGGACTGCACTCAGGCGAGATTTTACCAGGGCAAACTACTCTGACATACTGGGATATTTGGAAAATTTCGACTTGTATGGCTCTCTCAACAGCGTGGAAACAGTAGATGATAAATATGAAATAGTCGTCGGAGTACTACAACACTGCGTTGAGCGGTTTGTACCTAATATAAAAACCAGGTCTAAGAAGCCGTTCTTACCACCTACACCTCACAACATACAACTAGGATTCTCAGAGTGACCGAGAATGGTTCGAAGCTAGGCAAACAGATAGCCCGGTAGAGTAGGAACAATTCCGCTATTTGTCTGCGAAGTTCGAGAAGAAGCTAAAAAACACAATGTCTAAGCTGAAAAGAAAACTGTGGATTCGAGTTGTAAGTATACATTCTACAGGCTTCTGAAGACAAAAACCCGTTTTTTTTTCGTTTTCGACAAAAATCTAGTCAAGATAGCAGCTTTGCGTTCTTCCAATGGAGTAGTTTTTTGCAAAACGACAAGGACATGGCCGAGCTTCTTGCGAGCATCTTTGAGAATAACCCAGGATATGTCCAAAATACGTCATCTGAGCAAGCGCAACAAAGAATACCATTATTTTATTGATGGAACTTCTATTATTCTAAGGAAATAGAGAACTGGTGCTTTGCGATAACAAATAATCAAAAATTTTACAAACACTGCGAAATGTTTGCTAAAAAGGCTGCACGAGTGTTATACTAATTGTACAGAAAGCTGCCGACAACAAATACTGCTGTTCTTTTCACACGCTTAGAAGTCCTATATCAAACCTATCCTGGAATACGGCAGCACTCCTTCCGAATCCCTACACGGGTAAGCTCTACACCAGTAAGCTCATTAATATGCTAGAAAAGGTTTAAAATAACTTACTAGGAGACTTATGATACCTGAAATTGGTTTTACTTACAAACTTTCCAGTTTAGAGTTGAATTGAGTATTTTTAGATGTCTTGAGGCTATATTAGATTTCTTGTTTCTTGCTGATTGTCTCAAAGGAAGGAACAGATCTAGCAGTGAAAAAGTAACGTCGCCAATTATGTCTGACTCTACCGATGTCAAATTTATCGGTGACGCCTCGAGTTATTGCGGTTCTCAGGGCAAGAATATCTCCAACCTTGATGCTGTCCTACCAAATGCGATCTTATAAAAAAGCAAAAGACCGTTTATCTTCCTTCTGATGGCAAGCGACTTCAAGCCAAAATTCAGATCACGGACAGAACTGGGTGAAATTTGGTCATAAGTGAAACCAATTGCGGGTATCATAAGTTTTCTAGTGAAGTTAATTTAAACCTTTTCCAGCATATTAATGAGCTTACTCGTGTAGAGCTTGCAGGGAATCGGGAGGAGTGAGTGGAGTGATTCCAGAATCGGTTTGATATAGGACTTGTAGGCGTGGAAAAGAACAGCAGTATTTGTTGTTGACAGCTTTCAGAACAACTTGTATAACACTCATGTAGTCTTTTTAGAAATCATTTCGCAGTGTTTGCAAAATTTTAGATTATCTGTTATCGTATCATTGGTAATATTATGACATAGCGGTGGTGCAAATACGTGTCGTTGAAAAACTAGCACATATGAAGGCGTAAATAGACAGCCTTAGTTTGTTGTAAGCACTATGATCTAAAAGTGACTCCTGTGATTATGAAAAAGCGTAACAATAAAATGATATGTGCAAAAATATTGGCAGTGAGCGAACTCAAACTCAAAAGCTCGGAGGTGTGCTCTTATGAGGCGACACTCCTACAGACTACCACCTAGGCACATCTCGTGGGGTGTCATAGGGTTTGGTGATTGTTGCGCACACGTCTTTACTCCTCTTTTCCTCGTCTTTAAACTACCGTCCCGCAAAAACTAACTGCAATTCTGGACTCCGCTCACACGACCCCACATACGTGCAAAATAGCATCACAAGAGCTCACCTTCTTCTTCTTCTCCTGAGCGTTTACACCAGCGCAGTGCAGGGTCCGCTGTTCTTGTGACCTGTCGCCACCTCATCCTATCAAGGGCTTCATCTGCCGTGACATTGACTTCGGCGAGATCTTTCTTGATGACGTCCTTCCACCTTTTTCTTGGGGTTCCTCCCGGACGTTTTCCGGGTGCCTATCTAGGGCCAACCTTATGGAGTGGTCCTCTGGTCTTCTGAGGACGTGTCCATACCACCTCAAGCGCTGCTAACTCATCTTCACCTGGATCGGAGCTGTCTTCATCACTGTCCTAACATCCTCATTTCGCACCCTGTCCCGACGGGTCCATCCACATGCCCACCTCAGTATCCCCTTTTCCGCAGCGTGCAGTTGCCGCTCCTGCGCCTTACCCAGGGCCTGCCGTAGAGGAGGGCAAGCCTCACAGCTGTTCTATAAAGCTTGCCTTTCAGCGTTCTGGAGCATTCTTCCACCTTTTCGATCGTTTCCTCATGGCAGTTACGATCGATCCATCGCACTGCTCAAGGCTCGTGCACAGTTCGACAGCGCAATGAACCACCCATGTTGTAGCATAGGCGGTTCACTGCGCGGTGCCACAGCGCGGAGCCACCGCGCGGTGAGGGGCCGTGCACACTCACCGCGCAGTGCCACCGCGCAGCGCCACTGCGCTGAGGGAATTGGAGCTCCCATTTTCACTGCGCTGTGCCGTGGTGTGGCGTGTGGCTTGCGGGATTGCGTACCATGCGCTTGTTGGACGCCCCTCTGCTGGCAATCTTCCAGCTACGCAGCGCTACCGCACCGCGCCGACGTGGGGGATGTGGCAAAAAATGAACCCCTCAGCGCGGTGCCACAGCGCAGTGAAACTGTGCACGAGCCTTCAGAGCTGACGAACTTCATCTTCTTCGCGTTCAACCGTAGGCCGTTGTCTGCGAAGGCTCTCTGCCACAGCTGCACCTTCTCCTCCAGCTCCTCCCGGTTGTCGGCTCGTAGGGCGAGGTCGTAGAGGATCGTCTTGAGAGGGTCTTCCTCGAGGTGGTTCACTATAAAGTCAAGCGTCAGCACGAAGAGGAACGGACTGAAAGCCGACTCTTGATGCACCCCATTGTGATCTCCACTTCCCATGCTACGTATCGCCGCTCGTAGGCCTTTTTTTCTCCCGATATTTCTCCATCACCTTACGTGCGATGAAGTTGGCGACTGTGGTGGACCTCTAGGGCATGAAGCCCCACTGCAGCTGGGAGACGGGTTCCATCTCCCTCAGCCTCGAATCGACCAGTCGTTCGTAGATCTTCATCGTGTGTGAGATCAGTTTGATCTCTCGGTAGTTCGAAAAAAGCTCACCATGCGTAGGGAACCTTTCCTTATGAGTAGGAGGGTCAGGAGATACAAACTGTGGTCACGCCTCTCGCCGGGAGTCTAACAGCTGCCTTGCGAAGCATTTGAGAAGCAAAACAAAATTTTCCGATCCGTCAGACAGCGGGTGTACCTCCTGCCGACGAATATGACACCTAGAATGTGAGCACGAGAGAAAGTTTGGTTCTGTATTAATGCCTTCAGCCTGTATTAATGCATTCAGTCTGTATTAATGCTTTTAGACTGTATTAATGCTTTCAGTCTGTAATAATAAACGACAACTTTCCACCATATTATCCATATTTCCAAGCGGCGTTCCCCAAGAAACATGTTTTTGTCCCCTTTTGTTCATAATCATCATTAACGACTTACACAGCGTTCTTCCTTCCAGTTGCTGCTGCAGCATTTATTTCATCCTTTTACGCTGCAGGCAGCAAAATATTTAAGTCAATGGCTACAAGCTTCAAGACTCAAAAGATGATGTTGTGGAGTGGTCGAAAGGGTGGTCCTTAGAGATTTCTGCTCAAAAAACCGCTGCCATCCCTTCAGGACGTCACCACCCTAATGTATCGTTCAAGTTACGAGGTTCTACCTTGAAATGCTCTGACAAGATTTTTGGCCAAAGCATTATCTACGACAAAACCCTCAGTTTTTAAGAATGTATCCACAAAAGAGTGAGGAAATTGCTCAGGTGTACGAACTTCGTCCTCAGATCTCTCAGAATGCGAGATCCAGCAATGCCTTTTAGGCTTTTTTTCTTGTATGTAAGGCCGCTATTAAAGTGTTGCTCACCGATATGGTCACCGCAAAAGAAAGCGCTTACAGCCAAAATTGAAAAGATCCAAAAAGTTTAACATTTCCGATGCGCTCAATTGGGCCTTTCTTACGATGAGCGGTTGTCTAGACTTAGCAGTCCGAAGCAATAGAGTTCAGACGTAAGATAGCTGACTCTACGCTAATGTATAAGCTGACAACAACCGAGATTCTTCTTGGCATTCCCGGACTATCGGTAGATTGATGGGCCAGCCATTCCGTATAAGACCTCAAAAGCCTAATTCGACGATCTATGAAAACTCATTTCTTGTTCGAAGGGTTACAGAGTTTGGAACATGCTACATCCTCTTCATTCATAGAAAATCTCACGCATTCCAGACCAGTTTAGCCCAACAACTAAGTAGTGATGCGTTAGCTAATGATGTGCACCAAATCTGACAGGGAAAGGTTCCCAACTCAAAGTGAGCTTTTGAGATGCTATTTTAACAGGATGTAGGGTCCTGTGAGCGGAGTCCAGAACCACAGTTATTTTTTGCTGAACTCTTTTTTAAAGACCTGAAAAGGAGGTCAGAAAGCGCGCGCACCTATCATCAATCCTTACGACACCCTGCAAGATCTGCCTCGATGGCGCAGTTGGTAGGAGGGCTGTCTAATGTGTGCACACCGGCGGGGTTTTGAGTTCTGGTCTGCGTGCTCATGTTTTGCACACATTAGTTTCTTGTTCTTACCTCTCTCATGATCACAGGAGTCAATTTTAGACCACCGATGTTTACAACGATCCAAAGCCGTCTATGTGCGCCTCATATGTGCTAGTTTTTCAACAATGCCCTTATGCGTCATATCATTTCTCTGAAAGTAAAAAGTCACGGCTTGCTCTTCCCTTGCGCTCAACAGCTATGGTACAAATCTATGACACAAGCAAAACACAAGTGCGTATATCTGCAAAGATTGCGTTCAATAGGATCCCCATATCTCGAGAGATGGCCTCCAGGAGGACTCCTTTTGTGGCACTCGCACCGCAGTCTCTCTCCTTGTCGGAGAAATGAAATCCGGTGTGAAGGTGGAAAGTGGTCGGCCAAGAACACGTTCAGTTGAAGCGACATTTTTAGCATTCATATGATAAAGGATAAAGGACGGCGTTACTCAATCCCTTCTGGGATACGCCAGCGCATTCTACTTCTACGGGATGTCGTGGAGGCGATTTGAATGCGTATCTGGCCATACGACTTGCGGTGGCCAGCCGATGAACAAGTCAGCGCTTTATCCTTCCCAGGCACGTCTGGTACCAGTTCACCGACCCCGGAGGAATGGAAGGCTTGGTTGGCCTGGGCGGGAAATCCGAACCAGGAACCTGGTATCGGGTGCACGCGACAGTCGCGCCTCCTCCGGCTGCGCTACACGCGCCCTTTTAGCGCACATATGCGCCGATATGGCCGAGTTCATGATGCTCAACCTAATACACGTATTTGTGTGCAGTTACGGTATTATTCGTGACATGGTATAATATAGTTGGCGGTGCAGATAGGCAATATTGAAAAAACTATCACATATGAAGGGCACATATACATATAGGTAGACTAAAATTTCGCAGAAAGTTTCAAAGTTTTGATTGAACAAAATTTATTCTGACGGTTTTCATGTAGAAGAAACTTACTTCGATTTGGAGAAGTTCGTTTTGGTTCAAATGCTTTAGGCATATGGTGGCATTGATTTGTTTTAAGCACTGATGATCTAAAGTTGACTCCTGTGATCGCGAAAGTGAAAGCGAAAAAAGAAAGCGTAACAACAAGAAACGAATGTGTGCAAAAACACCATCAGCACGCGGACCCGAACTCAAAACCCCGCTGGTGTGTACACATGAGGCAGCACCAACTGCGCCATCGAGGCACATCTTGTAGTGTGTCGTGGGAGTTGGTGATGGTTGCGCGCACGCTTCCAGACCTCCTCTTCAGGTCTTCAAAAAACGTTCAGCAAGAACTATCTGTGGTTCTTGACTCCGCTCACAGGGCCCTTCATCTCAAAATAACATCGCAAAAGCTCACCTTGAGTTGGGAATCTTTCCTTGTGAGATCTCAGTAGGCCATACGCACAATTATAGCTACACTGTGGTTGATGAACCCTGCACTTGAGTGCCTCCACACTGACCGACACCCCCTGCTCAATGGCGCTGTCTTGGTGCCCCATAAAGAGGTCTTCTAGCTTAGCGACCTGCTAAATCTTTATTAAAATGAGATGTTATTTTCGCGGTTTTTTCGCCCTCTCCGTCCACTGGTAGTGGCTCGTTTGTTCCTCGTCGGTCGGTCGTTGGAGCCTGGAGTTTGGTGTTGACCGGAGCCGCTTCCGTGGCTGCCTAGTGGTCCGTTCTAGTAGGTCTCCGTCTGCGGTCCATTGTAGGAAGCGTAGTGAGCAAGGATGTGCGGAATCTCCGTTTCCGTGTTCCGAATTCCAGTTTCCGGCCGTTTAGGGCTCTTCCGTTCCGTTCCGTGTTCCGCCTGTTTTTGAACCGGAAGGCGGAAACGGAAATGGACACTGTTCAACACTAGTTTTCTGTTGAACGCAATTAGCTTAGCAAGTAAAACGGATTCTTCTTCATATAATTGTAAGAGAAATACTGTTTGACAATTATATTATTGATATTTTTGATATTGGTTAGCTTACCAAAAAACTCAAAAATGGAAACGACAGAGCGCAAGGCAAAACCAATGTGAGAGCAAAGGGTGTGTATGGATTGTGTGCTAAGAAAATGCACTCAACATTTGAATGACCATAAAATTCTTGATCCATTAATTACAAGTAGCTACAAAAACTTTGTGAGCAGATAGCGCAGTATCACAAACAAAGGGTGAAAGCTGAAACAGAGGGTTCAGTGAAGGTTGTGGCATGCGGTTTTCTGCTCCAAGATCACATTAGTGTTTCTGATCAAAGGTGCCAATTTCAATTTTTAATTTCGTTAGGTGTGGTGTTCATCCATATGGAGTTATGCGCTTCATTTTTTTTTAAATGAAGCATCACGAATACCTACCATGAGCTGTTATTTTGATTGATTAGGGTGACTTATTGAATTCTGTCCAACTGTGTAGTCCTTATATCAGGGAGATTCTAGGCTGGCACAGACTGGATATTCCTACGGAAGTGTGAACTTACCATGACTAATCAGTCATCCAGTTATCATCTTAGATCCCAGATTGAATTCTGAGTACTGTTATAGTTTTGGTGATTAGAATCTAACTGCTAGGTATGCAGATATCAGTGCAGTCATCACATCGTTCATGATGCCACAGGCTTCGAAAAATAATGAGAGGAATGTCTTTCCTGGTCGGAAAATGATCTAGTTGACTGCTCCAGTTTTAGACTTCATCCGAGTGAGTTTTTAAATGTTGATCTGTAGGTAACCTGAAGTGGTTAAGTCGGTTAAGCTTACTGTTCAAAAAACTACAGCAGCAAAATACAGCGAAAAACCGTTGCAGGAACTAGGTATGCAAACAGCGGAGAGACTGCATGTTGAAATAGTGAGAAATAGTGACACGGGACCCTGAATTTGTTCTCGCTTATTGCTCTAGCCACAGCTAAAAGGTTATCATAACAATATTATGAATTCCATTCATGCTTTGTTATGTTATGTTATGTCATGATGACGGTGAGCATGAATCTGTGGAAGATTCTGCTGCTCGCAAAGTTCTGAGCAAGAAAAATAGCAACGGAAGCCGCCCCTGACGCAGTTTAAGATCCACTTTTGAAAAAAAGGCGAACATGCATCGTTTCCGTTTCCGTTTTCCGGCCATTTTAAGCGTTTCCGTTCCGCCTTTCGTCTTCCGCTTTTCCCAGGAAAATTTCCGCACATCCCTCATCCTACTTTACGACCCGCTAATATGCGATCGTAAAGAATTCTAGAAAGATCGGTGGCTGAATAATGGGGATGTATAAGTAAAGATATTAGGTCCTTGATTATGAGTGTGGTAGTGTTGTACATATAATCATACTATTCCAGAGAAGACAAACAGCTCGATGCATCCCGTGGACGCCCAGCAATATGATCATCCAGAAAACACCAGTCATTATTTTTTCGCAGTGCTTCTGTTTTCATTATTAGCGTATCTTCCTGACAACATGCATTATCATTGCAATGCGGGGATTCCTCTATGTCGTAAATAGCAGTGGACGCCCTAATGTTCAATCCAGCTTCTGCCCATAGCCATTGGAGGACATATAATTGGACGCTCAAGACCTACTGTAGGGGTAGCCTCGGGTGGTGAAATAGTACCAGTTTAAAGAGGTCTTTAAATACAAGGCTCGCTTGTCATGGTTATCTCCTATGACAGTAGTATCATGCCCATCTGCTTATCATCTGACTTAAGGGTACGCAAACTGCAGATTTGTACTTTCTAAACAAAAATAGAGGGAATGCATGTAAGCAGCGGTATTGCTCCAGCTGAGCAATTGCTAGCGTTCTTCTTTCGTTCTTTTGGAATAGTTTTCTCACTTCTCTTAGTTGTCGGCACTATTTCTCTCTCCTCCCATTGAGTTTTTGTTTCAGTATTTCTCAGCCAATTACTCTATTTTCTCATTCAGTGTGTATCTGTGTCTTACCAATAGCATTGGCAAGAATAAATGAATGAAGCCCAACAGTACGCAGTATTTTGTGCAGTATTCCCTTTGCGGCATCTCGCCTCTGTCAAAGGCAGCCGCGGTAATCGCGGCATGGCGATACATATGCCGCAAAACTCTGCCTCCGTCCTGACGGTCCTGTGTTAGCTCCTAAATTTTTGCCGCTCCCAACGTGATCGTCGAACCGGCTTCAACTCAGATGGTAGCATACAATACTCAACACATACAACACTTTCTCATAGACACGCAGCCAGCCAGCTGAATATCTAAAAGTCTTGGACACATTAAGCGGCTAAAAGTATGTTAGATAGTCTTGAATTAACTCCTGTGTGTAATACAGTCCCCCATCGTTATAACGCCTCCGGATAAGACGCGAATCCCGATATCACGTAGATTTTCTCTGGCCTGTCCAGCTTACCTTTACGCCAATACAAATCAAGCCCGCTTAAGACGCGTCGGATGCAACGCTACTTCTGTTATAGCGTGGTTTTGGGAGGAATTCTGCGTTCCATATGACTCCCGCTATAACGCAACCCGCGGTCAGTTCCGGTCCCACACTGAAAATGAAGACGAGCAAGATACCGACCGCGTCTGCGATCAAACCAACCCTTCTATTCCCTCGTTCGTAGTCGTGACCAGCAATTATGCGACAATGAATTAGTAATTAGTATAATTATTTATACCTTTTTTATGCGGGCGTGGCCCACAAAAGTATTCATAGTCAGAACATGTCGAGTACAGTTTAAGACTCTTTGTATTCGTTAGAGGCTGCCGTAAATTGGGGGTTTCCTCTATTAGAAACGATAGGTGTGGATTAAAGCTCAGATTATTGAAAACATTATCCTACAAATTTGCTCTACGCTTAGAGCAGCTGGTATAGATGCCACACACCGTTACGTGATATTTTGTTGCCATCAAAACGTTTGTGCCATGCGGGACTTGCACCTGTCTATCCTCTGCCTTTCGTGTACGATTACAGCAACAACGCTGTTTGATCACATGAAACATCACGATATCATGGAAGAGTGCTGAGAGGCCACAGCAACGAGGATATGGCGGATGCGGCGGGCGACAGCGCTGATAGCGTAGAGTGTTAATATCCTGCCAGGAAGGTAGAGAGTGCGGTGCGGATCCATGTCCCGCCTGGCGCAAAAGTTTTGATGGCGGCAAAAGATATTGTAACACCAGGTTACACAGTTTTGCTGTTGATCACTTCCAACTTTCCTCTGGTACTCGTTATTCCTCACACATATATGTATGTCACACTTATGCACACAGCAGAGGATATCTCTGAAGGCAGAACTTCATTTATAATATAAAATTGATGCGTTTATTCCCACTCTCTTCTTGGTCACATATTTCATTGCTATATAGCAATATTTAGCCATTGTATGCGATTCTAAATAAATCTACGCGTAAAATAGTCTAAAAAAGGTCAGCTTCGGTTAGGACGCAAGTCCTGCTATTACGGATTTTCTCCGGTTCCTTTAAACGCGTTATAACGAGAGGGGAGTGTAAATGTGCATGGTCGAGGTGAGTACTTGGAGAAGTCGTTATCCGTTGGCGCGAAACGCCAGGTAGTCTGATACATTGTCCATTGTCACCGCAACACCACGAGTAGCAACATTTCCATAGGAATGAATCCCACAGAGAGAAAAGGACTTAAGTTAGGTAATCATACCTTAGAATTGTGTTTGAACACTGAGGTTCTGATCGCGGGCTTGCTTTCCACCCTTGGTGATGTGCGTTTTGGTACTCACATTTATAAGATATGTGACAAAGGCTACACGCTTATCTCCTCGCTCTCTGGATACCAAAACGGAGCAAGTGATCCAAATCCTCAGTCGTAGGTCCTTCTTTAGAATCCATCGATTGATAGGAGCTCTTCCCAGAATATCATATTTCATGCATAAAAAATGCAGTGTAGGTCATGAAGAACGAGACAGTGTTTCTGCTTTCCGCAGTTATGAAGAGAAACAATGATTTTGTCTTGTTCTTCGTTTAACGAAAAATTTAATAACATTTTATTGTGGTTTTATTCGTCTGCCACTTGATCAAGTTTAAACTACTCAGTGGCTGATTGTTAGTTACATCGTCAGGTAAATCATCCTGCACTACACTTCAGCAGAGGAGTTATGCTCCGCGTCTTCATTTCTCCACTCCACATGTTTGTTACACATAAGCGACCTACGCCTATACTGGGTTTCGCTCAAAAAATCAACGACTTTTCTCACCTGAACGACAGTGACTCACTGGGCACGTGATCATTCCAAGCTAAGAGAACATAATATAACCAATCTTAATTTTTGAACCACGGATCTCCCTCGATAGAGAGCCTTCGGGCTCTCTTGTTAAGAGGGATCTCGGGCCGCTTGTCGCAGGGCCACGTGGCGCGTCCCCGGGTGGTGGATAGGGGAATTAAACGCGAACCAAATGCGACCGTGTACTGCCCAGAGACGCAGGTGGGATGCAGGGGATGGACTCCTTGCTCCTGCTGTGTCGGGTCGATGCGTTCCTTGTGCGTGGGAGCGGCATGTTCGTGCACAGTGTGCGTGGATGTGTCCGTGACTGTGCGGATTGTAACTGTGTCGGCTCGGCCAAAAGCTTGCACTCGGTAGACTGGGAGTACATGTAAGGCGATTCGAGGCCGCCTTAAGTCTCGCCCCGTCCCTTCGGGCAGTCTGGCTGGCTGCCCGGAGTACCCCGCCCGCACGACAGAGCCTGACTAGCTACCCGTGTTGTATTCCAGTCAAACACAGCAGCACTAAAGGGCCTCATTCCCCTGACCCCGAAAGAGCCCCCATTTCTGCAGCGATGGGAAGGACGAGTACGGAGAGGCTGCTAAAATCTCAGGGCCTAACCAGGCTGCGCAAACTGAGAAGGACTAGGATGACGATCTGTACTTACAACGCCCGCACGCTTGCGTCCGAAGCATCCGTCGAGGACCTGATGATGCAAGCCAGGAAGATCAAGTACGACGTCATCGGACTGACCGAGACGAGAAGACACCACCCCCTACACGCCGCCTACGACTCCGGAGAAGAACTGTTCCTCGGAACATGCGACAGCAGGGGAGTAGGCGGAGTTGGTGTCCTCGTCAACACGCACTTGGCCATGAACATCGATTCGTACGAGTCTCTGACTAGCCGAATCGGACGTCTGCGACTGAAGCGATGTGGCTCCGTGCCAGCCTTGACTGTGTTCGTCGCGTATGCCCCAACATCCGACTACGACGACGAAGACGTCGAGGCCTTCTACGTGGAGCTGGAGAAGTTCTATAAGGAAGATCACACCTTCTACAAGGTGATCGTCGGCGACTTCAACGCCAAGATCGGGCCACGAAGGTCGCCGGAAGAACTTCACATCGGAACCCACGGTTTGGAGTGGAACGAGCAAGGTGAAAGGCTGTCTGAGTTTATCATGTCAACCAAGACCATCCATGGAAACTCGCAGTTCCAGAAGCCTCCCTCCCTACGATGGACCTGGGAATCCCCCGGTGGCCAGTTCCACAACGAGATCGACCACATCATCTTCAATCGCAAGTATTGTCTGACCGACGTCTCCGTTGTGCCCAAGTTCTACACGGGGTCGGAACACCGCCTCCTTCGCGCGAGGTTCCGCTTTTCGCGTCAAGGAGAGAAGGCCGCGAAGTTCAAGAAGAGGAATCCCAGAACGACCATCAACTGGGATCTCTACACCTCTCTTGTCGGCCTTTGGGAAGATGCCGTCATGGACAACGTCGACGAGGAATACGATCGCTTCGTGCACCATCTCCACGATAGTGCTAAGGGAGCCGAGAGCTTGAAGACCACCAAGAGACGCCTGTCTCCGGAAACTCTCGAGCTGATACGCCAGCGTGGAGCAGCACGAGCGTCAGGCAACTACCAACTGACGTCCGAGCTTGCAAAGCTATGCAGAGCGGCGATAAAGGAAGATCTCAAGGAGAGAAGGGCGGAAGTGTTGGCTGAAGCAGCAGAGGCAGGGCTGAGCATTCGCAATGCCCGCCGGAACTTCGCCAACTTCAAGACCAAGATGACCGCTCTCCGACGTCCTGACGGAACCACCACCTCTTCCAGAAGGACCATGGAGAAAGTCATCCACGACTTCTACTCCGATCTCTTCGATAGCCACGTCCACCTGCCCCCATGCCATCTTCCGCAGGATGGATACGTCGTTCCCTCTGTTCTCCCTTCCGAGATCCGACACGCCATCTCGTCGGTGAAGAAACGTACAGCACCCGGTTCTGACAGGATCAGAACTGAACACCTGAAGAACCTCCCGCCAGCGCTCATCAACACCTTGGCGCGGCTCTTCACACGCTACCTGTCCGAATGCAAGGTTCCATCTCAGTGGAAGACCAGCAAGACCGTTTTGCTGTACAAGAAGGGAGACGTGCACGACATTGGCAACTATCGCCCGATCTGCCTGTTGTCCGTAGTCTACAAGCTGTTCACTCGAGTCATCCTGAATAGGATTAGTAGAACGCTGGACGAAGGACAGCCATGCGAACAAGCAGGATTTCGGAGAGGATTCAGCACGATCGACCACATACACACCATTACGAAGCTCATCGAAGTGTCGCGAGAGTACAAGCTGCCGCTGTGCCTTACGTTCATTGACCTGAAGAAGGCATTCGACTCCGTCGAGACTGAAGCGGTCATGGAAGCCCTGCTCACCCAGGGCGTTCCTACTCAGTACATCAGAGTCCTTCGAGAGCTGTACAGTGGATTCACGACCAAGATCTCACCATTCTACAACGACGTCGTCATTGACGTGAAGAGAGGGGTTCGACAAGGGGATACCATATCCCCGAAGCTCTTCAGCGCCACCCTCGAAAACGTCATGCGCGAACTAGAATGGGAAGACATGGGAGTGAAGGTCGACGGCCGGCAACTGCACCATCTTCGCTTCGCTGACGACATCGTGCTCATAACCCCGAGCATCAGTCAGGCGGAACGAATGCTGGCCGACTTCGATCGTGTATGTGGAAGCGTTGTACTGCAGCTGAATCTTACGAAGACGATGTTCATGAAGAACGGATGGGTTTCTGATGCCCCATTCTCGCTCAACGGAACGAACATCTCCGAATGCTCCAGCTATGTGTATCTGGGTCGCGAAGTCAACATGACCAACGACCTAGCACCAGAGCTGAGCAGAAGGAAACGAGCGGCTTGGGGAGCTTTCAAGAGCGTCGAAGAAGTCGTGAAGAAAACGAAGAACGTCCGACTCCGTGCCCACCTATTCGACTCCACTGTTCTTCCTGCCCTAACATACGCCTCAGAGACCTGGGCTATACGAAAGCAGGATGAGCACGCGATCAGCGTCGCGCAGCGTGGAATCGAGAGGACGATGCTCGGAGTGACACGACTCACGCAAGTGAGAGAAGGTCTCCGGAGTTCCGAGCTTCGCCGACGTTCGAAGATCAGAGACGCTGTCGCATGGGCCAAGTCGTCGAAAATTAGGTGGGCCGGCCACGTAATGCGATTCGCAGACACCCGCTGGACGAGAGCCGTCACAGATTGGATTCCGCGGGATGTCAAAAGAACACCAGGACGCCCACCAACGCGTTGGTCGGACTTCTTCGTGAAAGCCCTGAACGACCGATATGACGCTCTTCGTGTCCCTCGAGCGAGGAGGATCCATTGGACCACTCTGGCACGCGACAGGGACGAATGGAGACGCTGCTGGCGCCCGCTCGAGCAAGTCGATGATCAACGGGACGACAGGTGATACAGGTGAATTTTTGAACAAATCTTCCGTCTTTTATACGATGTAGACAACGGTATAGCCTTCCACTCCTATTGGTCCTGTAGTGTGCGAAGGTGTAGCAACCCGTTGTCCAGGAATCTTGTAAATGGGACGGGGTCTCGCCTCATTTCACTGAGTTCAGGAACACCAAAGAAGGGATGCCTGGCGTCTGCAATAATGACATATAGATAGCTTGGAAAGTGTGTACAAACCTTTGATCACAAATTGTGACTGATGAGAGTATTCTAAACAACAACAACGGGAGAATTTCATCTTACTTCTTTGGAAAATTCCTTTTCCTAACAAAGAAGTTGTTGTTCTACAACGGCATTACCGGCAATAGTTTAAGCATTCAAAGTACAAGTCTGCCGAACCTTGAGTCAGATGATAAGCAGATGGGCATGATAGTACTGCCATAGGAGGTAATCATGACGAGGGAGTCTTGTATTTCAAAGACCTCTTTAAGGGTGCTACGCTCCCGAGGCTACACTTATAGGAGGTCAGCACCCAATTATATGTCATCCAATGGCTTCGGGCGAAGCCTGAATTGAACATTAGAGCGTCCACTGCTATTTACGATATAGAAGAATTAAGCTCCGCGTTGCAACAATTGTGAATGTTGTGAGGAATGCTCATAATGAAAGCAGAAGCACTGCGAAAAAATAAACACCGGTGTTTTCTGGATGACCGTATTGCTGAGCGTCCAGGGGATGTATCGATCCTTTGTGGAATGGTATGATTATATGTACAACACTAATACGCTCATCACCAAAAACTTGATTTGGTTTCCGGTCACATATAAATAACATCGTTCGTAAGGCCCTTGGTTGTGTTTTTATCTTTCGAAATGTTCACTCCAGTGATGAAAGGATCTTTTCAAGACTATATCAGGCTTATGTGCTCCCTCAATTGGAGTACTGCTGTCGGGTTTGTAGCCCTTATAGTAATATTAATAGATAATAATAGAAAACTTCAAAGGCAGATCGAAAATGTTCAACAAACTTTCACCAGAATTCTGATGTATAGAACACACAACTTGAATGGCCATAGCCCTTTACCCAACTATACGTCTAGATTGAGAAGGTTGGACTAAAAAGCCTTTTGTATAGGTGAGTGCAACATGATATTGTTTTTTGTTTTCGCATCTTACGCATGGAAGTAAAGATCAAAACCAACAAGTATTGGGTGTTTAGACCCTCTTGCGGTCGGACAAGGAGTTTGTATTTGACTACAAACCTCTTAAAAATAAATGTTGGTTTAAAATTCACAACTCGTTTTTCTACGTACTGCGCGCTGGTTACAAATGTTGTCCCACGACGTGCTGATGTCCACGAGTCAACGATATTCAAAAGCAGACTGAAAACAATTGACATCCTTTCTTTATTGAATATCCAAGATTTTTAGTTTTAAGGACTTCAGCATGTTTTTTTTTGCAGTCCCGATCGACTCGTCTTATGGCTATACCATACTGTGGGTCCAGTTTTCATTGACCAAAATTTACAGCTTTTTCTCCTTCAGAGCTGCCAGTCGGCTAATGCTGACTATTCTACCCTATTTTCCTGTTTACACTGCTTTTTGGCGAAAAATGAGGAAAGTTGTCTTGCTTTCATTTCCCAACATTTCTGATCGTGAGTATTGAATGAGAGCTACGATTCAGGCTGCGTCAGTTGTTTGGACTCAATGTATCGGAGTTGCTCAGGGATGGCTGATTATTCTTGTGGCTGAACTTTCAAAGGCTTAGTACTGCAGATCTATTTATCATTACAGCTTGATAGTCTAGTGAGATTCCTCTGGATTTCATGGCCGATTTCTCTGGAACGTTTGTTATTGCGGTTGTCAATTGACCTTTAAGGAAAAATTTTCCCCGGTTAGCAAAACATATGTGAATTACTGGTGCAACGTAAAGATTGTAGTAAGAATGTGAATATTATATTTTTTCTTCAAATTCAGGTCTTATCACTGTCCACTAAAGAAGATTGCCTCGTTCTTTGTTTCTGAATAAAGGTTTATGGTCATGATTATGGTTGTGTCTGTTTTCTGCCTTTTCGATTCAAGATGAACTGCCATATTGTGTGCTATCGACTAGACGATTGTTTTTCTGCCTTGAAGGAGTTGAGTTTCCTTCTCCATATGCTCTGCATTTCTTGGTGCCCTCTCTCCGTGTTTTTGTTTGTAGGGGCTGAGAGGATGATGGTGATGCTGTTGGTGAAGGAGCGTGCTGTGAGGTGTCAATGTCGGATGTGTCAAACACCTATTTGTTTTCATGTTTCACTACGTTTTCCCATCAGGCACCTTGCTGTGATTTTAATACAAGGGGTTGGGTATCTGGAGCACCATCACTTTGACATGTCTTTACTACCAGATGTTCAAGTTCAAGAGCCTCAGGATCACTGTCATAGTAATACTGCCAGTTTCTGACAGCTTATTTTAGGCTTCAAGCAAAAGTGCTGTCTCTCATACACATACAACTGATCTATGGATAGTCATCTTCGTAGGCACTATGGAGCACTTGTTACTCGTTTTTTCCCATATCGAGGCGCATTATGACACCATACTATGCCATGGGCAAGCTGGTCTGATTTTCTGTAGTGATCCTGTTACTTGTGGCTGTCCTACCCTTCTTCTGGTTATTTTCTCCCTTTATAGCGCGGGTTCATAGATGGTGAGCCTTTCGTCAATGCTCTCGATAGATTTCTTTCTAGTGCTTTCGCTGTCTGTAAGTTGGGTCCTGAATTTCTTCTATTCTTGTTTTTTTCTGGGCAATGTTTTCGCGGCTTTATTACGATCATTGTTGCATCTTTATGGATGTATTAATAAATAAATAAATAAATAAATAAATAAATAAATGTTCGACAAATCGCTCCACGAAACGTCTACCTGGCATGCTTTATAGAAAGTTCTGTAGGTTTATTTCTGAAGTTGCAGTGGTGTTAATACAACAGGCATTACAACAGATTCGACTACATTGTTTAGCAGTCATGAAAGCACTACGTGCGAACTTTAATAGGGTATTAATGGTTCTGGTTACTGCGCCTCAAGAAAGTTGGATTACACTTCCTACACAGTTGTTTTCTTTTGAATGTGTAATTTTTTCAATATGTTTATTTTCGCTTCTGTTTGACTAATAGAAATCTATTGGCTATCTATGAGTTCTTACAGCTCAGAGCAATATTTAAAGTACACATCTTTTTGGATGTCCGAACAGCCCTAAACTAACCAGGGAAGTTTCTCAGGCGTATGATTGAATTGCGAAAACGAATACCACTGTGAGATTCTCCACCCTTCAAATAGCAGGAAGTGATGTTCCATTTTTGCAAAGTCCTTGAACCCAAAGAAATAGGGGCCCCTGAACACCCAGGAATGTATTCCACTGTCAGCATCTAACACATACGTTCCTGTTGCACGTGGGGATAAGAGAAATTGTAAAATACGTTTGGCTCCATTGTCGGGGCAAGCAGCTCGGCGGCTCAGTGGTAGTGTCGGCCCATTGTAGGCACAGGGTCGGATGTTCGATTCCTCGACCTCGAAGTATTGCTTTTTTGGTAAAATTCACCTTCCCAACTTTCCCTATGCATATATTCCACTATAGGCTGAGAAGTACGTGTTCATTGAGAGATTTTCATCAGCTGCTCCCTCTATATGCGACACTTTGTATTTTCTGCTAATTTTCGATAGGACCCTTGGCTACAGGGTAATGAACCTTCAGTGGCTGTCCAGTCAATCTCACGTCATCTAGCATGTGCCCACTTGATCAAGGAAGGGCAGCCAACCATTGCACAAGTCCAGTTGTACCCTACTGCCCGCCGAAGGCGTACTAATGAACTAGACACATAAATGATGACGAGCTGGTAGCTACTGCAGTTCCGGCATGTGAGCTAGTATAGGTCCCCGTACCATATTTTAACGTATTGCTAGACGGCGGCACGTTGGTCTTGAAACACCTCTGGTGAGCCGAGCAATTAAAAATGTTACATATAGAGAGCTTTTTATTGAAGATATGGGTGCAGAGATATCTTTCAAAAAGTTGATCACGATGGTTCGTTGTGACATGAGTGTACGCTCCATTGAACATGCGATTGTCAAGGGTAAATCTGAAGCGGCACTATTGAACTTTTGCGACCCTTAGCCCCTTGGTCGAGGTTGAGAAAGGGTAGAAAAAATCACCCAAACTTTGCCTATAGGTTTATCTAGGGCGCTGATCGACGAATATGGTATCCATTTTTGAAATTTCGGCCGATTACGGTAGTTTTGCACGTGTGCAAGCGATCCCACAGTAAATTTTGAGACTCCCTAGCTCCTTGTGTTTAAGGAGTTTCCAGAAATGGCACATCCCTTCTTACTATTTGAAGGGTGGAGAATCTCACAGTGGTATTCGTTTTCGTAGTTCAGACATACGCCTGAGAGACTTCCCTGGTAAACATGCTTAAACTTATCTTCACAGTGCGTGTGAAAAGCGTGGCGAAATTCACGTCCATTGCAAAACCCCCTTTCAAATTCCTGCCTAAATACCGTAATCCAGTCACCTATGGGTCTTCGACGACCCGTCGAAATAAGGTCACCAAATGCATTGTTAGTTCACCCATTTTTCACCTGCGGGTGACCTCTCCCAGTGTCTGAGAATTACACTTACCGAGTGCCTTTTCAAAACTTGTGTCTTTTCTCCATTTCTGATATGTTTCAACTTATCCTTGCTGAGGTACGAGCGTTCTATCCCCTCGTCAACCTGGCCAACCCCCCTCCACCAACCCCTGTTCTTGCTCAAGAGTCCAGTCGCCGCCATACGAGATAGTGGAGACGCGGACATTTGCCACGCATCTGTTTAAAGGTCGGGGGTAGAACGCCACTCCGCCATCCTTGCTGTAGTGCGATGGTCATAGAGGTTTTGCTGGTTCTTTGTTTTTCAACATGTAAAAAAAGATTTTATACCTCACAGTTAAATATGCAAGCATGAAAGCTTCTGTTGAATGTTATGTTTGCCTCAGAGGTCCACTCTGTAGGCATGTGAAGAACGCATGAAAGTAACAGATGCCTGGAGACAGAAGAAGAGCTAAACAGGAGGTTGAAAAGATTTTCAGTACGCCATCTAACGACTACATCGCTGGAAGTGAGTGGATAAGTGGCTGAAGCATTGACAGCTGCAACGCTTGGGCTCATCAGCAATGTATTTCCAATGTAAAAGGACTGTGCACTATAGCATTTTTCCGTCGAACCGGACACTTTTCAAATCAGGTTGGTACACTCTTCTAAAAAAAACTTGACGCTCTTGAAATCATGGCGCGTAAGCGCAATAAGTTTACTATTTTTTGAGAAAAATATAATAAATTAAATTTTGTTTTGAAGCGGAACAAAGCAGCAACCATGTAATGCATTGAAAGACTGGATCGTGTCTCGAAAAGCTCGTAGCAATGTTTATTTGATTGATAGTGTAAATGCTGCCTACATTAAATCTCAAAAAAGTGAGGATATGTGTGCTTTTTACAATTGATTATGTTGCATCGTTTGTAAGTGTGAAACTCCATGTAAACCAAAATTTTGCTACCAATCGAATAAAAATCGCGCCGCCTTAGACGACGGCATGGCGCTATCTCTTTTTGACACTAAAAAGTGGCCGATTTCTCTGTAAAACGAGCTTTAACCATTATTTTTCCTTGAAAAAATAAAAATTTTTGTAAAATTTTGAACAATGCACTTATTGGATAGCTGAACTAAAACTTCAATGATAGTTATACTAAAATTTTCCTTAAACCAAAAGATATTCGAGCGTTTTGGGCGAGTTTCTAGTTGAATGTAGATGAAGCTCATTTCGAAGAGTTACCTTTGATTTCAAAAGTCACTGCTACGATCGTATTCAAAGATACAAAACGGGAGCGACATCGGTCGTGCGCGGCGGCGCCTGGCCCATTGCCAGCTCCGTCGGCCTGCCGCAATTTTCGCATCGGACTACGTCAGCATGCTTCCAACTGGCATGTGGATTGTAGGAACGCATGAAAGGCAGGAGATCCACTTTAAAGCAGACCAACCCGTTAGTGATATGACTTAGCTGAGCAAAATGTCACATTTCAAAGAAGTTAAACTTTGTTCGTGTCCATTTACCCGCTTCACTTCTGAAGTCACGTTGAACTCGATATATTATCGTAAAACTTATGTCCAAGGCATGCAGTGCATGGTCTAAAGTGGCATGCTATTAAGGCTAGTTAAGTATGTTTAACAGAACATTCAATTGAGGAAGATATGACATCAACACTGGACACTGTTATGGCTTCACAAAACAGGAATGCTGGTTTTGTCTTCGTCTTCAACGGTCAACGGCGAAGAAGCTAACCCAATGTGATTCTTCGATTCGTTGAACCCTATCGATCCTTGGTATCCCGGTCAAGGCCCTACCCCCTTAATAAACATGTGCCCGTGCGTCCATGTTCATCCATGAAAACATTCCTGGGTCTCGCATTCAGGAACGGAACTCCGGGGCGTGGCTGATCTATAATATCTTGCCCGTTTTAAGCCACTGTCACGGTATAGTGGCGACCGCCTCTGTAAGCCACGCCTCTACAAGGGCTGGAAGGTTGGGAGTCTCCCTAACTGCATTCTTGCTAAATGGTTGTTGTATATATTATAGACTAATAATAAAGGATTGTAAATCCTCACTCCCAGGCAGGGGCATGACATGGTGTCAAGTTCTATTAACATCCGGTAAAAATAAGTCTAAAAAATAATTTTTTGGTTATTTTTCGGGTTTTTTTTGGACGTCCTAAGTATAGATAATATACAAGCTAGCGGTGACATGAATGGCAGAGTGAATTGTAGCAAATGAATAGTGAATTGATAGGATTGATAGAAAAATCGAAGATTAACAACATGAGCTATAATTTAGTCGTTTTGATAAGCTAATAGTAAAAGATTTGATTAAGCTATTAACGCAATAACGAAAACATGAATGCAAAGAAATCATCTAGGACGTGCGCAAAAGGAGAAATCGGAGAAGTACGAGGTTCACAAGGGAGGTAGTTTGCACTCGGCAGTGACTCATATGAAGCACGTACTTTCCGCACACTTAGTGTTTTTGGAGACGCCAGGTCGGAAAATACGATGTTCGCTTGAAATCGCTAAAGCGAGTGGCGCAAATCGTACTTTTCGCAATCGATAATTAGAGTTTAAAAATAGCATAGAGTAAACAGACTCAAATTCTTTGAAAATAGTAATAGTAATCCTTTGAAAATAGCTGTTTAGTTACATGCCCTGCCTCATTCATGCGCCACTATGAAGACAAACGAAAAAGTGGAAATGATAAAAATCATGCTCAGTACAAAAAAAATCATGCCAGCATACTTCGTGAGAAATGTGCAATGTGCATGCGGTGTGGTGTGTATATCTCGAGATATACGTTTACGTTTCTACGTTTTGATGGCCGTCAAGACGGAGTCTCCCCTACTGCTAACTTCTTTTAGAAATTTTGAGCAAAAGTCCAAAAGGATCCCCCCGTGACCTCCATGTCATGCTCCTGCCTGGGAGTGAGGATTTACAAACCTTTATTATTAGTCTATAATATATACAACAACCATCTAGCAAGAATGCAGTTAGACAGGATTATAAACGGCGGATATCAGGACCGGCTCACCGTAACCTTAGGCGTCGGGTGAGACGTCCATTGTGCAATCGCAGAGCCAGGCTAGGGAAGGGACTCCAGGGTGTATGCCATACAAGCTGGTCGTATGAAGACTGCTTTCTTCGCTCAGGAGGAGTTCGCGGCTGGGTTTTGCGCTCTTCGAACGGCGAAGAAAGCAGTCTTCACGGCTGAAACAATGCGCAAAACACGCGCAACGTCGTGTAGACGTCGGAACCTCCCAGATCTCAGATACTTAGCTGAAGTGCAAAACGTCACGGCCCCCGGGAACCGAACCCCCGACATCGCTCGCATGAAGTAAACCCTCTACCCACTGCACCGCGACCCACTCTCGCACTGTGCCATCGCGGGCGCACAAGACATCGATCGGAGTCGCAGCGTGGACGCCGACGCGCGATCTCTGAGCTAGGAGGGCGCAGACAGCAAAGTCTCGGCGCGACCCGCACTGCGGTTACGGTGAGCCGGTCCTGATATCCGCCGTTTATAATTGTCTTGCAGTTAGAGAGACTCCCAACCTTCCAATCCATATGGGGGCGTGGCTTACAGAGGCGGTCGCCACTATACCGTGACACCACCTTTCCGGTGTCCAACAGGCACTAGACCGCTTAGTACCGTAATTTCTTAAGTTTCATAACAAGTCCTGTTACGTTCCCTTCCCCTCTTCCTATCCGCCTCGCTCGAAGCCTTTCTTTCCTGGGCAAGCGCATGAAATGCACGAGAGCTCAAAGAAGCAGTACAGGTGCCGCCATCGGCCTTTTCCTCTCTGGAATCTGCCTCTCCGATGACGTCGCCGCGCCCACGACGGCGACTGTCGTGTGCGCGATGAGCTCCGCGGCGGTCGTGGGAGCTGTGCCGCATGACTTGCTGCAGACGCTAGGTTTGAGTTGTTGATATCCCTTTCTGCTGTTGCAGGAGCTGGGGGAAAACATGCTCTGGTTCAGAAATTGAGTTCGAGTTATAAAACTAAGCAACGTTCTAATGCTCAATTTTATATGATGCAAATGTTTACACCAATGGGGGAGATTAGGACTTAGCGTCCAAGGAATCGGGGTTCAGTGGTTTTATAGAAACGAGCACGAGATAGACCTGGCAGAGAACGTCTTTATCTGAAGACAGTAGGAAGAGAACGAGCAGACAGAGTAACTACTACGTTTATTACGGCAGGCGATATGATAAGTGGTACGAGAGATATATAGGAGAGCGGTAGCCTAGCAGCGGCTATAGTGAGGGGGGAAGGCAGAAGGGGAAGGAGCACGGGGAAAGGAGAAATGAGCCGAGATGGGGCTCTCGTGAGCAAGCAGGGAGGACTATACCTACAGTCAGGTCGCCTCCGCAACCTGTAACGGGCGGGGCGATAAGGGGCACGCGTTAGGATCGTCGACGACGACGATATTCCGGCCGGCCAAAGGAAATAAGGATCATGGGGCCTCAACACAACGCATTCAAACACAACGGCAAGAGATCATCACATTTCGGCTGGAAGGTTCATGGCCTTGGCGTTGAAGTCGTTGACGGCGATGACGTTGTCCAAATAGGTGGTGACTTGAGTGCTGCAGTCGATGTTGAAATGTTAATCCAGGGTAGAAGTCGTGTCCGGTGGAGTAGGGGATGAAGAGCTTCGACAGGAACGATGAAGAGGAAGATGACGACCACTTTAGCATGGTCAGGTGCAAAACGGGAATCTGGATCGAAACCACAAATTCCACATTTCACACCTCAAAAAGGCTACATCATTTCCTCTCTTTGATGTTGACCGCCTTTTAATTAGCCATTGCTTACGGGTAAAATGAGGGTCAGCAATGAGTGTGACCGCTAATGGTCTAGGCCAGGCCTTCGCGCATATTATAAGGCGTATTAAGGCGGCCGCCCTTAAGAGCAGTAATACTCAAAGGATTGATTAATGTAGGTGATAACCGTGATCTATTATTTATAGCCATCTCATTCTACTGGGTATGTGCCTTTAACTTGAATTCTGTGGTCATATGTGCTTCAAGGAATATCATCTACTATTCCTTTTGCTATTTTTTCGTTGCTTATGACTGAGGTTTCTATTTTTCTCGTAGTACTTTGAAATTGTTGCTTCAGTAGGCGGGATCATAAGGGTTCTACTATCACATAACCAATGTCTTCTAGCTAATAAGTTTTGCCTCTTTGTTATGACCTCCTTCGTTTCAGGATGAGGCATTAGCAGCAGTAGTGGTGGTCTTCTGGATCGCTGTTTGCGAGCCGATTCTAGTTGTCGAAACGCTTTGGAGTGCCTTTCTTGTAAATCGGAGTTATCTTTTGCAGGAACGCTTGTAAATTTTAGGCTGCTACCTATTTCTTTCCTGTTCCTTTTATACGAATAACCTTTGGACGGTGGCATTGAATTGTTATCAGTTCTGTTGAGCGTTTGGTGTTTTCGATTAGAATTATGAAACCGCCCCGTACCAAACAATTTTTGAACGGCTTTATTTTCTCTGATCTCAAGGACAGCTGTCATTCCATAGCTGAGTTTGGTGACTGAATTTTCCGGCGAGATTTTACCTTTGCCATATATAGAAGGTCCGAAAACCGTGTTCGAAATGTGCAGCCCTGTAGGTCTTTTTATACCATTTGAGGGGTTAATTACTAAGTCGTGGAAATAGTCCAAACCGACTAGAACGTGTGGAATTTGGTGTTCCCCATGCATTTTCGGATTGGCGAGACAAATATTGTTCACTTTCAAAAATTCGATGTCCGAAGTTGCAAGATTTACACTTGAAAAACCTTTAGTAATTATAGGTCTTGTCTGAAATTTCAAATCTAATTGCTCACCAAATGCCGTCTCCAATTTGACACTTACAGTGTGGCTTTGGAATCTTTCCGTGTATCCTCCAATACCGGACATTGTGCAAAATTCTGAGGATTCCCGGGGTAGACCGAGATCTTTGGCTAGTGATTCTTCAATAAGCGTTTTTTGTGCTCCGGAATCGAAGAAAAAGAGCGCTTTCTGGCACGTTTCTTTTCTGTAGTTCCAAATATTACCTTCAGCTGTCATTAGGACCAGCTGTGAAGTGATGTCTCCATTTTGTACCACAGGAAATTGCTGAACTTCCGTGTACGTTTTGGCATTATAAGGAAAGGTCGCATTGGCATTTCGACTTTCCTGACTATGGTCCCTATTTTCAGGATTTACTGAAGGTCCGGAACCCCATTTTGAACATAAGGATGCGTGGTGCTGCTGCCCGCACTGTATACAATCTAGTTGTTGGCATTCAAAGCTGTTGTGATTGTCTGAGAAACATTTCCAACATCTATTCTGCTCCCTCAAAATTTTTCGACGGGTTTTATCGCTACATGTCCTACATGCCGAGGACGAGTGGCTATCACTTTGACAAAACAAACAAGTTTCATTGTTATGAGGTCGCGCATTGATATGCTCTCTTTTCGGCGGAAAGATGCTGCTGTTTGTTTTGTGACCGAGTCTATTTTCGACATAAGCCTTGGCCCCTATCTCTTTCTTGAGGTGACCCATAAGGTTTTCTATAGTTTGATTGTGCTGATTTTGGCCAAGTATCAACACTGGCTTGATAACATCTCTCGGAAACTTTGCTAAAATGGTTTCCGACCACATGGGATCACAGGTATTACGAACATCATAACCAGCTGAAACCATGCGATTGAGTAAAACTTGAATTTCTTGAAATGAGGATAAACAGCTATTGGCAAAATCACTTGCTGGCGTCATATTTACCAGATTATGGACTATCTGAGATCTATTGGCGGAGTAGTCACAATAAGTTTCCTTGAGAGTTTTGATCATCCAGTTATAATTCTCCGGTAAAGGTTGGATCCCTTGGATACAGCTTCTCGCCTTACCCTCTAGGCTTTCTCTGAGAAGAATTAGTTTCTCCACAACATCAAGCCTATCGCTTCTGTGCACCATGGTTTCGAAAATTGCCCAGTATTCTGCAAATTCTTCAGGTTCGCCATAGAATTTAGGCAAGGATGCTTGTGGAGGATTTATAGAGCGAAACATCCTTTGCTCGGTGTGAATTTGCGCAGTTATTGGCATGGTGTTTGCATGCGGCTCAGGATTGCTAGTGCTAGTATGGGGTTGCTCATTATTTGCTTCATGAGCACTCTGCAAGTTGAGATCATTCCTTGTCTCGTCATTTTTGTGCGAAATGTAGCCGAGTTTGATGGTCATCCCTTCTCCACCGCTTTGTGACTCATCATACATAGCTGTTAACTTGAAAATCAGCTCGCTAGCTTCAGCGATGGCTACCTGGACCTTAGATTCGTGCTCTATTTGCTCGATTTCTGCCATTAAATCTTTTTTCTCAGATCTGTTCTTACAATTCATATACTTATCTCTTATCTCCTTGTATAAGTTTTGCAGATTTTGTCTGCCTTCTCTAACCTGTTTTATTGCACTCAGCAAAAGTGCTATTCTAGAGCGAGATTTCTCATAGTTTTCTTCATCTGGCGTAGCGTATTCCACCACAGATAAGTAGCCTTTGTAAAGAACTACTAAGTCAAAGAGCGCTTTAAAACTCAGCATAATAGGGGTTTTGTGGAAGTAAAGCGCCATTTTTCGCGACTTTTACTTTTTATTCTCGAATTTAATAGAAGTTACTCCAGGTACTTTGTACGGAAGATTTTATTCCTTTATGGAATGATTTGCCTCTAAGTAATGAATACGAGAGGACTTTTACTCCAGGTACTGCGTACGGGAGATTTTATTCCGTAATGGAATGGTTTGCGTCTAGGTAATGAATACGAGACGACTTATTCTCTTGGAATCAGAGAATGCGATCTTATATTCGATCGACTTTATGCTTGTCGGGTTGCACCCAATCCGTACCCTGGATGCTGACGCCCTTCTACCGATAGCGACGCCCTACCAGAAGATAGCGGCACCTGTGCTACGCCACCAGCAGTCACGTCTACGTCACCCACACCGGAGGGCCGCCCGGTCTCGTCAGCTCCCTGTGAGAGGGCCGGCCAGCCCTCTCACCTCTCTCATCCCTCTTTCCCCTTCTTCTTATACAGTATGCTATAAGGTAATAAATATCCATACTGAATAGTGTGCACTGTAATCTAGGAATATGAATAGAACTCGGTAGGATTTGTCAGGTGAGGTAATAGCTAGCCCTTAACCTGATATGGAGGTCCCGGGGAGATTTTTATAGATTCTAGATTAAATTTTTTTCTCCTTCATTTCGATTAACTAAGCGATCGCTAATTACCCATCATTATCCCCCACACCCCGCTGGCACCCGACGACCGATGTCCACGACCTGGATGGGTGAGTGTTTTCCGTAGTCTGATGGCTCTTTCTATTGCACTGCAGGCATAGGAATATTTTTATGTTAATATGTAAATATGTGAAAAAAAAACAAATAATCGAAAAATATATTTAAATTAACTATTATTCAATACATATCAGTCCAGGCGACGAGATCCCACATTTCAGGCTTTCATTAAAAATGTAACAATATATCTATAAAATTTTGTATCCATATTTTTTAGTAATACAATGTAAACGCCGAGACGTCGAGATTCCGAGAACCGCCGAGATTCCGAGATTCCGAGACGCCGAGACGCTGCACATTTTTTTATTTTTTTTAATAATTTTGTAAGCATTCTTCGTAGCGCTTCCGAGAGACGTCGAGATTCCGAGATTCCGAGACGCCGAGACTTGCAACATATTTTTTAAATAATTTTTTAAATGTTTTCTAAGCATCCTTGGCCGCGCTTCCGAGAACTGCCGAGATTCCGAGACGCCGAGACACGCCGAGACTTGCAACATATTTTTTAAATAATTTTTTAAATGTTTTCTAAGCATCCTTGGCCGCGCTTTCCGAGATTCCGAGAAACGCCGAGACGCCGAGAATTTAAATTTATTTCATTTTACTAGATTTATATATTTCTTCTGCCGAAATGTGAAAGGACTCGTTCGCCATTCGTCGACATTAACCATAACGCCAAAGGCCTTGGCAAACAAAAAAAAAGACCGGGTAGATTGCGCTATCCCACTATGCTGTTGTGACTCGCTAGCAGTCCGCAGGCCATGCTCCGTGAGATAGCACTGAGCCGACGACTGTGGTGGGCACACATGACCCACTTACCACCCACCGCCTAGAGATTGCGGCAGCACAAACACGCAAGAAGACCCCCACGGAGATAACACTGAATCACAGACCAACATTCTGTAGGCAATACCTTTATTAAACAGAGGGACCAGGGTTGGAGGATCCCATGGTCCTGTACAGAGGAGCGATGTGTAGCACCACACCCTCGCGATCCGCATCGCCGTCCATAGGAGGGTGCTCCTCTCTATAGAGAGCCTTGTAGGCCCACTGCACAAATGTCCGGAGAAAGGAAGATGCCTGAAAAAAAACAGGTTAATCGACATTGAGACAAACTGAATTTTTTTTTAGTTTTTAGTTCTCACCCTTACCTCCGACGATACACGGCCGTACTTCACCAAATTCTTTAGGCGCCACTCCGCCCATTCATATGAATCCCTTTCATGCTGTTCGACCTTCGCGAGTCGCATCTGACTGGTATTTAGTTTCACCACCAGCGAGCCATGTTTCTCCACGGAACGACTCATGGATTGCGTGCAATCGTCGCATCCATCGCACCGGGTTCTCTGGAAAAAAATCTAATATTTTTTTCCATTCAAATCTTTTCCTTCTCCAAGATTAGAAGAACCCACTGGGAACCTGTGTGTCACGGCGACACACCTAACATCGTCACAGAGATTATTTTCGCAACGGGACATTCTGAAACTTTGCATTAGACGAACTTGTCGACCTCCGCATATTTCAAAAAAAATCAATTGGCACAGAACCAATAATTTTTTTACACATAAGTTAACAGGAATCCTTTATTCAATTGATGAGCAAATCTCACTTTTCCTCAGTTCCAGTTTTTCTATAAAAACGCGCACAACTTCAACCCAATTCAGATAACGTCGTTCTAGGAACTATTAAACAAAACATACCACCACTGTGGGAATTTCTAGTTTACGATAACTTAAACCTTGATTTTCCAGTAGGCATCTGTGTTGGGAAAACTTTATGTTGTCCAGGGATAGAAGGCATCGTTCTGCTTCGCATCTTCAGCTCTAAACCTTTCACAATTTCTTTACCAAATAATGAGCCAATTGCCACCGCTAGCTTAGTAGGATCCAACATGCAATGGAACCCTGTTTTTGCAACATTTCCGGGTACATTAGTCGAAAACAACGACAAATTCTCACCGGAAGTAACAGAATATGTGCCACCAGAGGCAGATATCACAGCAAATCTTCCGTGTTTTCCAAGTCACGATAAGGTTCCTCCTCTCAGCGAACAAGTGCGAATTAACCGAGACCTACTCCATCCATCACAAATCACAAATTCAACTATTCGAAAAACTACTCAACGAATTCAGTTCATGTTTCGTAGGCAAAGACGGAAATTTGAGCAGGTATAACGGTCCAATAACTCACAAAATTAAATTTATTCCACATTCTAAAGTACCTAATCAAAAACCTTATCGCGTCCCGTTAGAAAAACGCAACGAAATTTCGAGACAGATCAAGGAAATGCTTAAAACACGCCTTATAGAACCCAGTACAAGTAAGTTTGCCTCCCCAATTGTTCTAGTAAAGAAAGGCTCTAAGAAAGAGCAATGGCGTTTTACAGTAGACTACAGAAAAGTAAACGCAATTACAGAAAATGAGACCTATTGCATGCCACACATACAGGACATAATAGATTTGGTAAGTGGTAACGAAATTTATTCCAAGCTCGACTTTAAGAGCGGATTTTTTCAAATTCCATTAGACCCTAAACATAAAGAAAGGACTGCATTTCCATCCTTTCTGGGGCTTTATCAATTCACTGTTATAGCACAAGGATTAAAAGGAGCACCTGCTACCTTTCAGCAGGTAGCTAACAACCTAATACGGGAATTAAGATCTTGCTGTTTTGCGTACATAGACGATATCATTATCGCTAGCTCATCCATAGACGATCATATGCGCGACTTGAAAGAAGTTTTTCACCGCATCCAGGACTTTGGTATGAAGCTGACACCGGACAAATGCTCGTTTTTCGAAACTGAAATACAGTATCTCGGAGTTTTAATAAGCAAATCCGGATCTAGACCAAATCCAGAAAAGATATCTAGTATCGCGCAGATATCCCAACCCACGAATGCGAAAGCTGTTAAATCTTTCATAGGCGCAGCTTCGTATTTTCGTCGGTTTATACCGCGCTTTGCCATCATCGCGGAACCACTAAACGCTCTTCTATGTAAGAACACCCCATTTGTATGGACCAACGATCACCAAGCTTCGTTTTCAGACCTAAAACAAGCTCTGGTTCAAGCCCCAGTTTTGGTGTCGCCATCTTTTGGTCGCCCTTATGTAATCCACACCGACGCCTCCATCACGGGAGTAGGTGCATGTCTGCTTCAGAAAAATACGCAAACCGACGCTGAACATCCAGTTGCGTACTGCAGTCGCTCAGTGAATATTCACGAGAAGAACTACGCAGTCATCGAACTGGAGGCACTAGCAATAGTTTTTGCTCTCAAGCAGTTTTATCCGTATGTAGCAAGCGCGAAAATCACTCTAGTCACAGACCATGCACCTCTTAAATCTTTGATGCACAGGTCAGATCTGGTAGGCCGCCTGGCTAAATATCAGATTTCAATACAAGCGTTCGATATTACTATAGAATATCGAGCAGGGAAACACAATACTTTGTGTGATTTTCTTAGTCGCTACCCAATTAACAAAGTTTGCGCCATCCAACAGTGCCTGCTACCCACTTTGGGAGACATTATAAAAGCTCAGGAAGATTCTGAATATGGCGATTTATTAAGATTTTTTCAGAGAAAGGTTGATACCCCGCCTAAGAAATTTCAGAAGAGCATAGACAAATATCATGTTTTCCAGGGTTGTCTGTATTATACAACGTATAGTACGACTGCATTGGTAATTCCTAACCCACATATGCAAACTGTCGTAATCTCCGCGCACCACGACAATCCATTAACGGGACCTCACTTAGGAATACAAAAAACCTACGCAGCGGTAAAGGCTAAGTATTATTGGCCAACTTTATATCTAGATATCACAACATATGTGAATACATGTCCATTTTGCCAAAAAGTCAAAACCCCTTCGGGAAACATCATACGTGAGGAGTTGGGAAGTTTTCCAATTCCCCAAAGACCTTTTGAGCGTATTCATACGGACATAATCGGACCTCTTCCACAGTGTATAAACGGAAATAGGTTTATATCTATATCAGTATGCGCTTTTAGCAAGTTTGTAATTTGTACTCCTCTCGTGAATCAAACGACGGAATTAGTCGTTAAAGCGATCATAAATGATGTTATATCCAAGCACGGCATTCCGAATGAGTTAGTTTCAGATCGGGGGTCAAATTACACCAGTGAGATTTTTGCAAAAATCAACACCACTCGGTATTTTGAACAAGTTTACCACTAGCTATAACCATAAGGCTAATGGTCAGGTGGAGCGAATAGTTATGGTTGTTCATGACTCCTTAACTTCGTATTGCTCAGAAGCCAGAGACCTGTGGTCAGACTTCCTTCAGCCGATTGTGTTTGCTTATAATTGCAGTAAAAGTTCAACTACAGGATATACCCCATTCTTCGTCATACATGGAAGGAACCCGATCACATGGTGTGATATCGTCCACAATTTGCCGTCCACACTCGTATTCGCCACAGACAACTTCGCGGACCAATTCTCTGCTGGTCTGAAAGACCGTATCATTGCAGTAGGACGCCAAATTGCAGAAAAGACGAAACTGTACAAGGCGGGATACGATCAATTTCATAAGGTATGCCCCACGGAGCTTTCCACTGGTGATCTAGTACTTTTACGAGACGACATTGTGCGTCCCAAAATAACCAATCAGTGGAAAGGCCCGTTCAGTGTCGAAGTAGTTGATCGACCCAATGTGACGATCCAAGATCTTGTGGGTCGCCAAAAGCGACAAACAGTGCATATGAACCGATTGAAGTTATATTCACCACGTTCCACAGTAGCCAGTGCTTCTGCCACGGCACCAGCTCCTATTTTGGAGAGCTCAAAAGAAGCACCGGACACTGCGGAACAACAATTGCGACGATCACCACGCTTACAGGCAAAATATACTTCAGCAGAACAACATATGGACTATGGACACTGATCTATACCTTAAAAGGTAGCTAGATCAGTGTATTGTAAGTTTACGTCGAATCATTTGCGATGCTTCGCGCAAAATTAGACACCAAATTCTTTGAATGGGCACTTCAAAGAATTTCAAATTCGCGTTATTAATTCAATTACTTCTTTCTTTTCAAAACCTCGCCCCTGTGTCAACCGAACTTCTTCTAAAATCCTGAGGTGGACACTTGACAAATCGTTTACCTAAAGCTTACGACCAACAAATGTGAATAAGTTGATCCCGTCACATGTGAATGATTTTTCTGTTACTAATGATTTCTAACAGTATTTCAATACAATAATGTATTTTATTCTCAATGGTGTATTAATAACATTATTTCATTATTCATCCATCTGCACTCCCTGCGGACGGTTGGTTGGCTTCGGCAATCCTTGGAAGACGCAGCTAAGCATTTCCTCTGATTGTTTTTCACTCGCTATCACACGATATGTCTCAAGCTCGTGGACGTCTAAGTGCGAAGGACACTGGCAACACTGGCTCAGTTTCTAATAAAACAACTGACTCAGTTTCTAACAAAACGAAGACACCTACTGATGACGAGTTAGCTAAAATGTCAGTAAGCGACTTAATGAATGCTATTACTGATCGAAACAAGGACCCAGTCGTTGCTAAACTTATTGAAGGCCTTAGAGCCAAATTGAAACTTGAGCTAGTAGAGGCAGTTGAAGCAGAAAAACGCAGTCGTAGTCTCATTTTATCAGGTTTGCCTGAATCAGCAGTAGATAAGCCTCCTTCCACTAAACAGTTGGAACTTGAATCTAAGGTAAGTGAGATACTCGATCACATTGGTGTTGAATGCAGACCTATTGAGGTGTACCGTATGGGTAAGCCGAACGATACGCAGTCACGACTAGTCAAGATAGTATTACCCTCCAAATCGCACTGGAGAACTGCACTCTCTAATGCATATCGGTTACGATCTTCCTGTTTTAAAAACATATTTGTACGTAAGAGCCTAACACAGGAAGAACGAAAAAAAGAATACGACTTAAGACAGGAGTGTAGAAAGCGCAATAAAGATTTAAAGAAGCGAGTCTGGGTGATTTACCGTGGAGAGATTAAACGAATTGAAGACCTACCCAAATCTCGTTTTTCGGGAAACGTATAACACGACACGGAACACAGCATGGCTTAAAATGCTTTCTGTTTAACTCACGCAGCCTTGGTAACAAACTAAACCATTTACATCTATTTTTGACCACACACAACCCTGATCTAGTATTCATTACAGAAACTTGGCTTTCTTCAAAAATCTCTAACTCTGAAATCATTGATAATTTGCCTTATAAGGTGTTCCGATTTGATCGGAAAGATCGCAGAGGCGGCGGAGTGTGCTGTTTGGTAAAGGA
Organism: Heligmosomoides polygyrus polygyrus; assembly: GCA_947396885.1. NCBI lineage: Eukaryota > Metazoa > Nematoda > Chromadorea > Rhabditida > Heligmosomidae > Heligmosomoides > Heligmosomoides polygyrus. The sequence goes on along the minus strand of OX377201.1, from coordinate 24,113,936 downwards.
TAAAGGATAAAGGACGGCGTTACTCAATCCCTTCTGGGATGCGCCAGCGCATTCTACTTCTACGGGATGTCGTGGAGGCGACATGAATGCGTATTTGGCCATACAATGACTTGCGGTGGCCAGCCGATGAACAAGTCAGCGCTTTATCCTTCCCAGACAATCTGGTACCAATTCACCGACCCCGGAGGGATGGAAGGCTTGGTTGGCCTGGGCGGGAAATCCGAACCAGGAACCTTGTATCGGGTGCACGCGACAGTCGCGCCTCCTCCGACTGCGCTACACGCGCCCAAGGACGGTGGCCATGGAAGTCGGTACCCGCTAAGGAGTGTGTAACAACTCACCTGCCGAATCAACTAGCCCTGCTGTTTGGTAAAAGATATTATTAACGTGGCTAGTATGGTCTCGTCCTCCTGCACGATGTCAAATTTTCTTTGCATTGAAGTTTACGATGAAAGTTGCTTGCAGTCAGTTAGATTCGTTCTGGTTTACAGGCCCCCAAATTCACGTTCCGAAGATGATGACGACTTAATTGATCGTTTGATGGAATTGTGTATCTCAAGGAATCATACAATATTGCTTGGTGATTTCAATCTTGACATCGACTGGTGTCTACCTAGCGCGAATAATCCAGCATCAGCTAAGTTCTTAGAGTTTTTCACATGTCTAGGAATAACTCAACACGTTACTAAACCTACACGAAATAACTCCATTTTAGACATTGTGCTCAGCTCCGCACCAATTATTGAAAATCTTCAAGTGCTCCCACCATTTGCCGCATCTGATCATAACTGCATATCATTTGATGTCCAACTTGGTCCTCATGAACCTGCCAAGATTCCTTTGCCTAATTTTCTAAAAGCAGATTATCTCTCCTTATCCAACTACCTCAATTCTATTGATTGGTGGAGTGCTTTTCAAGGCTATTCTTCTGCTGATGACCTGTATAAGAGATTTTGTGATTTAATACGTTTCGGATAATATAACTTTGTACCAGTTGAGATCAGTGTCTTGAGGAAAGTTAACTATCCAAAACACATAAGAAACCTGATTGCTCAAAAAGAGCGGATCTTTCTTTCAGCTTCTGCAGATCCGCTATCTAGTCAACATTATAAGAGAATTTGTTCTGAACTTGACCGTCATTTGAAGACATTTCTAGAATACAGAGTAAGGAAAGCCGCAGCGAATTCAAACAGCAGGACGCTTTTTGCACTAATCAGGAATAAAATGAAACTGAAATCAAGTCTACCAGTACTTCAAGATGAAGATGGAAATCAGTATCTGACTGCTGCTGATAAAGCTGAAGCCCTTGCATCATTCTTCTCTGCTGTGTTTACACCTCCCCTTGGTTCGGTTTCCAGTGTGTTCCCCTGTATCAATGATAATTCGAGTAGTAGCCAAGATAGTTTTTCGCCAAATTGCCTGTGTGAAGCAATATTAAATCCACATGAAGTACTGAAGGTTTTAAAGTCTTTGAAACCCTCAACTTCGTTAACATCGGACGGCATCCCCCAAATAGTTTACAGGAAATGTGCGCATTCCTTATACAAACCTTTAACTATGGTTTTCAACGTTTCCCTTATGTTTAGCGAGATTCCAAATATTTGGAAAACTTCAATTGTTACAGCTATTCCTAAAACTACCAATTCAACATTGATATCCTCCTTTCGACCCATAAGTATAACCCCCACTCCCATGAAAGTAATGGAGAAGCTTATAAGAGACAGGGTTGTTACATTGTTTGTTAAAAACTCATCAATTCCTGTAGAACAACATGGCTTCACATCTGGCGCCTCCACTGTAACGCAACTCTCTGATTGTCTTTTTGACTGGAGCTTGGCTATTAGCAATGGAAACTCAGTTGACGCAGTTTACTTCGATCTATCGAAAGCTTTTGATAAGGTGAACCATGTAAAACTACTTCGAAAACTCTACGACTTAGGGATTAGAGGTTCTCTGTTAAAGTGGTTCCAGTCGTATTTGAGCGATAGACACATGTGCGTTAAGGTAAACAATTCTTTTTCACGTCTATATCCATGTCCTAGCGGTGTCCCTCAGGGAGGAGTGCTATCCACTCTTCTCTTCCTTGCTTATACTCATGATATCCCTAGATATGTAAACAGCCATCCCCTTGTCAAGGTACAAATTTACGCAGATGATATCAAAATTTATGGCATTTATAATAACCATAATCACTCAGAAATTTACCAAGCTCTCTCCTTGTCTATTATAAAAATGATGAAATGGGCAGCGGACTGGGACATTCCTGTAAATTTATCGAAGACTTGTGTATTTCATATTGGAAGTAGAGAATTCAATATTTACAAGTTCAACGACATGGCTTTTAACAACAGAGAAGAAATTCGGGATCTTGGTGTTACCCTAAAATCTGATCTAAATTTTGAAGCCTACATAGATTTAATTGTTCGCAAGGCATATGCCGCCATGTTTACAATATGCAGAAATACTGAATGCTGCAGTTCTCAAATCCTGATTAAGTTGTACAAGGCATACGTGGTTCCTATTCTGGAATATGCATCACAGATTTGGAGTCCAACTACAAAAAAACTTCAACGTAGAATAGAAAAGGTCCAACAAACTTTTACCAAGATACTGGTATACAAATGCTTTCCCAATCCCGAACACCCCCAAGTCATACCAAATTACAAAAGAAGGTTAAGTTTGTTCAAGCTTAACACACTATTTTACCGACGAATATTCACAGATTTAGTTTTGCCTTCAAAATTCTCAAAGGAGAAACGAAACTGAGACCAAGTAAATACTGGATCTTCAGACCATGCAGAGGACGGACCAGCTTACTATCCTTACATAACACTAGATTAAATACTAATTCAAACTCCAAAATGTACAACAATTTTTTCTTTCGTTCTGCAAGGTGGATACAGATGTTGCCGTCCTACGTAATAGAATCGCCGAATAGTTCTGTTTTTAAAGCAAGGCTAAAAAAAATAAACCTGATTTCTGTTCTACAAATAAGAGATTTAGACGTTCTGTAAATCAAAGTTAGATTACCTTTACCGGACTTCTTTTTCGCGAAATCTGTTTCAGTAATTTAAAGAAAACAAAGACTCATTAATGTTTGCATCTTTTCAGTGTATTACAACTTTTTGCTCCCGAAAAGACACCGTGAATCACTATTTTATTATCCTTTACAGACAGATGACGTGGAAGATATTTTTTTCCTGGAATGAGTGTTTTTAGCTTTCATCTTTTTACTTACTTCTAATGAATTATTTTACAGCACTTCAACCGCTTCAACCGTTTATACGTCGTTCTGTATATTGTTCTATCCTATACAACATACTACTATATCGATATTCTTCATTTCTACATACTTCTACACACTACTATACTACATATTATACTATGTATATATATGTATATATTCTCATATCTTTGGATATATATGTTCGTTGTATTCACGACTGTATCATGAAGAGCATCCGACTATAAGGATAACAAAATAAATAAATAAATAAATAAATAACACCTCTTCCACATTCTCTAGCCCGCACATGTGTGCACAGTAAGGAGCACATCATATCTTTCTAAACATTGTAACATCCCTAATCTTTATCACATTTTTCACATCCATAACAATGTCATGGTTCTATGCAAAATAATGGTTGTTTTCATCATAACAGTAGATATGTATGACCTATTAAAATCTTGTGCTGTACCGAATAAGGTACTGATTTATGTATAACATATTAAATCGTGTGCTGTGCCGAATAAGGTACTCAATTATGTATAACCTATTAACTCATATGCTGTACCGAATAAGGTACTGAAGGTATCATAATCTTCATCATCAACTCCAGCAATGAATACTGAAGACTTGAAACCTCTTCATCTTCACTTCATTGCTCTTCATCACCACACCCCACGTGCCTATCCCTCGAGACGAAAGACTTGAACGTCGTCTCCGATTCTTTTTCCGCTTCACCCACAACTTCCTAGGCAAGCTTGAGGACGAGCTTGTTCTCAATGTTTGTGCGGACCTCATTCCTCCATCATCATCAGACCTCATTCCTCCATCATCATCAAATACCGTCGGGTAAATTAATCGCAAACCACAGCTTCACATGTTCCTCTCAGTCAATAACTCACCATATAGCTTAAGCTATAGCGTGACTACTATGTAGTTCCTATATCCTTTTGCTGTATATTTGACACTTCTTTATCTCCGATAATTATCGACCGACCACACGACGACGCTCATAAGCTCGAGGACGAGCTTACTGTGGAAATGGAGATGTCGGGTTGCACCCAATCCGTACCCTGGATGCTAACGCCCTTCTACCGATAGCGACGCCCTACCAGAAGATAGCGGCACCTGTGCTACGCCACCAGCAGTCACGTCTACGTCACCCACACCGGAGGGCCGCCCGGTCTCGTCAGCTCCCTGTGAGAGGGCCGGCCTGCCCTCTCACCTCTCTCATCCCTCTTTCCCCTTCTTCTAATACAGTATGCTATAAGATAATAAATATCCATACTGAATAGTGTGCACTGTAATCTAGGAATATGAATAGAACTCCGTAGGATTTGTCAGGTGAGGTAATAGCTAGCCTTTAACCTGATATGCTCCAGGTCCCAAAGCTGTCACACTTTGGCACGGGAGACTTAGGCTTGTTAGGCCGATGCACCAAAATATAGAGGGTGATAGAGGCGGTTAGGACTTAGTGTCCCAGAAGAGGTGGTTCAGTGGCTTTTTGAGGAAGAGAACGAGCAGACAGAGTAACTACTACGTTTATTACGGCAGGTGATATGATAAGTGGTACGAGAGATATATAGGAGAGCGGTAGCCTAGCAGCGGCTATAGTGAGAGGGAGAAGGCAGAAGGGGAAGGAGCACGGGGAAAGGAGAAATGAGCCGAGATGGGGCTCTCGTGAGCAAGCAGGGAGGACTATATCTACAGTCAGGTCGCCTCCGCAACCTGTAACGGGCGGGGCGATAAGGGGCACGCGTTAGGATCGTCGACGACGACGATAGATGCTTCTTCAGGAAAAGCTGAAATATGACACACTATCGCAGTGGAACTGACTTTGTATACACTTTCTAACACTTGATGTGCAAGTTTTGATGCAGGTCTAGATACCACTGGCCACTGAAGTCACCAAATTGCGACGTCTTCTGCCGCGCGAGTCGCCGCGTCCGCGGCGACCATTCGTACATAATGTTCCGCAGCCGTAATCGGCCGACAGAGCTGGCAACGCGCCAGGCGCCGCCGCGCGCGACCGCTGTCGCTCCCGTTTAGTATCTTTAAATACTATCCTCCCTACAGTCGACCTTATAGAAGTGCTTTTGTCAGTATTTGCTGTGGGTATTACATATTTCATGTCCAGAGAGTGGTGTATATCCATAAAATCCATAAAAACCTTCCACTAAACTTCCATAGTTTCTTCCTAAACCTTCGGTAATCCCATTACTCTTACTTTCTCACAGTCTGTATCTTCTAGAAGTCATTCACTCGTTATTAATCGCGAATCTGTTGTTGATGTTGCTGATTATCCTCCTCTGGTTTATGGCGCGAATTGTTATCACTTGTTTCAGTACATTTAAGTTACTATCTTCCAGGAAGTTCAATAGGACCACGTAGAAATTGTTTTAAAGAGTGAGCATCGTGATCCCTCTCTCTGATTATCTTCTTTCTATCACTATAAGAGATTGCGGGTTACTATGTTACCGTGTTCGAATTGACCGACAAGTTGTTGTTAGCCGTTCCTCGAATTACCTTTCTCTGCACAATCGATACGCATATCTTATTCTAGCCGTTGAATTTGCTGCAATACATACGTGTTAGGTACTCGTCAGATCTCTGTCTCTGCTCAACTCAACGATCTCCGCTCAACTCCCCATTACTTATCTGTTCTATTTCGTGTTTTGGAGTGATTTATTGCAATATCTGGGGTTGTCCAACAATGAAGCAGTGTTGAAATGTGTCAATAAAGCTAGTTCTACTTATGAGCTACTACCGTACGAGATGAAAAAGTGGTGTTCTGCCTTGGCATGTTTTTCTATCCTTTTCATCTTTTCTGTCTATCCAGACTTTGTTAAGCTAACAACGATGCCCTCCTTCGACTTTCTGTTAGGTTTTCGTGCCCAAAATGGTTTTAGAGGTCTTTGACGTTCTGCTTTATCTCGTGATTTCTAGCTAGAACCCGCAGTTCCTAAGTTGATCTATCAACTTGCTGTTTAGGTAACATGGGACCGGCTCATGAGGCTGAGATCCGAAGCAGATGGTCGCAGAGTCCGACTTTTCTCGAGCTGACACCCAAAGAGAAGTAAGATTGGGTTGTTTTTCATTATGTCATTCTGTTTGAAAAGCTTGGCGGCATATTAAGACAGCTTCTTACTAAAGAAATCCATGTCGCCATGGTTTCAACCGCGAGGTCGTATTTCCTGCATTCTGCGTTGCTCCCAAGGATTCCCTTTGGGCGTAAGTAGACCCTGGAGGGGGGGGGGGGGTCATCATGTACTCAGTGCACACTTGTGTTGGTAAGAAGCCACGTGCATGTCCTTTACATCTGGAATAGCTAGATCGGTTCACCATAGGTGTAGATTACCATTTCTTCATAAAATTTTTAGTTTCATACAACACAAAACGTTGTGTAGGGCTATCCTACAAGGTTACCTCCACTCCCAAACCTATCGCCTTCCATTTGTTTTTGGTGCTGAAAAGTCCAATGAGAATGCGCAGTAGGTTTGAGAATCGGAAGGCATGGAAATGGGCGATTGATTACACGTACAAATGTATGGCTACACCCACTGAACTTTCATTACTCCAGAGGGCGAGAAAAGAATTGGTCCAAATTCCGCGAAGGGAGTTATTTGCGATTACCACGGATATGGCATTTGTTCTTAAGATCTATCATAGTCCGAGAGCGGGAAACGACTTATAAATAGTACTAGATATGCCGCCCAAACATTGTTCGCTAGGCTACCGATGAAACCCGTGTAAATAGCTGCTGATGTTTCGTTATCGCAGTTTTACTGAATTTTTGTTTATTTTGTTGAAAACTGTGGGCTATGGTGCCAGCAAATAGGCCTCGTATTTGTGTTTTGACCAACTCTTTTTTACCAGAGCGGAAGGTCATGAGGACTGAAATTTCAGAGCCTATGTCAAATTCGTGATCAGTGCTCTAAATACCCACCTCATTCCCCTCAGACGAAGATTGGATGAAATCCCGACCGACCTCATCAACCCTACGTCCATACTTACCGTAATCTAACGTAATCGGCCGAAGTTTAAAAAACCAATATTTTCTAAATAAATGAAATATTGATCAGTACAACAAATAGCCCGCTACGTGAAGTCCGTGCGGAGATTTTGTCTGACATCTGTGACCTTTAGGGTCGTGAAAGTTCAATAATGCGCCCATTCGAAACTATCGTATTATCTCCCTAAAGGAGAGTTATTTATTCTTCGTTAACTAAATAACGTGCCAACACAATACAACAGCCCCATGTAAAATTGTAGTATAGCTAGCTAGAAGAAGCACACAAAACATTTGCCTAAATTCCCATGATGATTGGATTGATTAGCCAGTGTGAAAGTATCAGCAGATGTTTTATTTTTCCTTTCTCTATTATTTTCTACCTTTTCTAGAAACAAGGAAATTGAAAAGCAGAAATACAGGGTATAAGCATTATTTTGAAACTTTAAAATTATTGCAGTGATAAATGTGCTGCATACTTTATTTCTCACTGGCGGGAAGTAGTAGCTTAAAATAGGTATGTTTTGGTAGTATTTAGTTCCGTGAAAGTTCTAATCAGAGTTCTATACCGCCAACTGAAGATGAGGAAAGTGTTCCTCTGCTTCGAGACGTAACAGATTTTGGTTGCCTCCAGCTTTCTCTTTCTATGGATTTATTCACAACTTTTCTACCCACCAGAGGTCAGCTATAAGAAATAGTAGTTGCCATAGTAAGGATAAAGAGAACTTTCTAAGTATTCTACCTCTACGGGACATCGGGAAGCTACTTTGAATGCATCCATGCAGCCAGTTGCGATTGCTAGCCGGTGAACGAGCCTGTTGTTTTATTCCTCACCTCACGTTCGATAGCAACTAACCGACCCCGAATGGATTGGGCCGCGTTTGGTTGGCCCATACGGGAACCGAACAAAGAACTGAGTGCTTGCATTAGCCGGTGCCTCGACCGCGCTATCAGCGTTTTTATCTATCCTTAGAAGTTGCATCAGTCAGCATAGCTTACATCGTTTGGATCAAAGAACAGAGTTCTGGTGCAATTAATGACGTGGCCAAGGTGCTGTACGGATATTAAAAACGAAGGTGAACGTTAAATCTCAAGAGATGCACTATTCGTTCTCCTTCTACACGTTGTTATGGAGTTATCTGGATGGATGTGCACTTGATCTATGGCGTGAATTATAGGGAAGAAACAGAACAAGTCAGAACATTACCCTCTTCACCAAAACTGATTTCTTTTCGACCTTGCCGGTTAGAAATGCTTAGGTAGGTGCAAACTGAGTTCTATATAGATTCTTTGTACGCCCAGAAGCGTTCTCTTTAGAACCAGGTCTTGTAAAATTTCGATTCTTTCGAGTTTCATGAGTTCGTGACGATTCTGTAGAGTGATCAGTGCACCAGCAGCCAGCGATCTGGCTCATGCAAGCTATTATGTAAAGTTTTTGCCAAATATGCATTCAAGGTATGGAACTGAAATGTGTGGCGAATTTAAGGGGATAAATAACCTCGACCTTTAACCAGTCCTTTTCCTCTGGCCATGTGGGAGTTCTAGAACCGAGCTAAGATGTTGACGCTATTGAATGATACAAGTGTAGAAGAAGGTAAAGGCTTCGTTTATGTCGAAATTTGTTAATTTTTTGGTGGCGAATTTCTATGGGTTCTCTTTATTTCTCCCCTATCATGTTCATTGTCAGTTTCACATAGGACAATCCTCTGTTCTCACAAATGTTGCTACTCTTCTGAGTTCAGGCTCGTTCCGGTGGAAGGAAAAAGGAATATTCTCATCACCTCCGCCCTGCCCTACGTAAATAACGTGCCTCACCTGGGCAACATAATTGGTTGTGTTCTCAGCGCCGATGTTTTCGCCAGGTACGCAGATTTTCTTAGCTTAGTGAATTTTCTCCAACCCAATCAACCTTTCAGGTACTGTCGCATGCGCGGTCATGAGACGCTGTATGTCTGTGGCACGGATGAGTACGGTACTGCAACGGAAACCAAGGTACCTGCGCATTTCCAGGGAGCGTATCGTTTTTTAATTAGCTCTTTCTAGGCATTGCAAGAGGGCACCACGCCCAAGGAAGTATGTGACAAGTACCACATTATACACAAGAGTATCTACGAGTGGTTCAACATTGAGTTCGATATATTTGGCCGGACAACGACTCCTCAACAGACAGAGTTGGTTCAGTTTCCTTCCATTGTTACTTATCTACCTTTGTTGCAGTTTTCATCCAAGTGGATGAAAACTGCATTGGATGCCCTTTCAAAATTATATCAATGGGGTGAGGATACCTTGTAATTTTTCATAACAAATTATTTCGAGCAGCACAAACTACCACACCAAGCTGCCGTAACCGTAATCTTTCCTTCTTTTTATGTTCCCTCATGTCGCTCATTTTTATACGTTCTTTTGTGGAAGAAGTATGGAGTATAACTCTATAAGATCGCGAACCACTTTTCTTTGACTTCGCTTTCATCGTTCGACGAGTGGTGTCGGAGAAGGCGCTGGTTACTGCACGGCGATTTGGAAGCAGACTTGACTGAGAAGGGTGAAACACTTGTCCATTGGTCGGACACCGAAAGTAACTGTATGGGTAAATACGCAGTCAGATAGTCACCACGATATCCTGAAGAAGTGGAATGCTAGGCGTACTGTAACCAGATATTGCATAACACCCTTCTGTCACTGGATGTTCTGAATGTTACTGTCAGCCTCGATATCACCAAAAGGTCTCCTAAATTTTTCAAACACATGAATTCTATACAAAATATGATTTTGAAGAGGTTTTCCATAAAACAGGAAGTTCTCCAGAATAAACTGGTTTTGCGGAGTGTCGCCTGGATAAGGGATAAAGGACGGCGTTACCAATCCCTTTTGGGATGCGCCGCGCATTCCACTTCTACGGGATATCGCGGAGACGATTTGAATGCGTATTTCGCCATACAATGACTTGCGGTGGCCAGCCGATGTACAAGTCAGCGCTTTATCCTTCCCAGACAAGTCTGGTACCAATTCACCGACCCCGGAGGGATAGAAGGCTTGGTTGGCCTGGGCAGGAAATCCGAACCAGGAACCTGGTATCGGGTGCATGCGACAGCCGGTACCTCCTTCGACTGTTCTGTACGCGCCCTAAAGCCCTACGTCGCCTGGATACATAGTGTAAAAGTACCAGGTGGGTTCACGCCACCTGAGAGCATCTGTCGGAATTGAGTGGGAATACATCCGCTTTGAGATTCTGCAGTCTCACATAACCAGAGGAGACGGCTTCTGAGCTATTCTTCTTTAGTACGCTGCAAGAGAGGGAGCTTCGTTATGTGGTCTGTCTTGACCTTGTTAAGTCTTGAAGCTGCGATGTGGGAAGAAGTCGTTCAGTATCCATTTGTCACTCGAGAGATTTTCTGAAATTGGCCATATCTCTACCAAAATGAAACGCTTCCTGCTTTATAATTATGTTACTGTACTACAAAGAAAGGTGAAGAATATTTACTACTAATCTGCGTTTTTTTTTTCAGAATTGCGCAAGACATTTTCCTCAAACTGCACGAGAACGGCTACACGTCGTCTTCTTCGATCGACCAGTTGCATTGTCAGAACTGCGACAAGTAGGTGACGCTTGATCATCCGTGTAGAACTGCTACCAGCCGTGGACTCCCTTCAGATTTTTGGCCGACCGATTTGTGACAGGAATTTGTCCATTCTGCGCATACGACGACGCGCGAGGTGATCAGTGTGACAGCTGTGGCCGTCTTATCAATGCTGTAGAACTAAAGAGTCCTAAGTGTCATATCTGTAAGCAAGAGCCCAAGGTGAGTGGCAATTTTCCTCAGTCCTAATTAGCGACTAAGTACTCATTACAAGTGTCATTTCGTTAAGGTACGTCAATCGACCCACATATTCTTGCACCTGGACGCTCTACAGGTTAGAGTTTGTGAATACGTCAATGTTCTGTTTGGTTATCTCGAATATCGACTCGTTCACATTTTCAAGGAGGACGTGCGTAAATACGTTGAATCCGAAATTGCGAAACCAAACACTCGTTGGTCATCAAACGCTGTAGCTATTGTGAAAGGTTGGATCAAGGTTTGTTTCCTTCTCTATAATTATAGTGCTCTTCGATTAGTAAAGGTGGGCGATTTTTGCTAATAACCTATTTTGAGTCTTTTTTAGAACGCAGGATATTAGAGGGATAGGGGATTATACTGTTTTCACGTCAAATTGGACGCCTCTTAAATCAAATTGGACACTCTTCTAAGCAAGCTTTGCGCTTTCGAAATTAAACTGAACATCTTTCAAGTTGAACCGAGCTTCCTTCATGTAGCAGAACAGAACAAGATTTATTAAGCCAAAAGAGACACAAAATAAACTCACAAAAGAGTACAGCAAAAGTTGGCTTTTTTAAGATTAGCAAAAGCAAAGCACAGAAGCTATTTAGTCAAAAAGGGATACAGAATCAGTTAGCACAAAAGGTTGCACCAAACGCTGGTTTTTATAAGATTAATTAAATTGACTTCTTCCTTGGTTTGCATAAAGTGGAAATTGCTTTTTTTCCAATTCGGATTTGTACTTCGTTTGCTGAAAAAGCAGAGGAGGATGAGAAATATTTACTATCCAAGCGTGGTGCAGTATTACGTTTGCAGTATGCATTATGAATTAGACTGATTATTGTAAATAAGATCGTTTAATAAGAATTTTTTTCTTCTGTTGATTTAACTTTTTTGTCTTTAGTACTTCCTTTTAATGAATCACTTAAAATGCAAAATTCTCTTTTTTTGAGTTACTATATCCTGAAAAGGCTGCAGTCATTATCACAAAAGGCCTTTTTGTTTCAGCAATGTTTCTAACCTGCAATTAAATGTCTTAGGAAGACAGTAAATTAGTGTTGGGGTAGCTCCTTCCAAATTTTGGCAACTCGGGTCATAAAGGAACCTTGAAAGACTTTAGAATGCGGTTTTTAAGGTTGAATACGGAGGCTATCTCCAACTCTGCGATTGTTAAAGTCATTTTTTCATCCAAATAAAATGTAGTATGGCTTTGTTTGAAATTTTGCTTTACCTGTCCCAAAGATTGAACGCAGTTTTTGAAGTTTTATGCCAAAAAAATATCCAATAATAGTTTACATCTAGTTTTAAAGTGCTGGAGAGAAGCAATTCTTCATACCTGAAAGAAGAGACTGCGCTCGTCCAGGGCGTCGTGATCTTTAATTAGTTGATAGAAAAATGCCTGAAATTGTATGCGTCCAGTTTCACACTTGTCATTGGGAAAGGAAAAGTAGTTTTATAAAACACATATGACTTCACTTTACTGTCTCATGTAAGCAGCATTGACACTACGAACCTAATGAGAATTGCAACGAGCAAGACGAGTGCATCTGTCGTTTTGGCACGATTTTTCGTTTTTCTACACTAGAAAATTGCTGTGTTGCATTCTAGGCCATGATTTTTCCTCAAAGATTGGAAATTTTATACAATTTCACTACAGTGCTTTCACTTATTGGAACAAGTTGGTTTTAAAAGTTTCAATTAATAAATTCTTGGACAAATTGGACGATAAATTATTCCACCCTTCTAGAAGAGTCTCTGATTAAGTCAGGAAGACGCCTGGTTTCTAAGGGTTAGGCTTGGTTAGAAGAGTGTCCAGTTTGCTTTGAAAAATGTCACTTTGACGATAACGTTATGGCATACAAGTGTTTCCGACCAGTTCTCTCTTGCCTGGTTGAAAACCTTCATTTTAAGAGCTACTTTTAGGGTGGATTAGAGAAGAGATGTATCACACGCGACCTCAAATGGGGTACGGCTGTTCCAATTCCTGGTTACGAAAACAAGGTCTGTTGAATTCATCATGACCCTTCCGCTGCATTTACTGCTTCTTTTAATGAATTCATTGCTTCAGGTGTTTTATGTGTGGTTTGATGCTCCCATAGGATATCTTTCAATTACGAAGTGTCTCGTAGGTGAGAACTGGACGAAATGGTGGAAGAACCCGAACAACGTCGAGTTGTTCAATTTCATCGGAAAGGTTAGTCGTGCAATGCTGGCCTTAGCACAGAGTGGCCTCAGTCCTCATATGTTGGCGTTTTTCAGGACAACGTAGCGTTCCATGGCGTAATGTTCCCATGCACACAGCTTGGTGCTCGAGACAACTACACGATTGTGAATCATGTCTGTGCGACAGAATACTTGAACTATGAAGACACCAAATTTAGGTTTGTTCGGCAGCTTTATCTTGCCCATTAGTATAATGAGCGGCGTTAATCTGCCCCTGTTTGGGATGCGCCACACATTCTACTTCTATAGAATGTCGCGGAGGCAATTTGAATGTGTTTTTGGACTAGACAATGACCTTCGGTGGCGAGTTGATGAACAAGTCAATATTTTATCTTTCCCAGAGACGTTTGATATGACCATCAGTTGACTGAACCCGATGGGTTGGAAGGCTTGGTTAGATTGGGCGGGAGCCGAACCAACGACATAGAATGAGTTTGCAAACGACGGCAGGCACCTCTCACTGCGCCACCACAAGCCTCCAGTCCAACTCATCTGTGTGGTCCCCATTTATCACCTACATAGTAATTTCTTTTGTTGTTCTACAGGGTTGCGCATCGCACATGCTGTCCTTTTTGATCTAGACTTGAAGTAATTACATCATCCTTCACCATAATTGCCAAAAGCATAGTATCGTCGAGTATTTTGCTTGTGTATTTATTTATTTTCATTCTGTTTCAGACTTTTTTGTTTCCTTTTCGGGTTAATTCATTGAAAGATCTTATCATATCGGGGCATGTTGCAGCAAATCTCGAAACACTGGTGTGTTTGGCGATAACGCAAAAGAAACGGGCATAGAAGCTGATGTTTGGCGGTTCTACTTGTTGTACATGCGTCCGGAATCTCAAGACACGTCGTTCTCGTGGGACGACTTTGCTCTGAAGGTAAGGTGCTACGAGATTTACATGTACGAGGAATGTCAAGAGATTTCAAGCGTAACGGGAAACATAGCATCTATGCAGCATCGCCACACAGTGTTAAGGGGCGAGGAGATGCAGTCATCGCTCAGTTATTTCTTGAGAAGATATGTATTTCTCTTACTAATTTAAGTGCCGTTTCGTTTCATTTTTTCTTTTTTTTTCGGTTGATAATTGAATTGACTTTCCGTTGTCTTGGTTAGCAAAATTTTTATTACCGATGGAATTTCATCATCAATTTTCTCCCTTGCCACCTGCTTTGACGCACACCTAGCCTTGCAACTTTATCATTCTCGTCTATTTTGGTAGAACTAATTAAGAACGTTACAAGGAGCTTAAGTAGTTCCCTTACAAGCATTCATTGATGCAACTATTCAAGACTTTTGCGCCCTTTTTCTGCGTATCTTATTCATTTCCTGATTTCAGGTAAACTCTGAGTTGCTAGCCAATTTGGGCAACTTCATCAATCGTGCGCTGTCGTTCCTTAGTAACAATTTCGAAGGAATAGTGCCAGAGATGAATCTCAACGAGACTGATCTAGAGCTGCTCTCAGGGGTTCAGGTACTCAGCAATGACGTCGTCAACAGTTAATGTCAGAACCTCAGTTGATGAACGTTAAGGAGGATTCAGAAGAGTGGGATCAGATGATGGATGCCGTTCGGCAGAAGGACGCTGTTCGAGCCATCCTCTCGATGTCACGGCGTGGAAACCAATACATGCAGTCCCAGCAACCATGGGTACTTTCGAAGGGAAACGAGGAGGACAAGTTCGTTGTTTGTTGATTTTTTTTCGGCGGATCAAGATCGAAAATGTGTTTGTTTTTAAGAAAACGCGCCGGAACTGTCATTGGAGTGGCGGCGAACATCTCCTATCACCTAGCCGTAGTTCTACATCCCATTATGCCTGAGGTACCGTCGTAGATTAAACAACTTCCCAAAGTGAATGTGAAACTGACGGCTAGCTACTTGTTCAGGTGTCAGCACGAATAAGATCTCAGTGTGGTGCCGAGCGATTGCCAGTCTTCTCAGCGTATCCCATGTCGTATCTCAAACCAGGACACAAGATTGGAACAGTAGGTTCATATATGAAGTGTTAGGTTGCCCGGAAAGTTCTTTGGTTTTGACTTAACCACCGGCGCCGTTTGATCGAACGCAACATCCACACCTCGTGGGACCGATCAGCACCCACCCGTATCCGGGATGAGCTGGCCGCTGATATCAGCATGGACGGTGGTGTAATGGCGTAGAGCATCCCCGCCCGCTCAGAGGGAGGTGCGGGTTCGAGTCCCGCCTGGCGCTAGAAGTTTTGATCGCAACAAAACATCGTTGTGACAGCTTACAACCTCGATACCAGCCAATCGAGGCTTAAAGAAACTGATTTGATAAAGAAGCACAGATTTCGAAACGCGACAATTTCTGGCGATCATTGAAATCGTGGGGCACCCTCTTTTCGAGCTTATCCACCTTTCCTGGCGTTCGACACCATTCTGTAACAGCAGTTTTACTCACTCCTAGACCTTCCGCAATCTCACGGACTGTTTGTGATGGATTAGCTTGCACAGAAGCCTTCAAATCGTCGTCCCGGACTGCTGTAGGTCTGCCGCTTCGGGAGCATCTTCAAGATTGATGGAAGATTCATGTTAAAAGGATTGAATGATAAAAGACAAAAGATGGCGTTCCTCAATCCCCCAATTTAGTATTCTCCACACATTTCACTACCAAGGGAAGTCACGTAGGCGATTTGGATGCGTGTGTTGTCTGTAAAACGACATTTGGTGGCTGGCCGGGGTGCTGCACCATTCGCAAACGAATCTGACGCCAGTTCAAGGACCGCTGGAAGATGGGGGTTAGTCGGGCTGGGTGGAGTCTAAACGGAAAACCTCCATCCGAGTGCACGCGATAGTCAACCCTTCTTGCGGCTGTGCTACCACTAGATCAGTATGGCTACGCCACTAAATGAAACTAAGGAAGTCACTTTGAAGTCGCGTTATTTGTAAGCGTTGTATATTTCAGCCGAAGCCGTTGTTTGTAAAAATGGAAAGCGCGAAAGTTGCAGAGTGGAAAGCGAAGTTTGGCGGATCAGCGGTGACTAACGATCTGGATAAGAAACGGAAAGGTGAATTATGCAATCGCCTAGACAGTTGTTTGCTGAACGGCAGTGAGAGATGCCATTCTATGAGCTTAAAAACGTTCACGTTGTCTACTAAAGCTATCTGATGGCTTCGGGAAAAGTGCTTAAATTTCGTAAAAATCTATTTATTTCAAGCACTTTTTATTGTCTGTTCAACAAATCATTGATAGAGTGCAGTATAATCCGCAAAAACAGAACTATAAGATAATGAGCATGGTGAGCAGTAATCGCTGGCGATTGGACAAGATTAATTAGAGATCTGAAGGGAATCAGTGGACGTCTGGTGCATCTTATACTACAAAGTAATATCCTCTTGAAGTAATATAATGGATGAACTACATTTTGATGGTAAAGAACGCTTTTTCCGAAGCCTCTCAAGTGACAGAAGTGCCCATGAGTGAAAACGAAACTTCTACAGCCACGCTTGGCCGTACCAGCATCATGATTGACGCTACCATCTCAGATATTAGATGTTTTTAACGATTCAAAATCTTTAAGTTCAATGCCAATTTCTTACGGCGTTATTTTATGAAATAGTAATATGTTATTTCGCCGTCTTCTCTTCATTTTTTTGTTCGCTTGTTGACGGTTGTCAATCCAAAGTTGGTGTTGTTGTTGTTGTTTTTTTACTTTAGAGATTTAGCCATAAAGGTATCCAAGGGTATGTAACATCATTTTTGTAGATGCTATACTGTACACTTTCTAATAATTTCTGTTTTGTTTTACATGTGTAGGGATAGAGAACAGGAGTATTCAGAAATTGACCGAACAAATGTTTTGTTCTCGAAGAAGTGGGCTCCTGACGCATAAAGCTGTATTGCTCTGATCACATCAACTATAACGTTCTCACTTTTTTGAAAATTGATGCACAGCGTTTATCAACATTTAGGCTGACAGTGATTGGGTGCCCTATGATTTTGACAGGATTATAAACGGCGGATATCAGGACCGGCTCACCGTAACCTTAGGCGTCGAGAGAGACGTCCTTTGCGCAGTCGCAGAGAAAGACTAAAGAAGGGAGTCCAGGGGCCGGATTCATCAAAGTTACTGCAGTAACTTTGATGAATCCAGCCCCAGGGTGTGTGCCATACAAGCTGGACGTACGGAGACTGCTTTCTTCGCTCAAGGGGTGTTCGCGGCTGGGTTCTGCGCTGCTCGAGCGGCGGTGCATAGGGCTGAAACAATGCGCAAAAATCGCGCAATGTCGTGTAGTCGTCGAAACCTCCCAGATCTCAGATACTCAGCTAAAATGCAAGAATGCCACGACGCAGGGGAACCGACATCCCTCGCATGAGGGAAACCCTCTACTTACTGCACCATGACCCACCTGCCGCACACAAGACATCGATCGGACGTCGCAACGTGGACGCCGACGCGCGATCTCTAAGCTAGGAGGGCGCAGACAGCAAAAGTCTCGGCGCGACCCGCACGCGATTACGGTGAGCCGGTCCTGATATCCGCCGTTTATAATTGTCTATAATTTTGATGCGCAAGTTGTAGAATTGTTCAAGCGGCAAACCGCCGTTGTTGATGTTACCTGCTCTTCCGTGAAGTATCATGTTCCTGACAGCTCTGGAGGAAGCATAAAACAAACTTTGTGCTTATTTTCTTGTTACAGCGCTTTATAATATTTACTTTCGTTTAGTTTACTGCTCAATCTGCTCCATCACTCGATTTTGTCTAACGCCAGCAATAGGCCTTTTTAATTTGTTTCGTTTACTGTGGCAGCTGTCTTTTAGGTTCGTGATGTGGGACGAAGAGATCTGAGCAGTAGCGCAGCGAAACACCGATGTTCCTCGTTTTCTTTCCGCCTTCACTCTCCTGTCTTGCTCTTTTCTTTAACTACTAATGCCCTTAATTACTGTTTTTGTCTTATTTTCAGTATCACAACTATTTTCACGTGGCTTCGTTGTCGATCGCAAAGCTCATCGTAGCGGCGTTACCCGCATAACAGACGTTCCTGAATGCTTCAATTTCAGATAAGCCGAAGCCTGCCCTGAAGAAAAGTAGCGGCGCGGACAAACCTTCGAAAAAGGCAGCAGAAAGCGCAAAGACAAAGGAGGAAATGGCAACGACACTAGCAAACGCAGCATTCCCTCAACTGGCGAAGAACCAGCAGCAGATCAAACAGTTGTTGGAGGGCTCGTTGAAGAAATTCAATCAAGCGCGTGAGTGTTTCCGTATGAGTTTTTTTTTGTGGTATACGTCTTCTACCCATGAGTGTCACGCCCGTACTAGTCTCACATTCCCGAGAACAGTTCGCCTACAATCTTTATGATGCGATGATTTTATCCGCCGATTGTAGAAGCTGGCGCAGGGATATTGTTCGAGGGACAAAGCTTACGTATATTTCCTTTTGAACTGTTCCATATCAGGGAATGGAGAACGACGGAAGTAGCTAGGAGGAGCCGAACCGTAGGCAATGGTGAGGATAAAGTTCGGCGTTAACCATGGCCTTCGTGTGATGCGTCACGCAAACCACTTCTAGAAGATGCCATGGAGGCGATTTGAGTATCTTAGGATTGTATGATTTACAGTAGGCAGCCGATAGACATGTCAGTGCTTAAACCTTTCTTGGACAAGTCTAGCACCAATTGAATGCCCCGGATTGGTAGAAGTCTTGATTGGTACTGGAGGAACTTGCCTCACTCCTCAGGAGCCGGTTGCTTGGGACAATGACTTGCGCGGCAGCCCTGCGAGGTCATGTCATGTGTTGTAGCACTAACGGAATCGTATTTTGAGCGCTTCGTGCCGCTAAGTGGAGGAGAGCACAGAAACCGTGTTTATGTGTGTGTTCCATGACCATGTGCAATGCCAGAGCGGGCACCACCCCGCTAGACACCAAGAACACAATACACTACGATTTAGAGGACCGAGCTCTGCCCAATTACCTATGGGTGTCCCAAGAGGCGGCGATCACGAGACTCTGAAGGCTGCGCTCACGCGAGCGGTGGCCAGGCTCAACACTGCGATTAGTTCCACCTTCCCGATCCTGCGCTGCTGTCCTGCTCTAGTCCATTCTTCTGTGCGTTTACAGTTGTCGACGTGTGGTTGGAGATAGACGTGCGCGGCTAGCACGACGACGGCAGACCGCTCGATGACAGGGAGCGAGCAAGAGCCAACCGCTCGAGGTGGCGGCAGGTGAGAGGAGCTGACCACTGCGCGGGAAGGATGCGAGAACGTTTGCTCAGTTTCTCCCGCGCGCCTTCGGCCTTCGGCGCGACCGTCCGCGGCAAGCTCGTGATGGCGCGGCGAAAATACGTACTTGTTAGCTTCGTGTGTGTGTGTGTGTGTCGGTCCTGCACCGATTAGCATGAATAACAATCAAATCCGGCAAGAAAATAATATCGGCATAAGTGTTACTTATGTAATAAATATACATACATTGGATGGACAAGATTGCAAAATGGTTACCTCGTACCAGACAATAGGACCTCCAAGAGCAGCGGCTAACTTGTGCAGAACCTTTTTCCTGGGGAAGAAGCAACTTGATTATAAAAAAATTTACTCGATCAAGTCGCTCAGAAGTTGAGACGATTCTATGCCCAGACTCCGAATCAGGGATCTGCTCAACCCGAACAAGCCATCATCTTTTCGTAGTCGACGAATATGTACCAAACTTGTCACGGATAAAACACTGATTTATATATCGGCTGGTCACGAAATGGCCAATTACATGTTTGAAATTACCTCCAGAAGTAGAAGGCATGGTGCATCTCAAATAGGGATTGACAACGCGCTCGTTATCATTTGCTCTTGGCTAGTGGGGTTATAGATCTAAGTACCTAGAATCTTCAACTGTAATAAAGACTGTGTGTGAATATTCTTCAGAAAGATCGTTTACAGCTCCGTTTATCTCTCTAGATAATGAAATTTCACAATTTTTCTATAAGGCGCTGATATTTTCACTCCTAAATCATTCCATTGTAGGCGACTTGTTCGTGAAGCAGAAGCAAGCGGAGCTGGCTGCTTCGATTGCGAAGCTTGAAAAAGAAGTCGACGCTATCCAAAAACAACTGGTTGAAGCTGAAACTGCAGCCGGAAGTAGGAATTTCTTTCTTCTCATTTCTTTACTTCAGAAGTCTAGTATTAATCTTGCAGTCAAACAAATTCCTGTCCCAAGCATCGCGAGGGCTGTTGAGAAGGAGCACCCGGCTACTGTAGCTACAGAAGTGAAGCAAGCGAATGAAGTGGCTGAGAAGTCTTCTAAAAAGGACAAACCAGCTACAGAGAAGAAACCAACCGCTGCTGGAGGAGGTGGCAAGAAGACTGAGAGTACGTTTATAACTCGGCTCATTTGACCGACTCAAAAGACCTTGTATGGATTTATGTTCATGGATCAGGTTGTCGACATTTCAGATGCAGCTGCTGATGACACCGTTGACGTTGGTCGTTTGGACCTTCGAGTCGGTCGCATTGTAAAGTGTGAGAAACATCCAGATGCTGATGCCTTGTATGTGGAGCAAATTGACGTCGGGGAATCAGCTCCGCGAACAGTGGTGTCTGGTCTGGTGCGCCATGTTCCGCTTGATCAGGTTAGAGACATAAGATTTTTCATACCGGTTGGTTAACGCGTTGAGGACGATGTGACACAATGTCGTGCCACATACTTTCGGACGCATAGGACTGTGACACGATGTCGTGTCATAGCATTGTAATTTGTTTTGCTAGCTGGATTCAAATCTTTCGAAGCAATTTTTTTGTGTATGTGTGTCACTTCTTTTGTTGAGAAAAGCGTGGTCCACGAAAGCAATTTCCGGTTGGCCATTTATTGAGATTCTTGACAGATGGTGGCTTCAGTTATTAAGCATTTCTCGAAGTAGCAAAAAATCGATTGACTCCACGCGCCAAACACACGAAAATCGCGCGATCATTAACTCGTTAAGTCATATGAGGTCGTGTCTTGTCCATACCATTTCAACATTAAATTATACGCTCCTAAACAAGCTTGACGCAATTGAAATCGTACCGAACATCTTCCAGATCCTTCCAGACTAAAGGGGCGGTTTAAATAACTTTTCGTTAAGAGGAAATTTAGTAAGGCTGTCCTTGAAACTTTTAAAATTCATCTGCCCAATAGGTGAAGGCACAGTGAGAAATTTTATAAATTTTTCATATTTCAACGAAAAATTATGAACTAAATTTGGCTTTAAAGCGCAGAAAAGCAGCACTCATTCAGTGCATTAAAAGAAGAGACCAAGCCATACACTCAGCTAGATCGTCGTGATTTCCGTTTGGCTGATAGTGTAAACGCTTCTTACTTGAAACAGTGATGTGAGAACATTTGAGTTTTTTATAACTGTTCTTGCACCGTTTACGTTTGTGTTACTCCACACAACCAGGATTTTTATCAATCCATCAAATAAAAATCACGGCAATCTTTTCGAGTGCACTTCGCGATTTCTTCTTTTAATACACTATATGGCGATATGACTTCCGCGCTATAAAAGAAAAACCCATTCATTATTTTCCTTTAAAAAATAAAGCTTTTGTAAAATTTTGAGTGTGTACACCTATTGGGCAGCTTCTTCTTCTTCTCCTGAGCGTTTAGTTCCGCGCAGTCGCAGGGTCCGCTGTTGTGATCCGTCGCCATCTCATCCTATCAAGGGCGTCGTCTGACGTGGCACCGACTTCGGCGAGATCGCTCATGATGATGATCTTCCACCATTTCCTTGGGGATCGTCTCGGACGTTTTCCGGGTGCCTCGAAATTTAGGGCCAATTTCGTGGGATGATGCTCTGGTCTTCTGAGGATGTGCCCGTACCACCTTAGGCGCTGCTCCCTCATCTTCAGCTGGATCTGGACTGTCTCCACCACTGCTCTAACATCCTCGTTTCGCACTCTGTCCCGGCGCGTCCATCCACATGCCCATCTGAGCATCCTCATTTCCGCAGCGTGCAGTTGCCGTTCCTGCGCTCTACCTAGGGCCCAGCACTCACAGCCATAGAGGAGGACCGGCCTCACTACTGTTCTATATAGCTTGCCTTTGATTGTCCTGGAGCACCTACGGTTGCAGAAGACTCCTGTGTACTCCCTCCATTTGAGCCATGCTGCACTTATCCGTCCCTTAACCACCTGGTCCACGCGTCCTTCCTCGGATAGATCGTTTCCGAGGCATCGGAATTGTTCCACCTTTTCGATCACCTCCCCTTGGCAGTCTAGGATCGGTTCGGTGCACTCCTCAGAGCTGATGAACTTCGTTTTCCTCACGTTCAGCCTAATGCCTAATAGCCTCACACCTATTAGGCAGGAGACCTGAAAAAATCAAAAAAAAAACTCACTAAATTTTTCTTGAACAGAAAATTATTTTCATCGTCTCGGTGAGTCTCCATAGTAATGTGGAAGAAGCTCGTTTTAAAATGGAAGATCTTCCGTTTGATTTCATTTGCGTCACGTTTGGGAATTAGGAGAGTGCCCAATTTGATTTTTAGTGTACTTTGTTTGAAATGTGTCCAGTTTGACGTTAATATGGCACGGATGGAGATAAATGCTGATGCCTTCAAGCATGACGTTTGGGAGCGTTCCGTAGAGCTGCTTCTTCTTCGGGCTTTCCTCAGATGATCTCAGAAGTTGTTCACGTGCTCTAATGGGCTATTTGCTGTACTGCAGATTGTTGTGGGAATTAAATTAATATTACATTATTAATCAATTAAGAGCTACCGTCAGTCCACTATCTTTATAGCATTAGTGGTTATCCCGTTTTTAACCTCCTTCTCCTCCTCGTGCATTCATTTACGTCTTGATTTCAGATGCAGAACCGCCTTGTCGTTGTGTTGTGCAACTTGAAGCCGGCTAAGATGCGAGGCGTTGAGTCCCGAGCGATGGTAATGTGTGCGTCAACTCCAGAAAAGGTAGCTACTCCAACTCCTTACTCTTCAAAGCCTTTCTGCCCTCTTAAATGACACCCTTGCATACGGGAACGGTGATGCCTTCAGGTTGAAATAATGGAGGTGGATCCATCAGCTCAACCAGGAACTCCCGTGACCTGTCCACCCTTCACGCACAGGCCGGACGCCCAACTCAATCCCAAGAAGAAGGTGCGTGTCACACTTGGTACTACAGCCTTGTTCGTCTGCAAACAAGGCACATGGTTTACAAAACATGCTATAGGACGTATGTCGGTTTAGGATTGTTACTGTAACCGATAGCCTTTCAGATCTGGGAAACGGTAGCCGAAGATCTAAAAGTGAACGCAGACGGCTACGCGGTTTGGAAGGACTGCCCGCTTCTCGTAGGAGGCTCTACGAAGATGACGGCTCCAACGCTACGTGGCGTCTCGATCAAATAAGAATCTACAGCTCTTGTGTCCATCGTTTAGGGAGGTATTTTAAATTCCAGTAGATTGTTTTGGTGTCGTCTTGTTTTCGTTAAATACCGGTTGGTCAACGTCTCAACATTGCTCGATCCCCTGATTGTTTTCCAAGCAGTGCTGTTATTGTTGTTGTTCTCTGGAAATGTCCGTGCATTGCTAGTGAAGAGGTTTTATGTCATCCGTTGTAGGTCATCTTGTTAAGCTATTCTGTTTAGCGGTGGCCACTGAGCTGCCCCATGGGAATAAAGGTTATACCGAACGTATGTGTTGTTTTTCGCTGTGGTTCTAAAGACCTAACTACAGGTACTGCTATGTCATTTACTACCGTAGAGTGGGTCACGTGTGTCACTTTCCATTATGTACAAAATGGAGCTCGCAAACCTCAGTAGAGTTGCGAAGGTTTTCAACAATGGAAGTCATTTAAACACTGCCCTTGCAGAGATAGGGAGTGGTTTAAGAGTTCCATTTTGTACAGAGCATTGTTACGGAAAGTTGTACAGTGTGTCGTGTGATAGAGACATCAATTAAACGTGTAAATGTAACATCGGTCACTGCACCTTATAGCCGAGTTCTAGAAGCTAGAATGCCGAAGAAAAAAGGATCTAAGCCGCTCGGATTAGAAGACGACAGGTTCACACACTTACGGTCGGATCCGAAGTACTCCGGTCTAAGCAACAGAGAGAAAAAGGTAAGCTCTGGACAGTGGAGTGAAGTCCTTGGTGAGCGTATGGTCTTGCACTTGAAGGAGCGCGTATAGCGCAATCGGAGGAGGTCCCGGCTGTCGCGTGCGCCCGATACCAAGTTTCTGGTTGGGATTTCCTGCCCAGGCCAACCAAGCCTTCCATCCCTCCGGAGTCGATGAATTGGTACCGGACTCGTCTGGGATGGACAAAGAAAAGACAAGTTCATCGGCTAGCCACCGCAAGTCATTGTAATGCCCGAATAAGGATAAGGATAAAGGAGGCGTTACTCAGTCCTCTTTGGGATGCGCCACACATTCTACTTCTACGGGATGTCGTGGAGGCGTGTTGAATGCGTATTTGGCCGTACAATGATTTGAGGTGGCCAGCCAATGTACAAGTCAGTGCTTTATCCTTTCCAGACAAGTCTGGTACCAATTCACCGACCCAGGAGGGATGGAAGGCTTGGTTGGCCTGGGCGGGAAATCCTAACCAGGAACCTGGTGTCGGGTGCAGGCGACAGCCGGCGCCCTCTTCGACTGCGCTCCGCGCGCCCAAAGCCCGAATACGCATTCAAATCCCCTCCGTGATATTCTGTAGAAGTAAAATGTGTGGCGCATCCCAAAAGGGGTTGAGTAACGCCATCCATGTTCCTTTTTTTGTCCTTTACGGTCTTGCACCCATCAACTTTCTTCCATTAATTATTTTTACTGATACGTTTGATAGTGTATGAGCATGAAGGTAAGGCTTGTAAAACTACTCTCCACTCTTGCATATCCGTCGTGCATAAGGCAGTTCTGAGTAGCTAGGATCCTTCAGATCATTGCACGTCTATGAAATTGAGAAAAAAGTGCATGACTTCATTTTCGTAAGAGCGCGCTGACTTGTCTTTCAGCCTCCAAAACTCATTTTATAGGTTTAGTATTGCGCAGTTGAAAGACGTGCCCCCCCCCGCCGCATACATCCCGATTCTTGGTTCGGCTCACGCCCTTGCTTATCACTCCGTTCATCCCTTGCGGTTGGTGAATTGATATAAGACTTCTGATGTACTGACCTGTCCATCAGCTGATCAGTGCAAGTCATTGTATAAGCCAAACAAAAGATAAAGGACAGCGTTGCGCACTCCTTCTTGGGATGTGCAAGGCATTCTACTTCTACGGGATGTCGTGGAGGCAATTAGAGTGCGTATTTGGCTCATACAATGACTTGCGGTGACAAGTCGATGAATAAGTGAGTGTTTTACCCCTCCTAGATAAGTTTACGACCCTTCCGACCTTTAGGGACGACAGCTGATGCCTCCTCCGATTGCGCTATCCTGCGCCGTATAAGCCAAACGCACTGAAATTGTCTTCGCGGTATCCATTAAAAGTGGAATACCTGGTGCATTTAACAAAGTAGTAGGTTAACGCCATCCATTGCTCTCGTACCTTTATGTGCGGCATTGGCTCTTCGCCAGCGCTTCCTAAACTGTTTGGTTAGCAGCGACGTTCGTCGTTATCACCAAGACCAGGGCTGAGTTGTTTCATTAGTTCTTTAGGTTACCATTGGTAAGCGATTCTCGGCGGTCCTCACTGACGACAGATTTTCGAATAAGGCCAAGGTGGATAAACGTGGAAGACCGTTACGGAAGAAGGGTGGTAGGCTTTGCAACTGGAGATATTTTTATCACTTTTACGCGAAAATCTTCTTTTGATGCTTCAAGGAAATCTTCATGATTTGTACGAGCTGAAAGACAGCGACGAAGAAAGTGAGGGAGAGGATAACTCGCCAGTCAAGAAATGCAAAGTTGTTAACGAGGAAGAAGAACCAGTAGCTGACGTCGAGAAGAGTCATGCGGACGTTGATCACGCAGCTGAAAGGAGTGCTGACGAGTACGATGAAGAGAAAACACATGTAGAAGACGAGGAGGAAAGTGACAGCGATCGTCCTATTAAGGTGATTGGAAGGGAGCTCGGTCTCCTTTTGCGGTGAATTTTCGTGTCTGCCTTTCAAGTCACTATCAAATTGATCTAGATCGACCTCGCTCGTGGAGAAGGAAACGTGTCATCCTCGTCCGACGACGACGATTCGGATTCCGACTGGGAAGCCAATGAAGACATCAAGCTCGAAATTGACCTAGCACAGCTTGACCAGTATTACCTTCTCTATTCTGCCTAGGAGTCTGAGTTGGGAGTGTCAGCTTATAACATTTCTAGAGACGCTGAACAGGTTGAATGGTCCTCCAGTCGAATTGCTGCGTGTAACCTGGACTGGAATTTAGTTCACTGTGAAGACCTAATGGTGATAGCGAAGTCCTTTGCGTAAGTTTTCGATCGAACTCCAATTCTACTTTGTCTTCATTTGTTCGAGGTTGAATGTTTTAGGCCGCCTGGTGGTTCTATTAAGCGGATTGCGATATACCTGTCAGACTTCGGAGCTGAACGACTTGCTGAAGAGGACAAATATGGTCCAAGATTACAATTGAGCAAGCCGTTAGATGAGTACGATGGAAGCGAGATGGATGAGTAAGTGTGCTGATATGTGTGCTAAGATAAAAAAAAAAGATTAGCGTCAGCAAGCAGCAAGCAAACCCTGGATGTGCCGCTTTCTACTTCTGCATATTATTGTGGAGATAATTACAATTAAAAAAATCGAAAAAAATCGAATGAAAAATCCCTATGCAGAGTTTACATGACATGTTCCAAAGGAATTTAATATCGCCGTATTCTGTTTTTGCCAGGTTTTTTTTTTTTGATAAGTTGAGATATCATTATGTCATTAATATCATTATGTGGTGTCCGTTTTCTGCATCAACTTTATTTACCTCTGTTTAGAGAAACGAAGTTAGCGATGCGGAAGTACCAAGTGGACCAGTTACGGTACTACTATGCAGTGATTGAGTGCGACTCCGCGAAGACAGCGGAGGCGATTTATAACGAATGCGACGGTTACCAGTTCGAATCGAGTAACGTCAAGATGGACCTCCGTTTTATACCGGACGGCATGGATTTCGATGTAATGCCAGCTTTGCTCCAATTTTTCATTTACTTATTGGATCACGGTCCTTTTCTAGAAGAACCGGATAAAGGAAGAGCTTTCCGAGGGAGATATCAACGTTGCAAAGTACAAATCTAAAGAGAAGGTAAACTTTAAGCTTCGTATTTGAAGCTTATGATTCCTCATTGAACTGAACGTTAAAGCTCAAATCGGCCGTAACGCAGACGAGTGCTCGAATAGGATGGGACGAGACGGAAGAGCTGCGTTCGAGAAAGTTCGCTGAGGCCTTCAAGTGGGTTTAAAATTTAAGAATGTTCGCATTTTGATTGTATATATGAAATACGCAATAGCTTTATTTTTATTTCATCTGTGGACCTCCACCAGATGGTGAGCGCGATTAAACAAACAACCGATAAAACAGAGCAATCAAACAACTGATAAAACAGTAACACACGCAGATCGAAATGGTAAATCCAGCAACTCCGACCGTTTCCACGAGCTGAAAACTCGAAGAATCTTACTCATGGAAAACCAGCTTTCTGGGGAAATTTCTAAAAGTATAGATCTCCCTAAGGATATTCTCTAGAAGTAGAATAGGTGATGCATCCTAATTACGCCGACATCTACGCATATTCATACTTCAATTTTTGCGTCAGCCTTATTTAATCTGTAATCCGTCATCTTTACCTACTTGTATATTCACTCTAAGAGTGCCTGTAGCACAGTAGGAGGAGGTGACGGCTCCGCGTGCATTGGATTCCAGGTTTTTGGTTCGAATTTCCCGCCCAGGGCTGCTAAGCCTTCCATCTTCGGGCTTGGTAAATTGATTACAGATTTATCTTGGAAGGACACAGCTCTGTCATGTTCATCGGCTGGCAGCCGTAAGACTGTATAGGCCAAATGCGCACGTCTTTTCCACAACATCCTGTAGAAATACAATGAGAGGCGCATAGTGTAATAGATTGATAACAGATCGCCGTCCTTTGTCCTTGCTCAGTCTCGCAGAGTCAGAGCGCTGCGAATACGGAGAGCTGATGGTGAGGTATGGCATAGTTATTTCGAATTCTTAATTACTAGGTTGGCAACTAAGTTCGTGGACTCTCAAAAATCTTCAACAAAAGTATTTACTAACAAATAACAAATGACATTCTTTAATCAGAATATGATCCCTTGCATTGTAGAAATGCCTTCCGTTTATCAGATAGCTGGTCTAACCCTGTAGAATTCTCGTGCTTTCAAGGCCAAGAATCCATGGAGGTGCATTTTGACCTGGTCCACGTTAATAAACCGTCTTCCAACGAAGAGGAGCTGCATCGAACTGAGAAGGTGGTACTCACTCTGTGCACAGTCTGGGCTGTAAGGTGGATGAGTTAGGTCCCGTTTATACTTTGACGCGGAGCGACGCGACGCCACATCTGAGGGGCACATTGATCGGGCGACGCGATCGATCAATTTGGCTAGTATACATGCTATCGCGTCGCTCGGCGTCGGAAGTATGAACGGGGCCTTAGACGCTCCAAGTCGAGTTCTTCGATTTTTTGAAGTGTCCGGTTCGGGACACGCTCTCCGTTTGATGGTATCAGGAAGGTGTTAACTTCTGGGAGATCACCAAGAGCGGTTTCAGCATTGATGCTGAAATCTATCTTCTCAACACGGCCGCGCGCAGGCTGAACTCCGCCAGAATCGGTTCAGACAGTTTTTCGGGACCCGAATTATCTTTCAGCAAGACAACGCCATATCAGAACTCGCGAATCGGACGCTTCAAAAAACCGAAGAGCTTGCCCGGGAGCCTCTCACTCACCCACCTTACAGCCCAGATCGTGCACCGAGCGACTACCACCTTTTTAGTTCGTTGCAGCACTTCTTGGTTGGAAGTTGATTTATTAATGTGGACCAGGTTAAAATGCATCTCCAAGGATTCTTGACCTCAAAAGTTGAACAATTCTACAGTTGTGGGATGGCTGATAACTGATCTAGCTGATAAGTGGGAAGCTGTCCCGCGTTCTAAGGGATCCTACTAAAATTGTTATTTGTTATTTCTCAATAAACACTTTTGTTGAAGGCGTTTGACAGTCCACGAATTTAGTTGCCAACCTAATAGAAGTTGAATGAGCAGAGAGCACTTAGCGGATTGAAGAATCTGCACAATGATTATGTATGTATGTTTGTATTTATTTATTTATTTATAGAACATTTGATTAAGACAAACATTCGCGTCACCTTGTTCTGCATAGTGCACAGTTTTCAAGAGGTTTTGCTAGCGAATCAGCTGTATTGATCGTCTTCTAATCCTAGGTTAGGGCACAACATTACTCCTTGGATGATGGGATGGACGCCAGTTTACCCTGAAAACGTGAAAATGCATACATTCTCGCTAGCCAAGCGATTCCACAGATCACTTTAGTTGAGTTGGGGACGTTGTCACTCAGTGGCGGAGGTCTAAACTTGTCTCAGAGGTGGACAATGGCGGAAGATTTTACAGCAATGTTCTCCCCATGCCCTCTATAAAAGCCTTCTTTCAGCAATGAGGACGGTGCGACGGACCTGATAGCGTGCTCAGATTCAGAAGATGATGCAGAAGTGGAGAAAAGACGCGAGGCTTTGATGTCGCTTCTGGGTGCTAAGGACGATGTAGACGGATTACAGGTGTGTAAGGGATATATGCGCCAGTCTTTCTGAAAGCCGGATTTGTTTTCCGTCTCACTAGTAATTGTACAATTTCTAAGAGTCAAATAGTGTAACAAAACTGAGTTTTCCAGGTGGATTGGGACAACCACCGAGTGAATGGTGTTAGTGATGATGATGAGGAGGAGAAAGATGAAGAAGAAGAAAGTGACGATGACCACATTGTTGCCAAGGGACGTACAAAGACTGTCGATGCAGAAGGTGGAGAAAACGCGGACACGAAAGAGGTAGAGGCGAAGAAGAAAGAGGTGTGTTTCAGCTATTTCAAAGCAGCAAATGATGAAAGCGAAATATGAGAATTGTTGCAGAAGAACACCTACCAGGCGTATTTGGAGAGGAAAAAGGCGAAGAAAGCCGAGAAGAGGGAACAAATGCGGGTTTTAAGGGAGAAGGAGCGGGAAGCGCTGAAGGACGTTGAACATCAAGCCAAGGCTAAGCAAAAGGTGGCTGTTCAAGCCTCTCTCTGTTATTTTTGCGTGTATAATCTCCTCCGAATTCAAGGAGAGCCGCACCGTACTCCGAGCGATAAAGGAGAAAGAGGACAAGGAGGGAGCTATCGTGGAGGCGGTGGCTGGTGACGAACGTTTCAAGGCGCTGTTTACGGACAGCGCCTTCGCGATTGAGCGGAGTTCCAAGAACTACAAGGTATGACTGCTCCTCGCGATGATATCAGTGTGTCTACGAAAAGATGAACGCCTTTTCTAGGGCTCGAAGTTGATCGAGAAGCAGGTGTCGGCTAAGCGGAACGCTGTGCAGCAGTGCGATAAGCCCGACAACGCCAGTGCAAGCGATCTCGTGAAGAAACTCAAGAATAAGTCGGCGAAATGGAAGGCGAAGGACTGACGTCGTCGTGATTGTGCCAAATCTGCGTTGATTTTTTGATGATCACCGTTCCTTTTGTTGTTGTCCGTTGTATGGTTACTGTGCTATTTCAGTTGGATGCAAGTCTAGAGAGGGTGTTTCTTGTTTAAGGCTAATTTGCGTCCATTGTTCCTGATGAGTGAGCATCGACTACTAGTCGTGGCAGATACCTTCTAGCATAACCGAGCATTGAGCCACTTTTAAATCCGCCGACTTGCATGCACCTTATAGGTCCCCGATCGTTTCTTCTTCCACATCTTTGTTGTCTCAAGGATCCTAACTTGGACCCGATCTCTAGGCTTGTACCTGCACCCATAGTTGTTATTGTTATATGTTGTAAAATTCTATCCTTGCAACGTTTTTAGTACCCAGATTAGCCTTACTACCGCCTTTGATTTTAAGAACGCGGTATAGGAATAAGGCATTCTACATATGTAGCACAGTCGGTAGCATTCACGATCACCTGCAACTACCAGGGTTCGGCTCAAACTCAATGCAAGCAGATTTCCATCGCTATGATGTTGAACCAGTGTTGAGCATGTATACTATTTTCACCTCAAATGGGGCACTTTTCAAACCAATGTGGATACTTCTAAGCAAGTGTGACGCTTTTGAGATCAAACATTGGTTTTCCGAATTCAAAACCGGCTTACTCCGCAATAAAATAGAGAGCCAAGATAATTCTCCGTTTATGGATAACTCAGCTGCCCAATAACTGGGCACACTGTTTGAAATTTTACAAAATTCATATTATCCAATGAACAATGGTACCACCTGTCGTCCCGGTGGTCGTCGACTTGCTTGAGCGGGCGCCAGCACCGTCTCCATTCCTCTCTGTCGCGTGCCAGAGCGCTCCAATAGATCATCCTCGCTCGAGGGACGCGAAGAACGTCATATCGTTCCCTCAGGGCTTTCACGAAAAAGTACGAACAACGCGTTGCTGGGCGTCCTGGTGTTCTCTTGACATCCCGCGGAATCCAGTCGGTAACGGCTCTCGTCCAGCGGGTGTCTGCGAAGCGCATTACGTGGAGCCCCACCTAATTTTCGACAACTTGGCCCACGCGAGAGCCCCTCTGATCTTTGAACGCCGACGAAGCTCGGAACTCCGGAGGCCTCTCACTTGCATGAGTCGTGTCACTCCGAGCATCGTCCTCTCGATTCCACGCTGCGCGACGCTGATCGCGTGTTCATCTGCTTTCGTATGGCCGAGCTCTCTAAGGCGTATGTTAGGGCAGGAAGAACGGTGGAGTAGGTGGGCACGAAGTCGGACGTTCTTTGTCTTTTTCACGACTTCTTCAACGCTCTTGAATGCTCTGCTCCCCAAGCCGATCTTTTCTGCCCGTCTCCGGTGCGTGCTAGATCGTTGGCCATATTGAATTCGCGACTCAGATAAGCGTAGCTGGAGCATTCGGAGATGTTCGTTCCGTTGAGCGGGAATGGGGCATCAGAAACTTGTCCATTCCTCATGAACATCGTCTTCGTAAGATTCAGCTGCAGTCCAACGTTCCCACATACACGATAGAAGTCGTCCAGCATTCGCTCCGCCTGGCTGACGCTCGGTGTTATGAGCACGATGTCGTCAGTGAAGCGAAGGTGGTGATTGCCGGCCGGCGATCTTCACCCCATGTCTTCCCATTCCAGTTCGCCCATGACGTTTTCGTGGGTGGCGCTGAAGAGGTTCGGGATATGGTATCCCCCTGCCGAACCCCTATCTTCACATCGATGACGACGTCGTTGCGGAATGGTGAGATCTTGGTCGTGAATCCACTGTACTGCTCTCGAAGGACTCTGATGTACTGAGTAGGAACGCACTGAGTGAGCAGGGCGTCGATGACCGCTTCAGTTTTGACGGAGTCGAATGCCTTCTTCAGGTCGATGAACGTAAGGCACAGCGGCAGCTTGTACTCTTGCGACACTTCGATGAGCTCCTTAATGGTGTCTATGTGGTCGATCGTGCTGAATCCTCTCCGAAATCCTGCTTGCTCGCATGGCTGTCCTTCGTCCAGCGTTCGGCCGATCCTATTCAGGATAACTCGAGTGAACAGCTTGTAGACTACGGACAGCAGGCAGATCGGGCGATAGTTGCCAATGTCGTGCACGTCTCCCTTCTTGTACAGCAAGACGGTCCTGCTGGTCTTCCACTGAGATGGAACCTTGCACTCCGACAGGTAGCGAGTGAAGAGCCGCGCCAGGGTGCTGATGAGCGCTGGCGGGATGTTCTTCAGGTGTTCGGGTCTGATCCTGTCGGGCCAGGTGCTCTACGTTTCTTCATCAACGAGATGGCTTGTCGGATCTCGGAAGTTAGAACAGAGGGGGCGAAGCTCAGTTTTTAGTGTATTAGAAGAGGTCGCACCATGTACTCGTCCATCGTCTATGTGGCTCGCCGTAATTTCCATTTGGATGACAGTGTAAATGCTGCTTATTTGAAACAGCAGTGCAAGGATACAACGACGTCTTGTTGCGATCAAAACTCTGAAGCCAGACGGGACTTGAACCCTCACCTCCTGCTGACCGGGCGTGGCCGCTGATATCATCATGGAATCAGTCAAGCTGGGGGTCTTGATAGAAATCATTCAATTCAAATTTTCTAAGCCTGAAGTGGCTGGCATCGAGGTTGTAAGCTGTTACAAGTTGTATTCTTGAAGGCTCCCACGAGCTGTGGATGTTGCATTCGGTCAAACAGCGCCGATAGTGTAATGGCGTAGAACATCCCAGCCCGGTCAGCAGGAGGCACGGTTTCGAGTTCCATCTCGCGCTAGAATTTTGAGAAGGCATCATTCTTTTTAAAGAGATTCTACCGCTATTGTAGCATCCTACCTCTGTGGCGTCAACTGATTATGCAGCTGATTGGTGAGTGTTCCGTGTATCGATGGTAATGTGCAGTGAGCATGAGTGGTAGCGCAGTCGGATGAGACACTGGCCGTAGTATGTGCACGAGTTAGGTTCTTCGACAGGATCCTGCGCAGATAAAAGATGTAATCAATGCCCAGAGTCGGCGAATTGATTACCAGAATTGTCTGGGAAGTGAAACACTGAATGGCCCGTCGCCTGGCCCAAGTAAGCATTAAAACTGCCTCCATAGTATGCCCCAGAAGATGAATGCGTGGCGCACCCCACAAAAGCTCGATCAATACGTCCTTGGTTCTTTGCAGTGCAACGCAAACAGAATGTAACTCACGGTCAGAGTTACTGTAAGCAGAAGAAAACATTTCGTGCAACAAGAGGCACTGAGGAACGCCGTCCTTTGCTCTCCTAGGTATCACGCAGCTCGTCTATAATAGTTACCTCTAAAGCACGACGTGAACACAGACGTTCCACTGTTTTCCGACGGCTACGAATGATTGGGAAGTACACTGCATTCTTCTTAGCGTCTGTTCCATCCCACCTCTCTGGCTGATGTTCCAACTCTGGGGAAACCTCAGCCATCACCAGCAGAAAAAGCTTTTGCTCACGCCTCGATGAATGATTGCATATAAGTAGCTCTCTTTCGGATTAAGCTAAAACTACAGTGAATACTGTCCAAGCAGATCTATTTCATTTATTGCTTTTAACAAAACGAGCACTGTACATCATATTTCACATTCAGCTTCGGTACAAAAACGTTGCTTCAAAAACAACGGTGAGGACGAACCAGTAGTTCAGAATCAGTGAACAACGAAGAAGTGAGATATCAAGTTGTGAAACTAATGGTAAGCTTTTCGGGCATAGTAAACTGCAAAGCAATCTACGTACAATACTGTACAGCTAGACTCAATATTGGTGAGAAAAGACTTGAATAACGCATGGAAAAAGGCAAGCAATTTGCCGCAGCATCATAAACATGGACGATGAAATTCGAAACAACACGTCGCCACGATGGCATCTATTCGTTTTCAAACATCAAATCGCGTACTCTTTCACCCATCGACGACAGCATGACTGATACATGGCACAGGATCGCCACCGTTCTTTGCCCAATAATGCCGGCTATGGATGCGTTGCGTGCGTGCGCTCATTGCACCGGTGCGAAAGTAATGTGCGTGCACTACTTGACTGTCGTTAAGCCTATCGTCTTCGCGTCCATTTGAATCCTTGTAATATTTGTCAGGAACGGCACGTGTAGAGCAGTCGGAGGAGGCGCCGGTCGTCTTGTGTACCCCGAATCGAGGCTATTGGTTCAAATTTCCAGACTAGGTAAGCTAACCCTTTCATCCCTCCGGACGCATTGGTACCAGAGGCGGGGTGGCGTTCTACCCCCGCCCTTTAAACAGAGGCGTGGCAAATGTCTGCGTCTCCACTATCTCGTAAGGCAGTCACTGGAGTCTCGAGCAAACCCAGGGGGTTGGGGGTGGGCGGGCCAGGGGAACGAGGGGGTAGAACGTTCGACCCCCGGTACCAGACTTTCTGGTTCCAATCAGGGGTGCACACAAAATTCTGTGCGTTTTTAACGAAATTGTTTAACGGAAAATTTTCGTTAAATTTCGAAAAAATACAATTAGCTGCAAACCATTGTTTCAAGAAAAAAAATCAAGTAAAGCCTTACCATTTAGGGCTCAACTTCAAGATGTCAACAGCTAACGTTCAAGGAATGGACTGTAACACAGCAATGGAAAATAGACAATTCAACATCAACAAACATCAACAACATCAACAAGATGATCACCGGCAAGGTATCTTAAAATGTGTGATCAGGCAGAACCCGGAGTTCCCCGCTTTCTTAGTTCTTTGCGAAACCGCTTTGTGTGACTGTTCCACGAGCATATACAAACTCGAACAAGCAACAGCCCATGAACAAAAAGTTATAATAAAAACGCAATTAAAAGCCTATCAGTGGAATGTTAACACTTTGTCGAACGCACGATTTTCGAGTGCCTTGTGTGCGACCAATCCATTTTCCTAACGTCGGGACCGTGACACGGTATCATGCCACACGGTCCCACACTGCCGAAAGGTGTGACACGTCGTCAATGTGGTAAAGTCAGTGTTTTTCTAAAATCGTTTAAAATACGTCTAGCGGCCGAAAACATTCTCTCCGTCTCGACTGTTCCAGGTGGAGAGCAAAAGTATTCTGGGATAAACAACGCCAGGTGAGGATAGGCATATCCTACGAGGGGGTTAGACCACTATCTTTGTATTCGTTGATTCGTTGAGGTGCATGGAGGAAGAAGGAGGGCGAAGAAATTTCTAGCTCCAAAATTCATTAAAGGATGAGGATAAAGAACGGCATTACCCAATCCTTTTTGGGATGCGCCACGCATTCTACTTCTACGGAATGTCGTGGAGGTGATTTGAGTGCGTATTTAGCCATACAATCAGATGGGATGGAAAGCTTGGGTGCCGAGTTTTCACCAATATTGCAGGCGAACCGGAAGCCTGGAATCGGGTACATGCGACAGCCGACACCTCCTCCTATACGCTACACGCACCCTTAAAATCCATTTAAAAATTCCAGAATTCAAAACAATTTCATGAAAACGTTAAAATATTCTTGCTGATTTCAATGGTTTTTTCAGGAAGTCCTAATCGGAACAATGAGGCCTGCATCATTAGTGAAGAGAAAGGGTAAACGTGATAAACTCACGGAGAAAAACGTCCGTTAAAAAATCCGTTAAATTTTTAAAAACTTCCGTTAAGTCGTTAAGCCAGATTTTACCGAAAAATGCCGTTAATTCGTTAAATTCGTTGAATCGTTAACCGTTGAATGTGCATCCCTGGTTCCAATTCACCGACTGACTTGTCCATCGGCTGGCCACCACAACGTCCCTTACAAGTAGAATGCGTGGACCAGCCCAAACGGGATTGCATTTAGCTCTTATCCTTTACTATTTAGTTATTTATTCTACTTTAAGTAAATAAAATGCTATGAACAAAACTAACTATTAACACACCGTGCAAAAGTTGTAGTATAGCTGAAAGAAGCAGAAGACATCCACCTGAACTCCTATAATAATCGGATTGATTAGTCAGTGATTAAGTATCAGCGGATGTTTTTTCTTCCTTTCTCTATTCTTGTTCTACTTTTTTTAGAAGGAAGTTCGAGAAAGAAAAAAAGTATAAGCCTTACACTGAGACAAATAAGATTGAGGATATGGGCAGGGAATAAAATGAGCTATCTATATCATTTTGCTGTTGTGCGTGTTGAGCTCATTTCATTTTGATTTTGATTGACTGCTCGGTAGAAAAATGGGAGCTGAAAATAGCAATTACGTATGTAGACAGTATCTGACAGTTGAACCTAGAAACTGTGCTCGAATGCAGTAATATGGAATCAGTAGTCAAACTGTACTATACAAAAAGGCAATATTGAAGAGTTTGATATTTTTTAATGAAAAAGTCCAACTACCATTTTAATATCTTCTTCAGAGCTTCAAAATCTAGCATTAACGAGGTCTACATGCGTGAGTTCAAAGATTATGTAGGACCTATTGTCGAAACGTATTATTAGCGGTCAATCCAACAGTTTGAGATGACGGAGATCTTTTTTGGGCTTCCTTCATTGAGAATTAAAAGAAAACTTACCAATGTAATGACGTATAAAATTTTCGCTGAAAAGTTATCCATAAATTCAACAAATTTCTTAGATGGGATACAGACAAGGGGAATATGAGCTAAGACTTGGGGTATCGTTTGCTAAATCGCACATCAGGTCAGACTTGCTTTGTCTGAACAAAGCACGAGAGATTTCAATTCCGCATGCTCGCTCTACTAACAGTGATATGTTCGGAGAAGAGAAGATTGTGTTTTTACCAGCTGTAAGGGATCTTGGATAAATATATGTGTCGGGATTAAGGGGCCCGTCAAAAGAAAGGCGTACAAGCCCACACGTGGCGCCCGACATGAGTTCCCAGGATGGCGAGACGTGGCGAGGGATCTCTACAGACGTCCGACGGCACTTCGACTCCTGCGGCGGCGGACGGAGGTGGCACTTCTTCGCGGAACGTCTACTCCAGCTCCCTCTCCAGCTGATCCTCGCCCTCGTTTTTTGCGTTTTAATACCAAGCCTTCGTCCAGAATAAATAGTTATCAGTCTTCTCGTGTTCCAAAAGCATTGCTTGTCGTCTCTACCGTGGTGAACGATACTCTTCCGAGGGGGACCACCAAAGACTCCAAGATGGCTGTTCAGAAGAGAGAAGAGGACTCTTTTACGAAATGGGTGATTGAAACACGACCGGAGGTACAAGTCAGTACCGTCGATGTTTTCTACGATCAGAAGGATGAGTAAATGGAGATGGGAAAAGCACCTTCAGGAAAGAAAGTTATTTTCGATGAGGAGGACGATTTTTGATTAATCTCGACTCGACCGGGCGGATTCGGGAATTTTCGCGGTCTTTCAGCATCTCATGGAAAGAGAGTGCCGAAAGGTTCCGTAAATTGAGTTCAGGTGTAGCATTCTTAGCTCAGTTTAATGATGCCGTGTTGTATGATAGCTGCTACATTTTGGTTTTGTGGTAGTTTCGCTTGTAGCTCAGCTTATTCATTCTATTTTTCCTTTGGCTTTGTTACTAGCTTAGACGTTATTGCTGTCTCTTGAATTCCTTGTAAGTAGTTGGCGATTTCTTATTTCAGCGTCTCGGTCATGAAACGAAAGAACAAAGAAACCGCCGTTGTGGAGAGTTTCTCTCTGCCATTGTTCTGTTCTTCTTGACATTGTCAGTGGTGATATCATCATCCTGGTCCCTGGGCAATATTGAACACGGCATTGGAATTTCGATCGTTTTCATAAGCGTAGTAGCTGGAATGCTCCTTCCTAGTGCAGAGCAGACGTACGGTGTGAGGTTGCATTCAACCTTCAGACAGGCCGGAGGTGAGTCGTCTGGTATCCTTTTTGGGTGGTACTGGCATTCAATGGAGCTATTCTTGCGGCTGGGTCAGCTGGATATTACCTTTGGCTACAAATCCAGTGTATCCTGGATGATATGTGTTTGAATAGAAAACGAATTGAATCAATCTGCCAGATGAGGACTCCACTGGTAGGATGTACATCGTTTTGTCAATTGTATTTCACATTGATTGAGGCGAAAATGGAGACGTTCAAAAGAGACACGTCAAGAGAAACCAAGACGATCTCCACCACCGTTCTTCCTCCTTTGGAAGAGTGGCTTTTGGTCCTTATTAAGAGTGTTGCGGAGGGAGCGTTGTTCAGACATCCAGTCTCCGGAAAACCTATCAGAAGCTTACTTAAGAGCAGCACGGAGAGGAAAAGTTGTGCAGGACGAGAAGAAAACTCTAACAGATATCCCTTTGTTCTTTCCAAATGTTCCGTCCATGATAGGGAGGAATCTCACCCTTCTCTGTAGATTTGCGCGCTCGCGCCTCTGATATATCGCCCTATTTTTTCCAGATTTCTTGTGGATTCTCAGTGTAATCCAGCCCCTTCGACTAGGAAGGCATCACTTTGCCCGAAGTCGTCATAAGACGAGTAAGCGGTCAAGTGGAGTGACGACGTTGCTTACGAAGGCGCACGCGCAGAACGCAACCGCTACACCGACAGCATTGCGAGAACAGGAGCGATCCCGTCTACCCTTCTTGATTCCAAATAACAGGAGGTTCCACTTGCTGTCGTCTTAAGAGGTGTTCGAAAATATGAAAACAAGCTACCAGTACAATCTGAGGTCCGTAAATTATTTTCACTAACAGATAGCAGAATAATTGTGATACAGTGGAAAACCCATAGACGTCTGGCACGGTAGCATTTCAGCCGGTAATCTCGTTACCTGCCGGCTCGTTGTGATGAGGGATGCCGTCCTTCTCGACAAAAACTTCTCCGTTCCGTTGAGATGATGGGCTTGACTGATCCTCGTCACGCTTGTCATCAACTTGTGTGCATTCGCCATTAACAGGAGTCACAGAATCGCAACTGCTGTCGACTTTGCCGCTTTTTTCCTCAATAGCATCTTCCTTCTTTGCATCAGAACGACGTTTGCGGGAAATTCGCGCTGGCTTGAATTCCTCCAGTGGATAAACAGACTCCCAAACAATATCTGAAAAGCTGTTCAAATTGAGAAAAACGAAACACATGAAGCCTTGAGTAAGAATAAGAATTTTAAAGGTTCTTCGGGGGCAAAATCACCAGTAGGCGATGATTCCTCACAGCCATTTGTTCTAATAATTTCAGACCTAACCCAGGTAATAAAAGCATTTTAACCTTGCGTGATCGCCAACTGACATCCAACGTAGTTTTATGTGAATAGGTTGGTGACTTTTCATCTGCTCGATCCCAACAGTTATTGAACACTCACGCATTCTATGTGCCTCCAGAAGATCAGGTGGACACAGAGTAGGTGCGTTTTTCAAAGGCATTTCTTTACTCCCAACTGTTCATACTACACGAAGACATCGACGTGTAAATAATCGCAACCGTCACGGAGTCTGAACATCTTTCTGGGATACAAAGCCCTACACCAATTCTGAATATAGGAGAGTGATACTTAAAGTTCAATTAGCTGGTATTCAACAAATCCACTTGTATTCACTACGAATTTTAATCATAAATGATATCCTAGAACCATATTTTTGGCCAACATGAGGAACTACAGGTAACTCAGTGTTCCAGCATTCTGCAAAGCTGAAATGACTGAGAGCTCGACATTAACCCTAAATTTGGCCTGCCAAAGATACCGCCTTTCTACATTACTTCTCACGCAGGTCTAGTTTCCCATCGCTTTCAAAATCCGAAACGAATATTACACAATTTACCTCCAGGTTCCTCCTTCGCATCATCTAGAACAATGCCCAAATGGCTCAGCACTCGCGTCATCACATCATCTACTAAACCATGAATCGCTAAATCGGCCTTCTTTTCCTGAAAGAAAAATCAGCAATAGAAGTAACCAACATTACAAAACACGACATTAGTGAAATGACGTTCAATGAAATAAACCAATTCAGTGCAGTAAATTCTAACATGTTTCGTTGCTTGGAGGTTCACCGTGACCATCTTTCCACCGTTCTTCTGCGCTAAAAGTGGCATGTTGCCGACCGGTACAATCTGGAGTGACGTCCCCAAGCACAGCGAAAGGTCAGCATGCTGTGAAAAAATTAAATTAATTTACCAAAATGTGCCGGAAAAATGTAAGAACGTTACAGTGCTAATATGCCATAGCGTGATTTGTTGGTGCATGAAGAAAACAATAAACTAAACGCGAGACTTCAACATTCATCTACAGAAGTACGATGCTTAGTATGAATCTTAAATGGTATCTAGGTATGGGAGAAACCCCTTAGCGTTGTACAGCGTTAAAAAGTCTAAGATTAATAGCGCATCATCAAATATAAAGATCTTGGCGATCGTAGGAGATATAGTTGGTCCAGGGCACGTGGTAGTGCAGTCAAAGAAGGCGCTGACTGTGGCGTGCACTCCAATTCCAGGTTCTTGATTGAGGTCTCCCGTACATGCCAACCAAGTCTTTGATCCCTTTGGGATCAGTGAATTGGTAGCAAACTTGTCTGGGAAGGACGAAACTTGACTTATCCATCGGCTGACCACCGCAAGTAATGTGTAGGCCAAATACGTATTCGAACTGCCTCCACTCCACACTACACTTTGAAGTACCGCAAAGGATTCACTAACTCCGACCCCTATCTTTTATCCTTATAGTTGATCCCATTGACCTTCTAGTGGTTCTGTAGTGCCTGTTTCCTAGATCTCCCGTATAATGCATAAACCCTCAGATTTAAATTTGTTCTAGCAAAATTCGTCTAATTTCCGTCTAATTAGATGCGCCAGCTGGCCCGTACTCACACGTACAATAGCTTGTTGCAGTCTTCCACTGGCATCATTCGGGCACTTCCTTCTAGTGTTAATGAGGACACCAGCGATGTGTTTATTTCAACAACTAAGAGCTTGTTCATAGCCCATAACTGAGTCGCTATTGAAAAGCATGCGAATCGATTGATGGCGAGCGACCGCACAGAAAAATCGATATGTAAATTTCGCAGGGTTGCGGGGGTTAGCAGGGGTGTGCGTAATTACGACTTACGGCGAACTGTGGCACTCTTTTTGCGATTTACGACATTTTGGGTTGTACAAATGACGAGATGCAGTCCAGGGTAGAAAGACGTGCCTACTCTCCTTGCTCTAGTAGTTCATTCCCACTCCTTTTTAACAGTAGTTTCTCTTAATGTTCTGATGTAGCACCATGACAGAATGGTTTCGAGTTCAACTTAACTTTTCTGAAACTTTTGGCGAAACATCTCTGCAACATGTGGCCGACCGTTGTCGTGGAGAAGGTGTACACCCTCCCGTCAGCGTAAATGTTTGCCGTCGCTGAGGACGCGGCTTCAAGGAACTCGAGGTAGAGCATTTCCTGGGGGTTCCACCAACAGCACAGCGTTGCCTTCTTCTGGTGGTGGTCAGACTTTGATGGCTTTGGAGGTGGTTGCTTGAAGGCCTTCCAGGTACGATTCGCGTAGAATACGTTGGAATCATCTCCCTTGACCACGTTTCCCAGAAAGTTCTTAATACGAACGCGGAAAAGGTGGGATTGAGCGCGACGACCTGTCCTAGTCACGAAGATCGTGGGCCACATAAGGCGGGATCACCTTTGTTATATTGTAGAATACTATATAGAGTATGACATTATATTCTAGAATGTTGGGGCTATAAGCCACGACACTAAGAAGACTGTAACAGGTTTTGCTAAATCTTGAAAAATGATTGAAAATTTTGTTGCAGGCCCTTTCCGACAACCTAATAGAAAATCTAATACCTTTTCTTATGTCATATGACAGTGCTGTGTATTAGCTCAATGTATGCTCGACGTATCTTGTATAGAGTATGTTGTGTATCAGTATCTTGTCTATGTGTATAGAACAGTCGTCCGCCCAGTAGCGACGTACGGTGCTGAGTGCTGGCCTGTGACGAAGGAAATTGAAAGCCGTCTCAGTGTAATGGAGACGAAGATGTTAAGGTGGACGGCCGGAGTAACGCGATTGGACTGCGTTCGCAATGAAACCATGCGACAAAGGTTCGGTGTCGCCTCGATAGCTGACAAGTTGCGCGAAGCACGTCTACGATGGTATGGTCACGTCCTTCGCGCTAACGACGGCACCGTGTGTAAGATTGCCCTGAATCTTAAAGTCCCTGGAAAACGGCCCAGAGGACGCCCGAAACAACGTTGGCTAGATACGTTGCATATGGACTTGAAGTTAGCTGGTGTCCATCCCGACCAAGCGTTTGATTGGGAGAAGTGGCGCCATCAGACCAGAAGAGCGGACCCCGCCACCAAGCGGGACAAACGCTATTGAAAATGATAATGATGCTCGACGTATCTTAACTGATTTCCACTAGTTAATGAGCGATGAAATGATTCTTTACATTTTTTCGTTCTGATGGCGACAGTTTCCTATTGTCTGTGTTAAATCCTAGATCTAAACGCATCAGGAGAGCACATTTAACGGTTAACGACTTAACGAATTGAACGAATTAGCCGCATTTTTCATTAAAATCTGGGCTCA
This sequence comes from Heligmosomoides polygyrus polygyrus, assembly GCA_947396885.1. NCBI lineage: Eukaryota > Metazoa > Nematoda > Chromadorea > Rhabditida > Heligmosomidae > Heligmosomoides > Heligmosomoides polygyrus. The sequence goes on along the minus strand of OX377201.1, from coordinate 24,070,670 downwards.
ACGACTTAATGGAAAGATTTAGAAATCCAACGGAATTTTTAACGGACTTTTTTTTTTAGTGAGTTTGTCACATTTATCCTTAGTCTTCATTAATGTTGCAGGTCTCCTCCCCCTGATTAGGACTGTTCCTGAAAGAACTGTTGAAATCAGCAAGAATATTTTCATGCTTTCATGAATTTGTTTTGAATTTTTGGAAATAATGCGTTTTGGGAGTGCGTGTAGCCCAGCCGGATGATGAGCCGACTGTCGCGTGCGACCGATACCAGGTTCCTGATTCGAATTTCGCGCCCAGGCCAATCAAGCCTTCCATTCCTCCGGAGTCCGAGAATTGGTACCAGACTTGTCTAGAAAGGATTCTTGATTATCTGGCTACCTAAAGTCATTCTATGGCCAAACACATATTCAAATCGCCTCCACGACATCCCGTAGAGGTAGAAGGCGTGGCGTATCCCGAAAAGATTGAGTAACACCTCCTTTATCATTATCATTTAATGCACTTGGAGCTAGAAATTTCTTCGCCGATCCCCCAACCACGTCAACGAATCCACAAAGATACTGGTCTAACCTTGTCGTAAGATATGCCTATCCTTACTTGGCGCCGCTTATCCCAGAATACTTTTGCTCGCCACCTGGAAAAGTCAAGACAGAATGTTTTCGGCCGCTGGACGTATTTTGAACAATTTTAGGAAAACATTAATTAAAAAATTAGGAAAGCTACTTTCCCCAAACGTTAACACGTTGATTGACGACGTGTCACGCCTTTTCTGCGGTATGGGACCGTGTGACACGATGCCGCGCCACGGTCCCGACAAAAAATAAAAGTTTTGAGGTTTTTCTTTCTCGTAGAGCAATCACACAAAACGGTTTCGCAAAGAACTATGATAATTCCATACCTGTTCTTATTCCACACCCTGTATATAACTTGTTGCTGAAGGTTTGTTTATTGTTCTGCGTTTGTTGATGTTGATTTGTTAATCTTACACTGCAGTGTTTCACTCAATTCCTTGAACTGTTGGCCACTTGAAATTGGAACGTAGAAGGTTTTTCTTGAATTTTTCACTTGAAATAACGGTTTGCAGCTAATTGTATTTTTCAATGAAATTTAACGATTTACCGGAAATTTAACGAAAATTCTCCGTTAAAAAATTTCGTTAAGAAATTTAACGCATAGAATTTTGCGTGCGCCCTGATACGCATCTAAAGCGCTGCTAAAAAGTTGGAAATTTAATATCTAATGGTCATTCAAAGGATAAAAACTTTCTGTAGAGACACGATGCAGGTGTAGGTCAAGGTAAAATTTTCGAATCAACAAATTTTTCGACTTTTTTAAAACGCATAGAATTTCGTTTGATACCCTCGCCCCTTCGCCTGACCAGAAGGAAAGGTGAAAGTAAAAAAGGGGGTGAGCGTTCTATCCCCTCGTCCCCTGGCCCTCTCACCCCCAACCCCCTGGGCTGGCTCGAGAGTCCAGTGGCTGCCTTACGAGATAGTGGAAGCGCAGACATTTGCCACGCCTCTGTTTAAAGGGCGGAGGTAGAACGCCACTCCGCCGTAAAAAAAGGAGAGAAGTTTGTCAAGACAACTGTCAAGCTTGTGCTGGAAATAAAAAGAAAGGCAATAATAAATCTCGATCACTTGTATTCACATTAGCAGAAGACCTAAAAAATTCAGTTGTACTGCATTACATGTCAGGTAGCTCTTACAATCTACGGTTTACGATGTACGACGGTTTTTTCGTGATTACGATTTACGAAATTTTGAATTTCATTTACGCACACCCCTGATGGCTAGCCCAGTAGTGGAATACGAGCAGGCTTGAGTCCACCATTTCCAGCGCATATCATCAGCTTTACTAGAAAACCTGAACGGACACGCAAAAATTGCAAGTACCTTCGCGTAGTTGCAAGCAGTAGTGAAATCAGGCTCCGGCAGAGCATCCTCCCAATCTAGAGTCGTATCACGAAGTCGACCACGACATGCTCTACCCTTTGGGGTGCCGTCACAACTCCGTCCTGTGTATTTCAGGCCAACACTTCCTGTGGGAAAATCTCGGTAATATCGCCTAAAATCGTTTTAGTTACTGCTCTTAGTAGGACGCTAAACTAGAGTTGATGAATTAAAGGGAAAACTCTATACTCACCTAGAGCATTTCTCGCACTGTTCGCAAAACACATTCCCATGAAGCTCGGCTAGTCGATTCAGCGGGAACGAAGAGCGCGGATGCAGTCCGTCGACATTTTGTGATACAACAAATCTGAAAATGCGGATTTATTAAATGGTCCCATCTCTCCAGAGGGAAGTTCGCTAGTTCTTGGATTTCAAAGCGTTCCAGCCTTGGCCACAAAGAGGGATGAATGATGGCTATGAATCGTTCGGACGACATTAACTAGTTCCTATAAGCCCTAGTTTATACTTGCGCCGTCACGCGGCGCGGCATCACGGTCGCCATAGATATCGATTTTTCGCGTCGCCCCGATGATATCTATTCCGAACCATGGCAACCAAGTATAAACTCGAGCTAAGGGGGGGGGGGGAGTGCTACTTCCGCGAGATATCATGGAAGCAGCTTTAGTACGTATTTGCCCTATTCCAATCCTATTCACCGATTCTTGAAGGCTTGATTAGATTCTAGCACGTCGAATCTTGACGCATGTAACAACCGGTGCCATTCCGAACTGCACTACCACGCAATCTTAAATATCCTTTTTCACGTCCAATTCGGCACTCTTCTGTGCTGGCCTAAGACTTTCGAAATCAAAACGAACACTTCCAAATCGAAATGGACTTCTTCTACATTAGATTAGAGACTCTCCAAAAAGGTTAGTGTTTTGTGCTCAAGAAAAATTTTTGCATATATTTCTTTGTAGTTTCAATTCACTTCCCAATAAGAGAACACAGAGTTTGAAATTTAAAAAAAAAATTGAGGAAAAAACAATGGCTTAAAGCTCGTTTTAAAGAGCAGGAAGGCGGCCATTTTTAGTACGAAACAGAGATGGCGCCATGCCCTCGTCCGAAACATTGATATTTTTATTCGATTGATAGCAAACTTCATTTTTCATGGAGTTTCTGCAAACGGCACAACACAAACAATTATAAAAAGGCACACACATCCTCACTTTGATGCTGTTTCTTTCACCAAAATTTTCTTGAACAAAAAATTATTCTAACCATCTTAGTGAGTCTATAGTTTAGCCTGTCTAAAGGTCATTTCGATTTGGAAGAACTCGCTTTGATTGAAAGTCTTAGGCTAACTTAGAAGGGTATCCAATTTGACGTGAAAAGTATTCAATTTCGTTCCAATTCGCCGAAAAATGAAAAATGGTAGATATAAATAAATGAACGATAAAGCACGGCGTTAATCAAGCTCTTGTGGCCTTGATTGGGAGGGGGGGGGGGGGGGGCAGTGCATGCTAGTGCTACAGGATATTGTCGGCGAGCTAAAACTCGCGTTTGGTTTATACAATGACTTGTCGTGGTTGGACGTCGCTAAACTAATCAGTGCTTTGTCCTTTCCAGACAAGTCTGGAGCCAACTCACTGATCCCGTAGGGATGGAAGGGTTGGCCTGCCTGGGCGCGAAATCCGAACGAGTAATCTCGAACCCATGCTGCTACACTACACTTACACTCCGCTTTTCCGAATGCGCTACCACGCGCCCCAAATAAAAATAATAACAAATATGGTTCTGAACTATCGCAAGGAAGAACACTTGAAACACGCTCCGACTGTTGAACCGACCAGCAATTAATTCACTGTCCGATCCAACTAATGCATCCACCACGAGATCAGAGGATTGACACCACACTTATCCGCCGGCTGGCAATTGTTAAAATTGTCGAAAAACGCGATCAAGAAATGTGCAGCATTATGTATGGAGCATCTTCGAACTGTAGATGAGGACTACCATTGCGCTTTGTCCCCTTCAATATGATGGCGTTCTCCAGCATTTTCTCAACTCTATCGATAGTTGTCTCTCAGAACTCACTTCACTATTCCACGATTCTCTAGCACTCGTAGCGCTCGATGAGTTAGCGTAGGGCGTGCTCGTGAAAAATCGACGCTCTCCGCTGTACGACCCTCCTTCTCGATGGTCCAGACGCCTTTCGGTCCCCGAAAATCGGCGATGCCAGCAGCAGTGGAGATGCCTGAACTATCTTCGCCAATTAGCATTGGTTCAGCGGACCATGGCTGAGCTCCCAAAGCTCACCGGCTCCTGTTACAACAAAGACGCATTTGCTTCGTAACAAAAGCTGCGCAAGTTCTTTGCACTTGGCGTCCAGTTCTTCTGGTGAGTCGCGAAACTGAAAACCAATTAAGCAGTGGAATAACGATTGTTCAAAAGATGTTGCTATCGTTCGACGTCGACGTCTAATGCACATCATATAGGCAAGCGGTGTGGTCGTGTCAGTATTCTCCAATAAGCCTATAGCTCTGTGTCCTCAAGCTCATGAACGACCAGTATAGGGGCAAAAAGGGATCATTTCCAGTTTCCATTACACTTGTCAACGACGATGACAAGGTGGATCGTATTGGCAACCGCCAAGGAATTTTTATGGATAACAAGGAATGAATACGTTCCCTTACACGAGGTTCTGTACACATTCTTTACTTAATCCACAGAAGCACACGTAGCGCATTCCACCCTCTGAAATTTAATTAACTAATAGTACGTGCGTGCGTCTCAGGTCAACATCAAGAAAACCGGGGCAGCATACGGGATGAAGGATAAAAGATAAAAGATGGCGTTAATCAATCTCTTTTGGGAAACAACGCGCATTCTAATTCTGCGTGGAAGCACTTACGAGTAAGTTTTTGCCTAAACAATGTCTTGCTGTGGCCAGCCGATGGAGAAGTCAGGGTTCTATCCTTCCCAAACAAATCTGGTAGCAAATCACCGAGACCAGGGGCCGTATGCTCGTGTTCCCCCGTTGGGGGAAAATCAATCAATATCAACATATCATATCACGCCCCAATCCCTCCTTGGGGGAGACTTGGGGTAGACGAGCATACGGCCCCAGAGTGATGGAACGGTTGGTTGGCCTGGGCGGGAAATCCGAACTAGGAACACGGTATCGGGTGCAGGCGATAGCCGTCACCTGTTCCGACTGCGCTCCACGCATACGGGATACCAAACTGAACACAGTATGGCGCAAGAGTTTTATTCTTCACAAAACATCTTTAAACCACCTTGTAACATCTATTATAACATGAGGTTTTATATGAGGTGTAACAATCAGTCACCTCCATTTGCAATATTTCCCAGTAACACAAATTTAAAAAAAAATAGACAGAAAAACATCGTCCACCGTTAAGAAAATCATGAATCATAAGCAACGATTAAGGAAGCTTCGATGATGCAAAGCAGACAACCTCACCCTGAGATTAAAAAACCAAGTCCTGCTTAAACGTAAAGTTTTGATCTGAGCTCAGCAACTTATTTGTACTCCACCCTTGATCTCTCCGCTTTTATCACATTACCTCGTTTTTCGCCTTTTTTGTTTCTTCTCTTTCCCGTGATTTTTAAATAGTAGCATATTGACTCTTTGAGTAGTTAGTAAAAAGTGTAATACTCCTTGATGTGCCTGACAATGCGCCCTTTTAGCTTACAATTAGTACTTATAAAGGAAAAGGCGGCGTAAATCACTTCCCTGGGGATTTACCACAAATCTTACTCCACTTCTACGGGATGTCTTGGAGGCAACTTGAATGCTCATTTGGCCTGTGCAATGACTTGCTGTGGCCAGTCGATAATGAAGCCGGCGTTATGCCCCTTACCGACAAGTCCAGCACCAATTCAATGACATAGAAGGGATGTAAGGTGTGGCTCATCTAGGCAGGAAACCCGAACCAGAAACCTCGACTCGATAGCCTGCGTCTCCTCCTGCGCTACCCCACGCCGAAGCTTAGTTAGTGCTTAAAGAGTAATGTTTTGACTGCTGAGCCTTGGAGCTCTCCAAATGGGAAGCTACTCGTCGTAAGAGAAGTAAGAAATTAAGCAAGCAATTTCAGAAACAGTCCTCCTGATTTCTATTAGCTACACGCGGCGTAGTTGGACTCTCCACTTTTGTATAGAGAAAAACCTACCTCAGGCATTCCCACTTCGCCTTTGTTCTCATACGGCGAAAGAGCTTGGGCGTAGTTCAACGACATCCCTGAAGAGCTGTAACTGTACCGTAACGATAATACGACACAACATGGTACTAACTAGGGAAGAGTTTCGACCTCCCATGGAACTTCAAGTTGAGACCGGGATCATTAGAAAGAGCTCGGAATGCTGATTACAAATATGGGTGTCAGAATTGCAAAATAAAATTCCTGAACGAGTTATGGCCTGCCGAAATCGGGGGCCTCACCACAGGCTGAATGTGCGACGCACCGGGCGCGAGAGTGGTGAGTAATCGGAGCTCCGTAAGAGGAACCGGTCAGTTGCGGCGGAGGCGCAGGGGTAGTGCTCATGCTCGTCGGGTGCGACGTCGTTGGTTCGGTTCCCGTCACAGTAGCTTCTTTTGCAAATCATAATTTATTTTCGAAATGATTTTGTATTCTGAGTTATGACACGTGTCTGACTACGTGGTCGGGAAAACTACCATACACGTTTGTAAAATGCTTGATGGCAAAAAACTGCTGTGGTGACATTTTTATTTACTCTGGCGCCCCAAATTCAGCGAGAAGAATGGGCACCACCTTTGCTCGTGAAAAGGACATAGTGAGTGAAGAAAAGCAGTAGATCAATGACATTCTCGGCTTCACATCAATCAAAAGTGCGGTAGATCAACGACATTTTCTTCTTCCTCATCATACGTTCTAATTACCTTTTTGCTTCAAACATTTTTTTTGCTTTGTTTCATGAATGCCAAGGTTGTTAGAAACACCTTTAGTTATTCAATACATGATTTGGACTCTATTTGTGCAAAATAGCAAATAAAAAATGTCACGATAGCAGTTTTTTGCCTTCAAGCATTTTTACAAACGTGTATGGTAGTTTTCCCGGCTATTCAATCAGACACATGTCATAATTCAGGACCAAAGTTCATTTCGAAGATAAATTATGAATTGCAAGAAAAATGCAGCGACGGGAACTGAACCAACGACGTCACACCCCACGAGCGTGGGCACTACCCCTGTGCCACTGCCGCAGCTGGCGGGTCCTTCTTACGGAGCCCCGATGACTCACCACTCTCGCGCCCGGTGCGTCGCACACCCGCTCAGGAGTTTCATTTCGCACTATTGACATCCATATTCGTAGTCAGCATCCCGAGCTCTTTCTAGTGATCCTGGTCTCAACTTGAAGTTCCATGGGAGGTCGAAACCCTTCCCTAGTAAGCGGGTTGGTACTAGTTTCTGTGTTGTCCTCCGCGTCAGCTGAGAGCACAGAAACTGTGTTTATTTGAGTGTTCCACGACCGTGGCACAAGCTCGATTAGTATCCACAACATCAATCAACGGTATCAACGCCAAAGCGATATTAAAGCGATTCACTGAAAGTAACACTCCGCAAAATAAACACACGCTCCGGAAATAAATACTTTATAAAACAAATTAGGCCCTAAAACCAACGAATCGTCAAAAACCAGTTGTACACATAACAACAGACAGATCCATCGCGCTTACGCGTTCTCTCTCCAGTGTGGTGTCATTGGAAAGAATCCGCTGCCTAATCGACTTCTTGCCTCTCCCATTGCCTAAGTACCTAAAAGAATCTTTCACCATAGGCGAATGCTTGCCAAGATCCATCAGAACACAAACCTGTAGGACGTAACACTTCTGGTAGTAATTTCTAGTGAGACCTAAAGCCGTCGGTACTCTGCTCACTATGGACGCAGCCCTGGACGGACACCATTTGTGTTCGAGAACTTTGCCACACTGGGCGACGAGAGCGCTTCGAACAGCCGACTCCACATGGCTGCAAAAGTACAGTCAGCCGCTGTGACACACACAGCGTTCAGTAGCCGTTCCTAATTCGTATAGCAGATGCCTATGGCATGATCAATCGAGGGATAAAAGGCTATGAAGTTTCGGCACTAATCTACTTTCAGGACTCCGGAGGTCGAGGAAGGTCGAAAAAAATTCGCCCAAACTTCGCCCAGGGGTGTGGGTTATCTAGGGTGCCGATCACGAGTCAAACATCCGTTTTTGAAGTTTCGGCCTATCAAGGTAGGTTACGGTACGTACGGGTAACTAAGGCTGTCGAGGTCATCGTCACCGATTTCGCCCAAACTCCGCCCAGGGGGTTATTTGGAGTGCTCGTCATGAACTTGACATCATTTTTCGTATTACTGCTGTACCAAAGTAAGTACTTCTTCAAATATTCTAAAGCGTTCCTTAACCGTAGCTAACCTACTCCAGCGTAATAACAAAAATGGATGCCAGATTCGTGATCAGCACTCCCCTGAATGAAATTTGGGCGAAATCTGTAACCATGACCATAGTCACCCGTACCTACCGTTATATCATAATCGGCCGGAATTTCAAAGACGAATGTCAGATTCGTGACCGGAACCCCAAATAACCCACTGGGCGAAGTTTGGACGAAGAAATTTTTTCAACCTTCCCTCGACCTCTGGAATTCTGAAAGTACAACAGTGCCGAAGTTTCTACCATACCTCTTCTTTGAGTAGCAATTTTCGGCCAATGTTGCGAAAAACAGCAGCACTGGGAGGAGGAAACGCGTCAGCCAGTCAGACTGCATAGAATGGGTATGACAATCGGGGAGGATGTGTACGGCGATCATGCTAATTGCACGATGAGCGTTCGATCGTCGTTCTGAGTGGTTATGATTGGTTGCGCCTCCTCTCAATGTTGCCCACTTTCATAACAAGAACAACATTTTCAATAAATTAGCCACTCGAAGTAGCATATCCAGAGGCAGATCTGACAGACATTTATCTAATAGGGAAACCTACGTCATTGTTCCTAACTTAGTGGCGATCTGGGTCAATGCCATTGCTACCGCTTGCAGTGTGAGCTCCGCAGAATGCGACTCAGCGGACGACATCCTTAACGGAGAGCACTCAGTTACTTGAGATTCACAGAAAATCACAAAAAGACGCACATTTTCTCCGTTGCAAACAGCGCCTCTTCAGGACTGCATGAGCGACATTCCTCAATGAGTCGAACAAACTTTGACTGCATGAGATCAAGCGGGATCACTTCGTTACTGTCGGGCACTTCATCTTTGCTGTCGAATCTGACGGAAAATAGATTAAAGGAGGTTCAGTTTTTTTCATGAGACAGGCTTTTCTTACACAACTTCAAAACAGATCTTCCTAAGGCTTTTGTGACGCAAAATGGCCAGGGGTCACACTATAAAAATATTCTCAGTGAAAAAAGGCAAATCCAGTTCACTTTCTAAAATGAAGAAAACGGGATGACATGGTTATGGCCTTCAAACGGAATTCGAACTGGTAGACCTTTGCTTCTCATCCGTTGCTAATTCCAGGACTATATGTTTTTGTAATAAACTCCGGGATTCATCATCTAGAAAGTAGGCTAGCGCTAAGCTCTTTTCATTAATAATACTCCCTAGTACTGAAAATAAAACTTAGTGTAAAATGACTAAACATATAAAAGCATAAAAATACAAATCGTAACAAGAAATCATATGAGAGGTCTCCATGCACCTGTCACTCGAGCCTTTCAAGATTAGGGCTGATCAAATTGTTCTTGCAGAGGTGTCTTGTGACTCCAAACTTGTTCCATAATCCAGTTTTATACTTTAGTTCGCTACTTCGCTTCTTCTGCGTTTCAGCTCATCGGCTGTGGTTCTGTTGTCTGAACCATGTTCTTCTTGCTGTTTTTTTTAAATATTGACCTACGTCTGCGTTTACCATACTATATAATAACGCGCTAAGCGATAAGTCATACTATCGATCGGCACCGCCTCAGAAATTAGCCATAAAATAGGGGAAAAATCGGGGGCGGGGAGGGGAAATGGGGGTGGGGAAAAATGGGGGGGGGGGCGGGGAAATTACGACACGAAAATAGCGGAAAATACCCAGACGTCTTCCCCCTGCCTGGGAACTTCTGCACTGGGGCAAACGAAGTCGCTGAACACGAATCTGAAGTTTGTTTCTGAAGTATCGATCGCCATCAATCGATATTGATCAAATTACGGTGCGGGAAAATAGCGGAAAATACCCAGACGTCTTCTACCTGCCTAGAAACTTCATCCATTTGGTAATCGAGGTCGCTGAACACGAATCTGAAGTTCGTTTGTGAAGTATCGATTGCCATCGATCGATATTGATCAAACTGACGATTTTTTGTGGATGTCGTTCATGTGGTCCGAAACTTTACCCGTGGGGGTAGTCGAGGTCGCTCAACACGAATCTGAAGTCCGTTTTTGAGGCATCGATGGCCATCAACCGATATTGATCAAATTATCATCACACTATATAATAACGCGCTCAGCGATGAGTCATACCATCGATCGGCGCTGCCGCAGAAATTAGCCATAGAATAGGGGAAAATTACGACACGAAAATAGATATTAATCAAATTACGGGTAGCCAAAATAGCGGAAAATATCCAGACTTCTACCTGCCTGAAAACTTCAGCCCTGGGTAATCGAGGTCGCTGAACACAAATCTGAACTTCGTTTTTGCAGTATCGATCATCGTCAATCGACACTGATCAAATTACGTGGCGCGAAAATAGCGGAAAATACCCAATCGTCTTTTACGTGCCAGAGGATTCGGAAGACGTGTGGAATACGTCGCATGACGTGCCTGAGACTCAGAAGACGTGCCAAAGACGTCGTCCAATGTGTCTGGGGATTCAAAAGGTGTGCCGAAAACGTTGTCCGCTAAGAGTGGATCATTGAGGTGGACCAGTACCAGTAATGAGGGACAGTTTCACTAAGGGAGGACCAGTAGTGAGGAACCAATAGATCGCCCTATCATAGTATATGGCCTGAGTTATACTCCCGCGGGAGCATCCGCGGAAGGGCGGGAATCGCGCCGAGACACCTCACCTGGCCAATCGCCGCGCCTCGCCACGCCCGCCTCCGCCGTGCACCATTGGTCCGCGGACGTTCCGCGGATGCTCCCGCGGGAGTATAACAGATGCCTATGCTGTACGTACTGCGAGCCTTTTGTACTCCTAGGTAGGAAAAAAGCTGTACAAGTAGAGCAGCTAACTCGATGTGACTGTCCTTACCATTAGCTTAGTGATACTGCAACATCGCGCGAAGCGCGCAAGTAAGAAGCACGCCGATAAGACAGATCTCTCGCAAGGCTATGTACCTTCATAGGCCTTGACCAACATATACTCATATGATACTTCGAATTAATGGCTAGAACTAGGATCGATGGCAACGTTTTTGCGGATGACGTAAAAATCTACAACAAGATAAGCTCCACAGAAAGGTGGAAAGAATTTAATTAGCTTCCTAATCACGAAACAAGATGAAACCAATCCTCAACTCACGTGTTCACAGCTAACCGCAGAAAATCACTGTCCGCTTGCCAGATGCTGTTCCACTGTGGTGGCATTTCATCCAAAGTTCGCAGGATTTCAGAATGTGCAGCAGCTGGTGACATCGCTACTAAAATCTCCATGCAGGACCGCCTCTGTCGTATGTCGACCGTCAGTTTCAGGAGTTCTATCAGTGACTGGACTAGAGACTGTACCTCCCTGAATGAACTACTTCAACTCAACAGTAAGGGTAAGCAAGAGCAAAATTCTGGGCCAATATGGGCATGAAACGGTGTGCCTTTCCCTCTGGACTAACAAAATCTGCTCAACACCTAGGAACACTTCCTTAGGTATGCCACCGTTAGCGAGCGTCAACTAAAATTCTCAGCGGGAGAAATTCTCTCGAAAGCTTATGGTTAAAGTTAATTTCGGCGCAGTTCTCGGCAAAATGCCGCCGAAAGCTGCGGCTACATTTGCGAAACACAGAGCGGCAGGTGGCATAGCGACAACTGCTCCTGGGGCGGGTTCCACCACAGTGCAGGCCTGACTCCTACCACGATAGGAAGGAAATGGAGCAGATGCATGACATAAGGTCTAACTAACCGTTGTACAGCAGCCGTGTAGCACTCAATATTACCAAGAGTAAGACGGGACAAAAAATTTAGAAGCAGTATCCGTTGTCGGGTTGGCAAAGAAGCTAGCGGCAGACATCTTCTCAGCACCTGAAAAAGAGCTTACTACTTCATTAAAAAGATGGATTTTAAAAGGCGAACGTTGAGTGCTAACCTCGTTCCAAAATTTTGCTTTTGTTGACACCATGAAAAACGCTGGGACCACACGGCTTTTTGTGATGTAGCGTACGACAAACCCTGGAATTGAAATTAATAATAGAAAAATGTTTCTAGTTCTTACCTTGCTATCCAAACTTCTCTATCAGCATCAAGACTACGCACCAAACAGAATCGTTGCAGCGCTTCTTACCAGAAAGTCACTGTGCTCTTGCGCATCTACACAATGCCAGAATAGAAACTCTACGAAGTCCACTGGCATTCCTGAATTTAAAAAAAATTTAATAAAAATACACTTGCAAGGCAAACGTCCCCTGGTTAACTCACTGCAATCTGCTTTCGAAGCAAACAACTTTAATGTCTTCAGAACGCGCTGATGGACTTTTGGATCTAGTGCCGGATCCTCGAGGGTTGCACGGCAAGACTGAAAAAATGGCTTTTTACGAGGTATGCCAGGTGCTGATCTAAGCTAAGTAATTGGGTGAACCGCAAGAGCATAGTAGTGCTAAAGGATTGAGTAAAAAATCCACAACATCCTTATCCAATGGTCACAGATGTCACCGTTACTCTCTCACTCACGGTCAGATGAACACTACTCTCTGTAGTCAAGAAGGGCGCTAGCTCCAAAACCGCAGAAGGATCTGTGCGATATGTGCTTGGAATGCGCCATGTTCTCGACGTTTGTTCTTGCGTAGTGCAGTGGAGATCGATTGAATGCGCCTCATAGATAGTCGAGCTCCAAGTAACCGAATCCAGTGGAGTAGCCTTGCATGGCTTGGGCACAGAGAAGGGTAAATGGTTCCTCCAGCAATCTGCGCCAATGTGCCGTGGCCATGAGCTACTGGTCAAGCAACACGTCAAAAACTGTGATGTCCCACCTCAAAGCATATTTTCAGAAGATCTCGGGAGTTCTCACAGACTGACCATAAAATGCGTGACAATGGCAGAGTACGACACTCTGTGCTCTTGTCTATGAGTCGGTTCATCGCCTGCAATATGTTTTCCATTCAGTGGTTCATACTTCCACAGAGTGAAAAAGTAACAAAAATCGCACCCAACAATAGCGATATTCAACCAGGAAGAAGAAGTGCTCATCGGAATGTTGCATTGAAAGCAGTTCATCGACAACTGAGCATCCATAATCCACCACAACCTAAACAGCAGTACCATCAATAAAGAACGTCTATAGATGGAACCCTGCTGCTTGGCCGGCAAATTATCAGCTGGTAGTAACCTGGTGACAGTGGTGACACTCAGCTGTTAGGTGGTATAAGAAACGCATCAGCTCCACACATAAACCATAGGCGAAGTAAAATAAAATGGTAGGCTTTCAGCATCGAAAACGAAGTTTTGTGGAGGGCTTTAAACAGAATGTACAATAACTGGGTGGGATAGCCATCAATTGCACAATTTTTCCAAGTCGCCGACATTCCTCTACTCACGATCAGTAAAGCAACTCAGTATTGGGGTGTTAAAAAGCACAGCCAATATCCTTCTCAAACGATAACTGTTATAAAGCAATTAATGGTAACCGTATAAAGAAGCCACTCGTTCTATCTCTCTCCACCGTTCCGTTTCAATGGCATTTCAGGCTTTTGAAAAGACAATTGTGTCGATACGTCAGGCTACAGTGAAAAATGTCCACAGAAGAATTAAATTCGCTACAACAACATGCCCAGGTTTTGCGAACATAGACATGGTGATAATTTACTATAATCGATTGACTTTTGACCAGAGATGACCTTCCGAAGTGGGTCTCCCTTGAATATACTGGTCTGTGCATAGATTTTACGACAAGCAGGCATCTGTTGGTATTATTGTACATGGCATGACGAGCGTATAGAAGCAAACCCCACCTCAATTGCCAACGCAATAAATCAATCGATAATATTTGTATTTGTCTATTACATGCACCCAAACAGTACATGTGGCAGTTGAACAAATAAAACATCATAGAGAACATCTCAAGAGTTATTGTTCAGTTCATAACTGCGTTTGACTGCCGAAATGTATTTTTCCTTCTATATAAGGCACGTCTTGGGTGCATGGAAAGTAAAAACAATTAGCTGATCGATCAACTGAGAAGTGAGGCCCTTTCTTCGGCAATTGTACCAATGTGACGGCTGGAATAGCTCTCTTACATGAACAACTTTAATTACCTAAGAGTCAGTTACTGAGGCGAAGACCCAGCCAGTATGCAGACCAGTTATTAGGCATGCTTACTGCTGGTAGTTTTAATAATGAAATGCTTTAGAATCTTGCAACAAACACATAAGCAAACATACCTTCAAACGGCACCTAGTTACTGTTTCGGAAATCACATCCAATGCAGTCTTCACTTCCACATTTGACTTTATGAGATTGATGAGATCCTAATGAGGAAATGATATAACTTAATGGCATTGCCTGGCATCAAAACATCAACTCACAATAATAAAGCGTGCGAATACCCTCTGGTCATAGCCAGCCTTGGCCAGATTCTCATAGAGATCCGGAAATGCAGGACATGATTTCGAGTCATGGGAACCGGAAAGCTGAAGAAGCTCCTCCAACCGCTCCCGCGCTTTTTCGGCAGGAGGCAGTTGAAGTACTTCAGAAATGCTCAGATCATCCGGCAAGAAACTCATTCCGCGCTGCAATGAAAGCCGAATTCCGTAAACCTAGTAGAGCTTCGCTTGCTCGACTAAATAGTCTCTAACTCAAAAGCTCACACCTGCTCTTCATCTAACTTTTCTCGCTCACGAACATCTGTGAGAATGGTCTCCCACTTCAGTTTGCCCTCTGGGCTAAAACTGCACGTATTAGACGCCACTTCTACGGCTTTACGAAGGCTTGTCATAGAGGTAGAACCGTTGCTCAAGATGAACTCTTCTGAAAGAGTAAAATCAGAACCAGAAAACATACAAGTTTATTCAATAGCAGGAATTACGTACCGAGAATGTGATTGTTTTCTGGTTCCTGCAAGCCTTTCCCCAAACCGGCAGTCCAAAGCTGAAAGGCTGACAGTCGAACCTCAGGAAGGTGCCATTTCAATCCAGCATGGACTAGCTAAAGTAGCAATGTTGCTCAGCAATACGACGGAGTAGGCGTTAAGAACCCAACCGGATCATTGGAGTCCACCTCGTAGCGGAACCTCTGATGTAGAATAGTTGAAACGTTGAGGTAGGCATCAAGGACCCGATCGGCTTCCCAGAACACGTCTTCAGCCTCCTCGCTATCCCATCTGGGATCAATGCACGACACATCCTGAAAATACCGGGAGGAATTGCGTGAAAATGAATTGCGATCGCGTTATATTCAGAGGCAGAAATATCAAATATTATACAGATATCATTTAATCAAACAGTAGGAGTAAACGACAAAGAATGAAGGACAGCGCAAATCAATCCCACTATTAGGATAAAGGATAATAAATGATAAAAGACGGCGTTACTCAATCCCTTTTGGGATGCGCCACGCATTCTACTTCTACGGGATGTCGTGAAGGCGATTTGAATGCGTATTGCCATACAATGATTTGCGGTGGCCAGCTGATGAACAAGTCAATGCTTTATCCTTCCCAGACGAGTCTGGTACCAATTCGCCGACCCCGGAGGGATGGAAGGCTTGGTCGGCCTAGGCGGGAAATCCGAACCAGGAACCTGATATCGGCGACAGTCGGCGCCTCCTCCGACTGCGCTACACGCGCCCAATCCCGCTATTACGTCTGCAAATCATTCCACTTCAAAGAGATATCGTGGAGGCATTTTAAGTGTGCACCTAGCCTTGCAATAAATTTCAACTAAAGTCGACGACAAATCACTGTTTTACCCTTCGCAGACAAGTCTGGTACCAATTCAAGGATCCCCAAGGGATGGTAGACTTGGCTAGTCAGGGCGGAAACCAAGAACATGATTCAAAGTGCAGGCAACATCCGACGCCTCCTCTTACCGCAATTCCGCGCACTAGACTCAAACAGTAAAAGATAAAAGGGATAAAGGACAGCGTTACTCGATCGATGCGCCACGCATTCTACTTCTACGCGATGTCTTGGAGACGATCTGAATGCGTATTTCGCCTACAACGATTTGCGGTGGCATCCGATGAACAAGTCGGCGCTTCACCCTTCTCAGACTAGTACCAATTCACCGACCCCGGAAGGAGGGAGGGCTTGGTTGGCCTGGGCGGGGAATCCTAACCAGGAACCGGGTATCGGGTACACGCGACAACCGACACCTCCTCCGACCGCACTAACGTGCACAAGACTCAAATAATAAGTGGTGTACAATACTTCTCAAACTTTAGAGCTGCCTACTTCGCTTTCTAGATCTTAAAATACAACGTTAATCCTTTGTATAACAACACAAATAAGACAACAGGTCTTGAACTCACCAAATTTTAACGCCTAGCACTTGACTACGGAAGACACGCAAATAAAGAATAATGCCTATCAATGACAATCTACTGTGTTATGCACCAGTTCTCTGTATTCAACCACATAGGTTGAAAATGCATACAGAGAACTGAACATACAGAACTGTAATGCTTCGGGCCGTCAGCCAACAGAATATATTTATTGCAGGGAATAGAATCATGTAAAAACACTGGAAGTACAGTAGGCTTCCGTTATGGCGCGCATGAGGGGGCTTGAGAAAATCCCGTTATCATTTGAGTTATGTACTGCCGTTTTTTACACTACTACCAATCCAAAGTAGTTGAACTGGTTGTCAAGCTAGAATTACCAAAGTGGTACTTAGGTGCAGTCCTTGTAGGGCTCGAACACGTGCAAGTACCAGCTGCCTCGTATACGAACTTGACTTTGAAATCGATGCCATAGGCAACACGTATTTGTCCTAGAAAGCTGCAAATACACTACCTCCGTTTCCCAGAGACGAGGTGGCCAGATATCGTCTTCGATACCAGCGAACGACTCTCGAAGGGTGTGTTGCAAACATCGAAGAAATTTGCCGCTCTCCTTCGTGGCTTCGAAACGCCCTAACCAGCGAAGAGTATTTGTGCGTATACATCTGCAAATCGCCAGTACAAGTGCAGTATGCACCACTGACATAAAAAAAGCAAGCACTAACTTAACATGATGCACCATATTCTGAACGAGAAGATTCTGAAGACGAGCAGATGTGGGAAACAAGACCACCATCGTAGCCACCAAATCAGACGCCGCGTTCGCAATCAGCTGACTGTCCAACTTGTTCTCCAGCTGATCACAGATCGTGTTGACAAATGCCTCCTTCTAAAAAAGAACACGTTGCCAATCGGCATTTTTGGCTATACATGCCGAAAAACACCTCAATTAACCTCAGCATCTGATAACGGAGGCCCTTCTTTTAGAAGGATTCGCAAAACTCCATATTTGCCGCGGAGGTGGCCATCAATTTCATTAAGATAGAAATCAAATAGCTGAAAATGAGAATATGAACCCAAGCAAATTTGAAAAACATATTAGTCACCTACCTTTTCGTCGGATGACATCGTTTTAGCAACAAAATTAACAGCAGCCTCGAAAAATTTCGACCCGCGCTCCAGCTCGGACAGAATCACGAATGTCAGTAATAGATATCTGGAATTGAACAATTTTCGGTATACCTTAAGGAAATTCAAGTGAGAAAGGCTGCAGAAGTTTAAATTTTGAGAGAACCAAATAAAACCGCTTGCCTGCGGAGTGTTTTCAACTCATCTACTGAAAAGCTATCTTCCAAAGCAGAACCCCGTTTGGACAGAATACGAGCTAGACACGCTAGAAACATCGCTTCGTCCTCGGAATCACTGAAAATCATATTGTCGAAGAAAGCCAGAAACCTTGACTCCCACAGTCTGTATTTCTCTACCGCTAGAACACGGTTCATCTATACTTCTGCGGCGAGGAGGCGTCGATCAGCATTATTAAGGCAAGCCGTCGATCTCTATTAGCGTGTTGGCAACCCCTCCGTGCGCGTCCTGCCCATCGCCGCGGAAATGGAAGCTCATTGGGGTCAGGGTAAAGATGAGAAGCCCGCTCAGATATCGTAAGACTTGGTGTGAAGAACGCACAGACACTACTATTTAGCTACATTCACAAATGAGATGGTAAGATAGTGCAGGGACGGGGAGAATTTTTAAGGAGGCCTCGAATTGGCTTTCGATGTATTCCCAGTCTACCGAGTGCAAGCTTTTGATCGGGCCGCAGATACAATCCGCGCAGGCACGAATACATCCACGCACTCTGTGCATGAACATGCCACGCCCACACATAGGGAACGAGTCGACCTGACGCAGAAAGGACAAGTGGTCCATCCCCTGCATCCCACCTGCGTCTCTGGGCAGTACATGCGTTTGGCCAGCGATGCATTTCCCTATCCACTACACGAGACGCTACAAGTATTCCGAGATCCCTCTAAGAAGAGTCTGATGACATTGTAAAGGTGAAGATCCGCGGCGCTACTTGAATATATAAAACACACAACAAGCATTGTTTTCGTTTCTTGTGGACCGACCGAGGCTTTTAGGTAGAGTTTTTATTACCCGGCCTAGTGCTTCAACGAGATCGTCGTCTTTAGAGGCGATACGCAGTCGACCGCAAATCTCTGTCCAGCACTCCAGTGTAAAAAGTAGAGCAAAAGAGACTAATGGACTCATCCGCCTTACCTACCATACAAAAGTGCAAGAGCACTCTCGGTGGACTGCGTATGGCCTCTGAAGACGGCGATCACGCCGAAATGTTAGGCCGCGTAATAAAAGGTCCACAATAAAAACCTCGTTCGGCACACAAGAAACCGATACACCATCATCTTAGGATGCCGAAGTTTGACGAAGAGAAGAGCTGGAACCTTATTGAAAACACACAGCTAAATTTCTTCCGCTATTATCTTCATCTAAACTAAAAGAACTACTTTTCGGCTGCTCTTTCGCAGAATAATAAACTTTCCACGGTGAGAATAAAAACGAAACAGCCACCAATCAATAAAGATTCACCTCACGCGCTTCTTATCGAAATACACCATCCATGCCTTCACGATCTCTGCCATCCGCTCTTCGTCGGCTGCCTCTAGCATCGCTGTTAAGATAACAAAGTCCACCGAGGGATGGTGAGTGTGCACTCCCTTGCTGGTGCTACCAGTCTGCACCAGCAGTTTCGCTGCAGCGAGCCGTGTTGCGTGTGAGAACTTAAGAGATGTAGCAGAGATGCCAGCTTTAAACAATATACTATGCATAAAGTAAAATAAAAAGCATGCATGTAATAGCCATTAGTAATGATGCACATTGACTATGCCCAATCGAGTACAAGGGATGCGGAAACGGAGCGTACCAGCTAATTTTTCGTTTCATTCCCCTCTCACTCTCTTTAAGAGAAACGTCCGGTACCGCTTTAGCTTTTTTCTCGATGGCAGGGTGGGACTCTACACAAACTTCCTACGTAGTTTTTATTTGTACGTGGAATTCACGTACAAATAAAATAATTCACGAAGGTAAGCAATAAGCGTTTCGCAAATGATTGTCTAAAAGCCTCTTGAATTTGCTCAAGAAGTCAGGAATTAGAGATGTTTTTGCTAATTTGATTAATTCGGAATCAGCAATTCGTGTAAGAACGTGGCACGCAAGCAACGCTTCGGTCTTGGAAATCGAAGCTTTGTCTGTGCACCTTTAGTGGTGGAAGGCAAGATCATGTAAATCTGCTCCCTTCATTGAATTTAGAATTTTGTAGACCATGGTCGTAGATGTTTCTTCGAAGAGTTAGCGAGAAGATATTAAAGAATTTATTGCTTACAGGTGCAGGCGGTATGGTAGAGTACTCATACCCATGAAGCCTGGTCCACATCGCCAATATCGCGGCAAATCATTGTGCAATCAAATACGCAACAAAATTGCCCTACGACATTCCGTAGAAGTAGGATCCTAGGAATATGCCATAAAGGGATTGTATAACACGACCTAAACCTTCACCCTCATCTCCTACGGCAGTTTGAGGCCAACAAATGGCGTAATGCTGTCTTTCCTAGGTGAATCTGGCAAGAGATAAAATAAAAGACAAATGCGTTAGTTAATCCCTTTGAGGGATATGCCACGCAATTTCCACGGGGATATACTAGAGGCAATTTGAATGCGCATGTATCCTATATAGTGACTTGGGGTGGCCAGCCGACTGAAGAAGCAGCATTTCATCCTTCTTAGACAAGTCTGGTACCTACAAAGGCTTGGTTGCCATGGGCGGGACCCGAATCAAAAGCGATAGCCGCCCGATTGCGCTACCACGTGCCTATATGAATCTGATGCCAAGAAAATCTTCAGGGATGAATACCAAGGGAAACGTAGCCGGGAACGAATGCATGATAAAAGATACGCCAACGCCGCTCCCCACTTTAGCAGACGTAACAGTAGAACTTTTAGAAGGTAAAACCATGAAGTAGAAGATTTGCGACCAAATGAATTCAATATCGGTCTGGCCACCACAAACTCCAAGTTTTATTGATCTGCACTCTCAACGGTCCTTCGCGCACTTCCAACGTCCACAGAAGACCGATGTCATCTATACCATTTTCAGGTCGAATTGGACACTTCAAATCAAACTGCACACTTTTCAAACCAAACTGGACATTTTTCAAATTAAACTGGACACTTTTCACGTCAAATTGGACACTTTTCACCTCAAATTAGACACTCTTCTAAGCTCGCCTAAGACTTTTTAAATCAAACAGAACTTTCTGAATTGCAACGACCTTTATACAGGTTGAGCTACAGACTCAATAAAATGGTTAGAAAAAATTTTTGTTCGAGGATAATTTAGGATAACTTTTATTGATTTTATAACTTTAGCTGCCCGAGTTAGTGTAATAATTTTACGAAATTTTTACTTTTGGAGAAAAAATACCAATTTGTCTTTTGTTTTAAAGCGCAGCAAAGCAGCAACCATAAAGTGCACTAAAAGACCGGATTGCGCCATGCACTCGAAAAGCTCGTCGCGATTTTTAATTGATTGATAGTGTAAATGCTGTTTACATGGAACTACGAGGTATGCGGGTTTTTAGCACTTGTACTTGTTGCATTCTCTACAAGTATGTATAAATCAAGTGTAATTATAAATATAATCAGCATATACATAATATAAATGTACGCAAGCAGGGTTTAAAGAAAACATACTGAAATTTTCCTCGACCAAAGAAACTGTAGACATTGCAACAAGTAAAACTAAGAACGCGCATACCTCGTAGTTCTATGTTGACAGCATTTACACTACACTCAATCAAATAAAAATCGCGACGAGCTTTTCGAGTGCATGGCGCAATCCGGTCTTTTAGTGCACTTTATGGTTGCTGCTTTGCTGCGCTTTAACACAAAATACAAATTGGAATTTTTCTCCTCAAGTAAAAAAATTATAAAATTATTACACTCATTCGGGCAGCTAAAGTAAAAAAAAAATTCAAAAAAAAGGTATTTTAAATTTTCCTTAAACAAAAATTTTTTCTAACCATTTTATTGAGTCTGTAGTTCAACATGTATAAAGGTTGTTGCAATTCGGAAGAGTTCTCTTTAATTTAAAAAGTCTTAGGCGAGCTTAGAAGAGTGTCCAATTTGAGGTGAAAAGTGTCCAATTTTATTTAAAAAGTGTCCAGTTTGGTTTGAAAAGTGTCCAATTCGACCTGAAAATGATATATATTTTCGATAACTGCCTGAGACATTATACGTCTTGTGTCTTATATCAGCTACATGTGAAGCAAAAAATGTGAGCAGGTAGGTTGGCTTATGACCTCCCATCAGGGCAATCTTTTGGGGTGCGTACCGTCTTTCATATGTCAGGATTAATAGGGTCCACCACACACAGGTTGCAGCTAGTCTAGCACCTATGGTTGTTGTATCGTAAGCCACTGGTCTGCACCGTGTTCCTTTCTACGACCGCTCTGCCTTTACTATTTCAGTGATTCAGATCGGAAAGTCTACATATTTACTTGCGCAGTTTGTGCGTTAGTAAAGCACTCATTTTTATTTCCTGCACCTTGCTCACTTTTTTCACAAATCGTGCCCTCTTCCACTGACTTCTATTTCTTCTTTCTTTTCTCTCTTCTTTTCTTCCGTTGTTTTTTTTTTAGCCGATTTACCTGGTTCCTCTTATGAATTCCCAGCATGTGGTTTAAATTGGCATAAATAAGTTAATAAGTATAGACGATTAACTTCACTAACGCGCATTACTAACTCGCCCTGTCGAATCTGCAGATCTGTAACATTAAAACGATTTACCTGGGCACCATTTCGATGTATCACGAAGGTCGTAGACACCTACACTCAGCCTATGGGAGCCCACGTTAACACGTGAGGAGTACATCTCGGGTCCAGGTTATTCTGTTCTGGTTCGGATCTACAGCCGATTGAATGCCTAGTAACCTTTAGTGATCTGATTAGGGTTAGATATTAACCCACTGATACTTTAAAAAGACTAACTGCAAAAATGAGCTGTTGCAAAACGATGCTAAACAAACCTCTTTATTGGACAGCACATTATGCACGTCGGAAAGTATATCAGCACTAAGAGAGTCTGCTTTTCTGGCTGTCTGAAACATATCTTTTAATCGGAATGAACTTCAAATAAGCGAGTTGTTATTAGAGGTGGTCTTAAATCAAGAACGAAGTAGGGAACATCCATACTATTCAAGCGTGCGCACAACGAAATTAAGTGATATGGATCGCGATCATCCACTTCGAAGGACACCGATGCACAGAGCTTACCGTGAATTTGTTGAAGAAGTCCCTATCATCTTCCGAGAATATGGCTGTCATGTTTATCACTGCACTGGCAAAGATCTCAGTCGTCGAATACTTTAAAACAAAACGAAAAAATATGTACAGCTCGGAGGAAATGCCTGAAAAATAATGTGGGTAGAAATGTGTATCGTATCGAGACGACCATTAAGGAATGGTAAAAGAAGCTGTCAAAGGCAAAGAAGACTTCAGCCAGAATAATCTCAATCGGAGAGCAAATAAATAGAATCGACGCAAAAAAAAAATAGGGACGGAGAGGAGCAAAGAAGAGCACCTCGAATGTGTCGTATACAAAATTGCGTGCGTATGATTTATTTATTTCCTGCCACCGGAAGCAGTTAGAAAAAATAAACTCACTAATTCTGCACAACTCGTGAGCGAAAGGTACCTGATTCACTTTATAGGATGATACTTAACTCTGTGAACTTCACTACGCTAAAATTTGAACGAATAAGAGCACACAAAACGAGATCAACCGCCTTGCTAAAGGTAGAACACTGAGTTATGCATCTCTTGATTTTCTCAAGTCGCTGTAGGTAGGCCAAGGATTTCAAAAGTAGCCCTATGACATCATGTGCATGAAGGAAGCATGACGCAATTGACTTGGAGTGCTCAATCTGACTTCTCTTCTAGAGATGAGTAAGGCAACTGGAAAATGACACAACAAGCCGCGCCAGGCATTTTGCGGTCATAGGTGCGCGCACTTTTTCATAGTACCGCTACTTATATCTAATCAGAACATGTGCTGCAAGCGAGGGTTCATCAAACCCTAATGTCTATGTTGTACTTCGGTGACGCTGTTGTCGGTGAAGTCGGCGACAGAGTTGCGTTGGCTGCTACGCACTGCGTAGCACCCGCTCAACATTGTCGCTGACGTCGCTGACAGCAGCGTCGCCAAAGTATAACGAGGCCTAAGAGAAAGCGATTGTAGTCACCAGCATAAGGCAAGAAACAAGATAACCATGCCGTTTGGACTATCTCGAAGTCTTTAGACGCTTGAAAACCTCGCTGATAAAACTTCGCAACCTATTCGATGGATCGCCTCGACCATGCATATGTTTCCTACTGAAAGCTGGAAACAATGCAGAAAAGCCGAATGGCGAAGAAGAACTCACGCGATGCTACCAACAGATTGCAAAAGTTTTTGACAACGACGAGGCTGCCGACTCGTTAGGTCGATAATGGCTACAGGTAACAGCGTTGTGGCAGAGAAGTAATAAAAATGTGGGATTTATTCTAGTCGGAAATAAATTATTCTGGTCGGAATTGTGAACTCATCACTCGCTTCGCCCAACAACAGCGGCAGAACTCGAGATAAACTATTAGACAAAGACAACACGCTAAACGCGCTTTTGAGTTGACAGTGCTTTACCATTTTATAGCCGATGAATTCCACTCTATGTGTGTTTGATTCACCTTTTTAACGGTGCCCCTTCCACTAGGGTACATCCTAAGTATGTCCAACCACAGTAACCAGATCTTATGGTGAGAGGAGATGACAGAAGATATCCCGGAATAGCACTTTCACGACTCCAGAGATCGAGGAGAGGTCGGAGTTTCGCCAAAACCGAAAAATTTTCGCCGAAACTTCGCCCAGGGCGGTTTGGAGTGCTGATCACGAATCTGACATCCATTTTTGCGTATTACACTGGTGTTCACCCGTACCTATACAACCTACCCTAATCGGCCGAAATTTCCAAAACGGATGTCAGACCCGTGATCAGCACCCCAGATAACCACTATAGCCAACGTTTGGGCACATTTTTTCGACTTCTGAGGTCATGAAAGTAGAACAGTGCCATATCCCTTCTCGAAGATTTATGTGAGGGAATTAAAACTGCGCAAAAATTCTGACCTCTAAAAGTGAATAGGCACAGATGAGCTCAACAGTCACAGAGGCGACTATCACCACCGCACCACGATTAGTTGCTGACGAACCAGTGCTGATCGAAGTCTATGATATGTGACGCAGGCCGCAGTTACAGCAGAATGTTTTGTATCTTTCTCAGCAAACAGGCTTGCTCGTCGGCGTAAACGATTGAAAATGTACCGGTGAACTTGGTCCTAATGAATTGTTCGAGCAAAAAACTTAAAGGCTACAGCTCAATTTATCTGCTTCTGGATGGATCGTTGGTATTTTATTCCAATACTGTATTTTCCCGTGTGGCCACGGTCCACGTCATAAATAAATAAATAAAAAGCCACATACTGCTCAGTTAGAAGTTGGCCTGGAATATCTTCACCATCAAAAACTACAGTTGAAAAGCTTCACTAACTTCAGATCTCCATCAACCTAAAACCTTTGATTGTCAGTGACTTTCATTTGAATGAAGAGAAAAATTATGTCGAAGAGAGCTCCGAACGTGAGGGACCGGTCCATACACTTCTAGATCGTGGCAAGTCTTGTTTTATTGAAATAGTCATTGAAGCTCCTGGTCAACACTGTTATAGCACTTCATTCGCCCTACGTTTCCGTTCCTACGGACCTCAGACGTCCAAAAACTAGAGGCTTAGCTAACGTCCTTTTACTAAAGTAGAAGGATCAGAGGGCTAGTAGGAACGAACGACCGAAACTACATTACCATATTACCTAATTGATAATTATAATAGCAGAATTCGGGCCTTCTTGCCCAGATTCCAGTCTTATCTATATCAACCTCGCATGTTTATCTATTAAAATCCATTGGACAAAGTACATACTGTTCTTTAGCATAATTACCTGGAGAAAGAAACCTTTTCCGACACCTCCCCCCAACTAGAAATTCAGAAATAATCCGGAAAACTTGCGGTCAGGGGCCGGATTCATCAACGACTTACGTAAATTTAGCGGAGAATTGTAAGCTTATCAAGCGATATGGTAAGCGATAAGCTGCGTTAAAAGCTCAGACAATGCGGCTTATCGCTCACCATATCGCCTGATAAGCTTACAATTCTCCGTTAAAGTTACGTAAGTCGTGATGAATCCGACCCCAGGATGGCGCAGTTTGTCTACCTCGATATGCTATTGTTTAGTTACGCTTCTTTTTGCTGGGAGCTCGCTTAGATGTGCTCTTCTAGAAGCTAGGATTGCACCGAGAAAAGTGCACTGACAACCCTTCACGAGGGTACCGCATTACAACACCTGCCACTTATATGTATAATTTACGGCTATGTTTCGCAAGCATTTCATTCAGATAGCGTGTCGACAGAATGCAGCGAATCACATGGGATACGTAGGCGTCATAATATACTTCATTCTCAAGACTCAACAATCCAAAAAATTACGAGTCACGAGCGAAGCTCATCAACAACAAACAAGAGTGATAACACATTTAGAACTTGGCAAATCCCTTCTTCGTCGACCCAGCCTTGTGGAACTTCAGCACATTGAACCGGACCGTCTTCGAAAGGGGGCGACACTCTCCGATTGTAACCAGGTCTCCAGGGGCGATGTCTCTGAAAAGTCGATCTTCGGTACCAATAAAATATCAGAAGAAAAATAAAGAAAGGATCAGAACAGCCTGCAGGTTGAAAATCAGGAAGCCTTTCACTTCTTTTATATCAGAATGTCGTCCAGGCAAAAGAACGTCACGGTTATAAATGATAGCGAAATGAACAAAACTAGGGACTTGTTTCATTCAGTGAAAAGAAGAGAAAATTTGGCGAAGAAAACATATTTCAAGCGCAATAATAAATCGCTGATCAAAACAATTGCGCGCCACATATTGGATACAATTCTGAGTAATATACCAATCGCAAATATTTTCGATCGCCAAACGTTATACGCACTCGACTGTTCTTACTACTGACTCGACCAGGGCAACCACACATCTTCCTACCTGCTCGGTCGGTGAAATGGAACCAAACTCTTCTGGGAAGGAAAAAACACTCATCGGTTGGCCACCGTAAGTCATTATGTGGGCCAAATGCGTGTTACGTCAGCCTGCAAGAAATATGCAGAAAGAGAGTGCACGGCGCATCTCAAACAGGAATTGACTAAGGCCATCTTTTATCCGATACTTTAAGACGAAAACATAAAGGAGAGCGTTCTGTAACTCTGGATAATCGATTACAAAGTTCAGCGCTTAAGATGAACCACCAAAATCTTCTACACACCAAAATACCTAGCTTGCCTGGCCCTATGAATATAATGCTATTTCATTCACAAAAACGTTTTGAGGAAATCTCCAGAGAAGAACGTTTCCAAAAAATACTTTCTCCTAATCCACAAACGGTAAACATGTTTTCTTCGACAGGTGCATGCCATTCTTCAGATCAAGAAGGCATGTCGAAATGTAGCCAACTAGCATTGTTTTTCGAGCGTTTCAGGCTCTAAAAGTCTGTAACATACATCGATTATGCTAATATCAAAGACACATTCTATGTAGTTCAAGAGGAATGCTAGGACAATACTAGAGCGGAGTCGTAGAATTTAATCCCTCGTTTAAAAACAACAGCGGCACAAAATGGGAACCATCTCAGACATTCGTTATATAGGACCCACACAACCAGTTGCTGTTGTGGTGAGAACGTGTTGCAATGGGTGTGGCGGGCTGCGCCGATTGGGCAGGCGAGGGGGACCCAGCGCGATTACCTGCACCCCGTTGACGCTCCCCTGTGGAGGTATACCATTAGGCTTAAGGGCCGACTCCTGTTGCTAATATTGCAGGATTATCGCCGATGTTTATATCCACATATATCCAGCTCGTACCTACATATATACGTGCATACGCATATAAGTAGGTATACACTATGTATACACTGTACATACATCTGTATATACAGGTATATACATAGAAACAGGTTCTCACCACTATAGCAAATGATTATACGGGTCCTAGATAACGAACGCCTGAGATCGTAATCGAAGTTCGATGCGAGAAACCACAAAGTGGCAGTTTCCCTTCTCCAGTGAAGCGACATTCCGATCCTCTGAATGCGTGTGGACACTCGCGGTCACCAGCTGAAGCTGTCTAAGGAATTCAAAGGAACGGATGCTGCGAAACATCTCACCTCCTGACTTGGAACCATAAAAGTGCTGACTCTACACACTTGGTTAATGTGCCTGAGCAAAAATGCACTAAACTCAAAGGCAGCTAACCACCGCAAGGAAGTCCAAAGCCAACATTAAGCTACCAGGCAGTACAGTATCTGGAATCTTTACCTCAGAAGAACTTTGGGGTAACAGTTATCCGAACCCATCCAGCATCTACGGCACGCACTCTACTTCGCGCTCACTCTGAGGAACCGAATACACAAATTATGTGTAATCTGGCAAACAAAGGATAGGGAGGACGTTATGGTGTACACGAATGAGTCACAATTTTCATTCATTACCTGGGACATTTTATATTTTCCCTTTCTATACCACCAAAAGGGAACAAACACAATGAAT
This sequence comes from Heligmosomoides polygyrus polygyrus, assembly GCA_947396885.1. Taxonomy (NCBI): domain Eukaryota; kingdom Metazoa; phylum Nematoda; class Chromadorea; order Rhabditida; family Heligmosomidae; genus Heligmosomoides; species Heligmosomoides polygyrus. Next base: position 24,042,370 of record OX377201.1, on the reverse strand, counting down.
TGCAGCCTTATAAAAAAAATCGAACTAAAGTCGCCAACCAAAGAAAAATGGACGAAAACATAATTACGCGACGAAGACAGTTGTACAAAGAGACGGCAAAAAGTAAAATGGGTGCATCGCGGGATTTGAATACACTCGCTTCTAGGCGTGAACACTTCCGCTGGATTTATACTTTGCGGCGCGGTGTTATGAAGTGTACTAATATTGACTGGGAGGCGCGCACGATCGATAGCTTTGATAACTCCACTCCTTTCCGCGACGAAAGTATAAAATCCGCCTTTCCGACCACAACCTACGGTAGGATAGCATTTTTTACTGTGCTGGTGGCGATAAACCCCTTCACTTGATATGTACCATATTAGTGAATCCCAGGAATGAAAAATGATAACACGAGTGATTGTGATAACAGAGAAACCCCACCTCAGCATGCGTTGCATGGTTAAACGCTCCACCACCAGTCTTGGTTGTTTTACAACAATTTTGCTATTAACGGTCTCATGACTGCACACATTCAGCCATGACTCAGGCAGAAGCCAGGAACACTAACTGAATTAGTCACAACGCTTACGAAGCAACGCCTCTCACACCCCCCCCCCCTTGACGGACTGCTAGATGTTTATTTTCACTTGATCTTGCTCTATAAAAATAAATGTATGCATCACCTCCAAGAAATAGACATAGAAATTGTTTTCCTAGGACTGGGGAGGGAGAGACGCGTTCAGAAGTGTACCCTGAGCGATATCCGCAGGATAAAATAGAAAAGACCTCGGCATAAGGTGACTGCCGAATATGCCTAGGATCCGATTGAAATTCTTCGAACTAATTCAATTAATTGAGTGATTCAGATAACGCGAATTTCGCGGGCCCGGATGCTTCGACGAAT